>JALJCO010000349.1:0-211759 GCA_023101725.1 Atherinomorus stipes | reverse complement strand
AACAAATCTTAATCATCATGCATCACTCCGAGCCACCAGCTAAATTTCAGTCACACTTTTAGCCATGAACGGCTGCAGAGATTGTTCAGTCATTTGCATAAAAAACACAACAATCACCACGACTACCACCACTCAGAATCAGAGAAATAAAACCTGTTTTATTCAGCTGTCAAACTTCTACGATCACAATCAGCTTAAAAACAAACTGCTGAATGCAAAAGTAAAAAGATCCCTGCAGAGGCAGAAAAACAGCAGCTGCTTTAGAAAGGCAGAAAAGGGATTATTTCCTGATCAGGACAACAATTCTTAACATGATATTGGCCGTGGTAACGTTCTTAAGACTGCAGAACATCCTTAAAGGATAACTTTTTTTTTTCAACTTGGGCCTTATGTTTAGGAGTTTGTACGTGCATTTACTCTCCGGTAAAAAAAAAAAAGAACATTTCAATCCAACACCTCACATTTAAAATGCAAACATTAAGCACTAAAATCAGGATTGAATATCTACATAGGAGTACACGATAATGCAGTAAATAGTTTACTGCTTTAAGAGTTGGTGTGTGTGAAGCGATCTCCACATTAAAACAGTTTCATTCCAGACACGTTGTGTTTTTGTCCCCTTCCCGGCCTGAGCAGCGGTCTGAAGCACACACCTGACTGCTAACTGCCACAGACTGGCGACAGAATACATGACATACTACCCGGTACTGCAGTGGAATGTGTACAGACTCATACTCTGTACTTTCAGTCTTTCACTGTCCAGTCAGAAACTACAAACACTCATCATAATATACGTAAATGATTTTGTTCTTTTAGATGTAAAGCACTTTGGTATTTATTTTTACATGGAAAGAACTTCATGGATAGAATTTGATTCGATCAGCAGCAGCTTCATCAGCCTTTTTATTATCTGCTTGAAAAACAAGAAGTCTTGCAAATGCAAATCATGTGGAGGATGATCATAAACCCAAACATTGGGACGCTGTGTGAAATTTAAATGAAAACCAAATGCAATGACTTAAAAATCTCATGAAGCCATATTTTGTTCCCAATAGAACATAAACATCTTATCAGATGTAGCTGTGACATTTCGCTATTCATGGAAAATATGAGCTGATTATGAGTCTGATGGCAGCAATGTGTCTGTAAAAAGTAGTTCCAGGGTGATGTTTACCATCGTGTGGCATCTCCTCTTCTTTTAACAACATCGAACAAAGTGAGGAGACCAGTTTTAGGAGAAGAAAGTTGTCCCATTCTGGACTGATGCAGGATTTAGCTGCTCTACAGTCCTGGACCTGGTTGCAGACCAGTTCAGCAGCTGGACTCTTGAGTCTGCAGATCACATGATTTCAAAATGGCAGCCCTCTGTCATCACGTTTGAAGACTCGATTGATATTTTGCAAAAAGATCCAAAGACTGAAGGTAGAAAAGTTTTGAGGATCTTCTTGTCAGAGACTGAATTGTGTTATCGTGTTTAATTTTCATCTATTTTGTCTTTTTATTTAGTAAATCGTCTGCGACATACTGTTCTAATCATAGCAGTTGGTGGCGGTGATGCACCTTTGAGTTCACCAACCGCCATTAAACTGGAAAGAAGAAGAAGTCATGTAAGAAAAATAAATGCAGGGCTGTTTCTCTATCTGCGTACTTGTGCATACTTGTGCATACTTGTGCGTACTTGTGCGTACTTGTGCGTACTTGCGTGCTCGTGGACTCGTGAAACGTCATCATCGCGGTCCAAGTCACGTTCCATTAAAAAGTTCGCTTCTCGGCAAGTACGCTGGAAATCCCCGGATGAAAACTTCCTCCGCCCATTTTACCGAGCATGCATCAGAGGAAGCTCATGCGTACTTGGCCAGATATAAATCCCAGCATGCACCTGCAAACGTGCAGCGTTTAGCAGCCTGCTCCTTCCTCCTTCGCCTCCAACAGCCAAATGTTTCCCAGAGTATGACATACTGAAAAATTCTCCCCCCCCCCCTTACCTCCCTTGAACCCGAAATTATTTTTTTTGATTTTTCCCTCCCTACGAACAAATTAGAAAGGAAAATATTTTTTTCCTCCTTCCCGCTTTTCCCTTGCTTTTCTCTATCGCCCATTTTTCTTTCTTTATCCTTCCCTCCTTAAGTTTTGGAGATAATCAAAAGATATGGGAGTGGTTGGGATCCATGTTTTCACACTGCCTTCAGCATTGTTCCTGTGATTTATATAATTTGCCTCTTATGTGAGGGGTAATAAAAAGGCTTTGCATGATGGAGCTTTAACCTGGATTTGTGGATTTTCAGGGTGATTTCTGGAAGTCTTCCCGAGTCAGTGCAGTGATTTCCAGAAGAGAATCATGTCTGCTTTTAATGTCGTTTTCGTCTCATGCGTACAGAGATTCCTTCTGATTCGCTTAAAATTTAGCTGAAATTCCACTGGATATTAAATGAAATGAAAAATACTTTTATTTATCCCAGAAGGAGAATTCAGTATTGTAATAGGCTCTCTCTTTTTTCAGCCTTTTTTTCTAACAATATAACATATATACAACAATAATACAAAAAATGTAAAACTAACAGTACAATAATTAATCAGTCTTGTATACGGTGGGTTCTGCAAAGTCTTCAGAGCGATTTTCTTTTTCTTTTTTTGATAATTTGTCTCAGACTGGTCAACTTCTGTCCATCGTTCCATCTGAGAGACTCTGAAATGCTCCTTTATATCCAGTCCTGTCACTGACCTGTTGCCATTGAACCTGATTAGCTCTTAAATGCTCCTCCAGCTGGTTTTGTTTTATACCAATGACCTTTCCAGTGTTTTGTTGCTCCTGTTTCAACATTTTTTTTTAGAGATGGGTTCTTGCCATCTAACTCAGAATGAGCTTTTAATTTTCATGAAATGTTAAAATGTCTGAGTTTCAACATCTGATACCTGGTTTCATTTACATTTTACATTGGATCCCAACTTTCTGTTCAACCGGGGTTGCAGCTCAGCTTCATGGTACGTGCCTGGAGACACAATCGGGATTAGATCCAGATGATGTTGTCAGTCATCAGAAGCTCCAGTATCGTCTCTCCCAAAGCGTCCTGCTGCATAATCTGAGCAGCATAACATTACTTTTCATCTGTGCTAAACTGGGCCACGTAAACAGACTCTGATCTGATCGGCTGATAGCAGTTTCACCAACACACTCGCTGCTTCGAAGAAACGGCAGCCGTTTCATTTGCTTTAAATAATGATGCACCAACAGAAAATGGAAATATCATCTCTTTTAAACTTTGTTGAGTTTTGAACGTCTGCCACACAACAACTAAATTTAGGTGAGGCGGGGGTGAGGTTGTCACACATGCAGCAAATCTTGGCGAGGATTACCACAGGAGACCAGCTTCCCAACTAACTTTGACACCCATATTATAAGGAGAACAGTGCCATCCGAGGGGGCTATATTTAGTCTACAAGAGGCTAACCCTGCAGCACGAAGCTAAAAATGAAAGACACGCTGGCTCCAGAAGCACTTGAGGACTGATTGTTACTGAAGGAGCTGGGAAGGGGGAGAGGGGTAAAAGAGGCAGACAAAGGGAGAGATTTTTTTAAAAATGACAGAAGAGAGGGTTTTCTTCTAAAGAAAAATAGTTATTATTTTGACAAGTGCCTGGATTCCTCTGGTTCCTTGTTAGAGCTTCTGCAATCCCCCAGCGAACTGGAGAGGCTCATGTTTTCCAGAGTTTTCTGCCTGTTTGAAAAACATGAGGCTGGAGCTGCTGAGAGATGCTTCACCCCTCTGCTGCTTAGATATTCATGCTGCTCAGTTCCGTCTGCAGCAGTCTGAGCTGATGCAGGACTATTTGTGTTTGTCTGGGAAGATTTTGCATGAATCTGAGCATGACCTCAGAAATACGCACGTGTTTTGCATGTCTGCATGTTTTAACCGGTGCATCATACAAATCTGAATGCATAATTAGTTAAGATGCTTAATAAAGACAATCATAAGCAAGAGAATACTTTAAAAATCAAAGCATGAAGTCATGTGGAAGCACTGGATTTCAGTTTGGAGAGACGTTGCACTGGTCGCTGACCTGTTATTTTTCCTTCCACTCATTGTGAGAGGCAAGAATCTAGTTAGTCATCTTTCTGTTCTTCCATTTCACACTTCTGAGTTGTAAACCTCTTGGAGAAACTTTGCAGACAGCACGCATGAGTGGGTTTCTGTGTCATGACAAGAGAAACCCCGTGAGAATATCTTTTCACCGGGAACAAGCAGAGATTCAGCCACGTCGAAAAACTTTACAGTGTGGGAAACGCTGGCCGGCTATTACTGAGCACGTCACCACTTACACAACAAACAAAGCAGGAAACAGCAACTTCCAGATCACAGAAATCTACAAATTAAATATTAAAATCAGTTTCTGCCTGTAGATGCTTTTTCTAGTATAGTTTTTCCCAGGGGTGTTCGATATAGGCTTTTTAACCAATATCTGATATACCGATATTGTCCAACTCTTAAATTCGGATATCCGATATGAAACAATACTGATATATGCAGAGAATTGTCAGGTTGTATCTCCATATTCTAGAAATACAACTATATTCTGCTCTGAAAGCAAAGACCAAAATATCCTTAACTCAGCCAGAGGACTTCATTTTGGACATCTGGCTGCCAGATATCAGATACAAGCAGGTATTAGATACTACCATATACTGTATAGATACTAGCAGGTATTAGCCAACATGTGGCTAATTCAAATGTTTCTGACAACTTTGTAACTTAAACAACAACTTAAAACCAGACATTTTATCAGCAGCTTCAAAGCAAGTCAGTCTGTAGCAGCAGCAGCTGCACTGTAGTCACATGACTCTGAAAGGAATGCTGGGATATGAAGTTCTTCCAGAATAACAGAGACTTTTCTACATGCTGGGTCGTTGCTAATGGACAAGATTTTACTATCGAAAACTCGCAAAATTTCACTTTTCAAAATATCGACCCAAAAATTGATACAAATATTTTTTGATAATACATTTTATTGCCAATATTGGCCAATTATATCGAACATCCCTAGTTTTTCCAAATATAAACTTCAAACCAAAAGTTTAAAAACAGCCTTTTTTAATTTACATTTCTATAAGAATGTAAAACAAGCTGATTATTTCTTCTTTTCTTTTAAATGTATTTACTTGAATATTAGATGAATGAATGAAACAGGAACCGAGAAGACAGACTTCATGAAGAAAGTGATCAGATGACTACTTTAATATCAGCACAACCTGATTCAGGGACACTTATCCGTCTGCTCTCATCTCTCCTTTTGTCCCGTCACGTCCCGTCGAAGCAAACCAGGACGTAAACTCTGAGACGGCTTTGAACAATAAAGCAGATGACAGATCTGCAGCAGAGATGGAGGGGAGCCGGCTTCTTCTCCATCTCTATTTCACACCCCGGTCTCTATTTCTGTCTCTACCCGCTCAATGAACTTCAGAGAGAGAGAGAGGGGGGATGGAGAGTGGGCGAAGAGGGAGTCAGAGTGAGGATGAGACGATAAAATCAGAGACGGACAAAGAACAGATGAAAAGAGATGAGGGTGATGCTAACGAACTGAAAAGGTTTTAATAAGGGCGAGGCGGAGAGGAGATGGAGCAGCGAAAGGGAAAATAAAGCAAGAGAACAAAGAAAAGACAGCAAACAAAGACCAGCAGTCCTTTAATCATGATGTTTTGAAGTCGCTGCTTTTACACGTCTCAGCAGGACAGGAGTAAATTGCCGGGTGTTTGGTTTGTGAAACTAATCTGTCAAATTATACACATCCAATGAAGAAGAATCTCTCGCTGGTTTCAGGCGTCTAAATCGTCCACAATCATCATTTCCAGTCATTTCTGGGATTACATGTCATCTGCTTATGGACATCTCAACTTGTAATTGGCCTGGATGCCGTTTAGTTTACAGTCATCATGCATCTAAATGTGAAGCTGCGGGTGCAAATACTTTCTAGGCCAATAAAGGGGTTTACAGTCATAAAAAAGAAAGCTCAGCCTCTGTTAATACTGAGGATTTACAGTTGTGTTAAAAAGTGATCTTCCCCTAAACCTAATAACTGCTTGTTCCACCTTAGCAGCAACAACTGCATCAAGCGTTTGTGATAACTGGCAGTGAGTCTTCTATAGCGCTGTGGAGGAATTTTGTTCCACTCATCTTTGCAGAATTGTTGTAATTCAGCCACATTGGAGGCTTTTCCAGCATGAACCGCCTTTTTAAGGTCATGCCACAGCATCTCAATGGGATTCAGGTGGGGACTTTGACTAGGCCACTCCAAAGTCTTCATTTTGTTTTTCTTAAGCCATTCAGAGATGGACTTGCTGGTGTGTTCTGGATCATTGTTCTGCTGCAGAACCCAAGTGCGCTTCAGCTTGAGGTCACCAACAGATGGCCGGACATTCTCCTTCAGGATTTTTTGGTAGAAGCAGAATTCATGGTTCCATTTACCACAGCAGGTCTTCCAGGTCCTGAAGCAGCAAAACAGCCCCAGACCATCACACTACCACCACCATATTTTACTGTTGCTATGATGTTCCTTTTCTGAAATGCCGTGTTACTTTTACGCCAGATGTAATGGGACCTCCACCTTCCAGAAAGTTCCACTTTTGTCTCGTCAGTCCACAGAGTATTTTCCCAAAAGTCTTGGGGATCATCAAGATGCTTTCTGGCTAAACTGAGACGAGCCTTTATGTTCTTTTTGCTCAGCAGTGGTTTTGGTCTTGGAACTCTGCCATGCAGGCCACCCAGACTCATCAGGTGGAAGTTCTCACAAAACTGGTGGCAGAGCTCAGTTTGGAGAGGCATAGGATTTTTTAAGTTTTTTTAGAATACAAGAAATATATGGATTAATACTGATACGGGAGGTCGGCAGGAAAAAGCGTTAGAATACGTGAGTTTCCGGTTCAAAACGTGACACTTGACAACTATTTCTATGTGTTGGTTTCGTTCCTGTTAAATAGCACCTGTGAAATATTTCATCTGCTGCTGGTTGAATTTACCTGATTTTAAAGACCCAGTAAGAACCAGATGACGCATAAAACAACCAAACTGAAAGAGAGTACAGCCTTCTTCCTTTTCACAACTGCATGAGTAGTTCAGGAGCCTTTTTTCAGGTGGCAAACAGAAGCGGGCACGAAGCAGCCGCCTGGCGTTTTCTTGTTTGTGCGCAAGACAGAGAAGTGAAGAAAAACGAAAAGGAGAAAGAATCAGATGAGACGTCACAGATGGTGTTTTCTGCAGAGAGCAAGAAAACTGAGCAGGCCAACGGTTAATTGCACAGAAGCTGGGTATTGTTTATTGTTTACATTGCTTACAGAATGGTAATACCTGCACACCTCTGCAGCAGTCACGTCAACAAGCTGCCTTGCAGTTTTTGCTCGTTACTGCTGAGTAGAGCACATTAAAGAGTAAATATGCATTAAGATTCAGTCATATCGAGGCAGAATCTGAGCAAACCGCCTTACTCCACATGTTCGGACCGAGAGGTGCTGCCCCTAATTTACAGTTGCAGAGAAAAACAAAAAGAGAATACACTAAGTGCATCCTCAAGACAAATCTCCTGTTTTGGAGCAATTCAGATCTGCACAAATTACCTGTTTCTCCAAGTTTAATGAAATTTGGCTTGTTGAAATTTGCTTAATGGTGCTGAGAGACAAGCAGCACTTAAACAGCCGTTTACTGTGGCTGCAGGGAAGAATCATGCAGGAAACAGCAGTAGAAGGTAGCAACATCTACATGGGTGACCTCTGAAGGGCAAATTAATACTGCTCCTTCTATACACATATTGCTGAAATAACTGCATCAGCAAGAGCTTTACATTCCATTTTAAAAAGATGTCAGAGGAATCGGTTATTACACTCCTGAAGACATCAATTCCACCTGGATAAATGTACAAACACTGGATTTGACATCATGTATGTAGCACACATAAAACAAGTTTCCAAGGTTTCCATCTCTCACATGGATAACTGGTAATTAGAGTCATCCTCTCAGTGATGCAGAAAATATCAAATTGATCTTCATTTCCTTATTATTAGCTTGAACAAAAACCAAAAGCTGATCCAGAATACAACAACTCCTGATGAGAATCGCGGGAGGGATCATTTCTCTCGTAATCCTGCGTTTCCTCGTCGTCTACCGGGAAAAATCTTGATGAAATCTGAAATCTCACCTAAAAACGTCTTAGTAGCTTATCTCAACTGTGTTTTAACACCTTCTAGTTCGGTATTTTCCAAACAGAACTCTTCAGTGTTAAACGTGCTGTACCGTGCTTTTCACATGTTGCAAAAGCCAACAACAGGCATATTGTATAAAAGCTTAATATGTTCCCGTTGCCACTATAGAAACTAATTTGGTGTTAAATATCATTTTTTTAGGTCTAATTTCCAACACGGAAGTAAAACGTCTGACTGCATTGAACCACCGAAGCTCTAGACCTATTGACGCGCTTTACGCCCACTTCATGACGTCGCCCTGGAGCAGTCACGCATTCTGAAGGGTCACAGATTTTGGTAAAACACCGGCCTTAACTCGCGTGGATAGATACAACACTGATGGATGATTGGTCTCTGATTGCCGGAATAAAATGGATGACCGTTATGGAGCTGTACGCTCAACCCAGAGTCTGTCATGGAGTTTGAAGTACATACAGTACCACAGAGACCACAGTTAATGGCATGTGATGTGGTGCATGATGTCACTGACTGGGCAGCTGCAGGAATGTGCACAATGATGCCAGCGCAGCATCAAAGTAAGTCAGAAGCAGAGAGTTTTTAAATTGTAACGTTTTCTAGTGTTGCTTTAAAGATTCTTAGCTCAGCTTGAACGTGATCACGTTAGCTTAGCTTGGACTTTATTTAGTGATCCGATTGGTGGATCTGGACCTCAGAAATGGTTTCCACGGAAGAGTGGAAAGCTGTTCTGAAGGAAGCAAAACAAGGAAAAAAAAGGTTGATGCCACATGATACAAGAATTGGACTAGATCAGTGGCAATATATACCGGCCCAATGCCGATACCAGCAAAAAACACAAATATTGGCCTGCTAATGTATCGGCCTATCTTTCGTCTGTGGCAGCTGCAGAAAAACTGATCCCGATATTTTTCAGATATCACATTTTAATGCAGATATCGGCTAATAATATCAGTAGGCCTGATAAAATGACTTTCAAGCTCATCAGAATGTGAAAAATTAGATTTCCATCAATGTTTGCATGTTTAAAATACTTCCTCACCGTCTCCTGCTCATATTACACTGTTAGCATCCACAGATGATGTTTCTGCGTGTGTGTGACTGTTGGGCCAGACACACAGTCGCTGCAACTCCCAAGTTACTTTGCTTCATACAGGCTGAAAACCATCACTCACTCTATAGCCCCCGGTCGGTCACACACTCGTACACACATATAGCGTCGTAGATGAATGTTCGGTGGCAGGCAGAGGGAACGCTTTTCCACATGGAAGATTCTGTACAATGGATCTGTGGTCACTCTCCATCGCACAAACTGTTCACACATAAAATGCATGAGGAAGCACACACCCAGTGTATGCATGCAAAAAAGAAAAAGAGAAAAATGCACGCACACACACACACACTGGCATGGTGATGACACTTTGTGGGTTCAGCTGGGTGATGAATGATGCAATATTTCAGTCTAAACCAGCATCCCACCACAGATGGTGGTATAGAGAAATGCTTATACATCACACACACACACACACACACACACACCCCCACAACGCTCGCACTCACACAAAATGTATGAAAACCCCATCTGTCAGAGTGTGACAGGGTCTGCAGCGCAGAGGAATTACCTGTTATTACATGCAAACACATCCACACACACACACAAACACACGCAAATGCACATTTAATGCAAACACAACTGTAGCAAAAACACACACACACACGCTTAAACAGAGTTACTCTCATTAAACTCTGCAGAGAGCGCTGCGTTGTTTCATTGTGCGAGGCAAAAACCCAGAGGGTGACAATCTCAGTGCCAGGGAAGCATTAGCAACACACACACACACACACACCGATAAACACACAAACAAGCTAAGACATGAATGAGAACGGGATCAGACACACATGATTTGGATTTACACACTTTCAAACATGTATAAAGTCACTAAGGACACCACAAACTGCGTGCACACACACACAGAGTCACGCTGAGTGGTGTGTGTGATGCCAGGTTGCCTGCAGGTCTGGTAGCAGGGTCTCTGCTGTCCTACTTGTTTCCCATCCAAGTTGCTCGCTGCTTACACACAAACACGGACGACGGAGGCCAGACAAGCTTTTTAAAAATGAGGATGTTTCATTAAGAATTTTTGTGAATTAATCTCTGTGAAATTCATATTTGATGAGAAACTGAGCAGCAACGATCAGCACAGCTAAAATCTGATGACACCGAATCCCCAAACACACAACGCTGAACCCGGAACCGCAATCGTGGGAAAATCCATTACAATGGCGCTGACGTTTCTCACAACTCACCGACTTCTATCTGTCTGAAGATGATTTAGCCAACTTCTGTTCTCCTATCAGGTTTAAACAGCAGCTTGGCACGCTGGAAATGACGAATCAACCCTTCTAGCGGTCCATAAACAGCAGCTCAGTTCAAAGACGCTGGGATCTGCCAAAGATGGCTGATTCTCTGCAAGCTGCCAGGATGGAAATTCAGTGTGCAAACATAATGTTGGAAATGCCTCTGGAGCATCTTGTAGTTGCAGAAAAGATGCCACTGCAGTATTTACTGGTCAGTGAAAGGACAAGTGACACAATTATCCACATTTTAGGTCATTTGGTGCAACATTGGTTACTAACTTTTAACTGGTGCAAGAACCTGAGAGCTCAGAGTTCTGGTTTTAGGCTCCCTTCACTGCCTTCTCGTTTATTACTAATCCATAAGATACTTGTTTTAAAGTTAATGGTCTTCCCTTTTTTATTTGCTTCTTCACCCTGACATGCAATCATTCCTCTTAAATCAGTTGACCAGATGTTTTTAAAGGATCTAGGGGCAGGATGAACATATGAGACTTGCGAGTGACACGACTGGCGCTGCGGGTAACTGCAGCCACCACAGTCGGGCATCGAGAATCGAGTATTGATGGAAACCTAGACTGACTTTCCAATTCTCCTGAAATCATTCAAATTTTTAAATTTCGACTCCTATTTTCCACCGAACACCATAGAAACAGCCAGATGTGGAACCTTTGTTAGTACCGAGTTTCTGGTACACCCGATTACGCTGACGCACGCTCGGCTCCTTTTTCGCTATATTTAGCGAGTTTTCAGACCCTCTGATAACTTTCTCTTGATAAAACCGCTAGCAACGAGTCTAGTGACACTTCCTGGTCTAATTTGAGACTTTTTAGACCGACATGAAAGAACGTTGTGTTTATTGCGCGCTGTTGCGGCCCCTCCCCCGTCTCAGAGCTCCTGCAGGAGCTGCAGAGAGAGACGCAGCAGATAGTCACCTCTGCTCCATAACTAGACTGAATATAAAACTAAAAACTGGCACTGATTGTCAGATATTAATTCCTCTTAATGAAGAATGTGGACAAAAACATTTAATTTAAAGAACTGCAACATGTAGTACACTCTCAATTAGAAAACAGACAGTTTAATAGTTGATTTAAGCTCTTAAAATGGTGAACTTTAACCAGGTCTACTCAAATTTGGCCAGTGATCATTTTTATGTCTTTTTCTACTTTTTTTTTTACTTGAAGTGCAAATAAATGCTTTTGGTAAGAACAGAAATAGAGCTGGAGTTTACTATGTTAACATCCATGTCTGCTGGACAATGTAGACTTCTTTTTTTTTTTTAACATGGCCCCTTAAAAGAATCTAAATCTGGATTGTTAGGAACCGGAATCGAAAGAAGGGAATCGGATCGTAACTGGAATCGTTAAAATTCAAACAATGCTCAATTCCAGCAGCCACCAGCCAAGCCAGCACAGGATGCACACAAACTGATGCTGTAACGTTGTTTACTACGCTGAAGAATCCGTAACCATCCCTTACGGTGTCTGAATCCACCACGACGTCTCCTTTCCTGTATCAAAGCTGTCGGAGACGCGGATGCAGCGTCAATGACGTCACGTCTGCAGGACAGCGCTGGAAATTCAGCCACCCAATCGCAGCACATTATGCAGCACACAGCCTGTTCAAGGCATCGGAGAGAGACGTGGGTGGGCTCGCTCTTTGAGTTTTTAACGCTTCATCACCCATTAGCATTAAAAACTGGACATGCACGTTTATTCTTTCACAGTTCCTGCCTCTAGTCCCTTCAACTGTTCCAGAGGAGACCGAGCATTTTCAGTTTTAGCTCCTGTTATGTGGAATGAGCTCCTGCTGCAGGTCAGACGGCTCCTCCTGCTGCAACACACCTGGAGATGCGCCGGTCTGATACCCGGATCGGATATCAGCTCCAATATTGATTAATTAGTGGATCGGATATCGGATGAAGGTGGCTGATCCAGTCATTTCCTTCTTTTTTTTCCCATTGATTTATCTGTTTGCAGTAAACTTTACATGAAAGTGTCACTTCTCTTTGCTATTAATGTACACTTTATTTGTTAAAGAAACATACAAAATTGATTTTTTTGAGCTTTTTATTATGTTATCATGTCACTCCCTCCCTGTAAAACATGCCCTGGGGGTTACTTTGATTCATTCCCGCTTATTTGAGAAACCCCTTAATCTCCTGTGGAAACCAACATGGCTGCCAGAACGGCTGCTACCACAGAGCACCTCCCATACCACGAAGCTCCTCCCCCTCCCTTGTTGAGCTCCGCCCCACCAGAGCATGAAAGTGTTGTGATGAGTGCAATGGGCATGTCAGAAACAGTTGAAGGACAGCAGTGAATTTTTACCCCGCATACAGACATGGAGTGATGTCACATTTCTTTAGGTTGTTTTTTTGTGTGTGTGTGTGTATTTTCAAAACTACTGAAGGTAACACAGTTATTTGGTTGTGCCATAAAATGTATTTATGTGCCTGAGAATGACATGAAACCCCCTCTTTAACAAATAATATTAAGTCCTTTTTTATTTGTGTTAATTTGTTACCTTTCTTAACAAGGCTTAATGTTTAACGCAAGCCTTTATTCTTTCGACAGTAGTATCGGATCGGTATTGGGTATCGGCCGATACTCTGGGCCCATGTATCAGATCAGAAAAAACTGGATCGGTGCATCTGAATCAGGTGCACAAGTCTGCTACTGACCCATTAGTTATAGTTGGGTGTGTTGCAGCAGGGAAACATCTAAAGTCTGGTCCTGCGGTGTTGGGGATCCCTGATGTAAGGTTTAAAGACTGAAGGAAAACTGTTCTAGGGTTTGTTTAAAAGGTTTGGAAACTGGATCCCTGTGAGGACCAGATTTACAGTGGGGTGTGAACGTTTAGACACCCTCCCATTTAGCAAAGACTAAATTTACAATAGCATTTCAAATGACAACAAACTGATAAAAGTAATATCAAAAAATATATATATATATTATAATTTAATAAAATAAAACATTGATTTTGAATTGTGGTTTTAAATTTTACATTTTTTGTTGCAGTTGTGTTTGAAAGCTCATATCTAATGTTGCTTTGAAGTAATTAACTTTGTCTTGACTTAACACTGAACAAACTACATCACAGGGGGATGAAGTCCATTTGCGATGCTGGTTGAGTGCGTTGCTGCAGGGTTTTATGATGCTGTTCATTTTCCCTCGCCAGCATGTCATATCCAATAATGCAGGAAAACTCCAGCAAAATAAAATGACAGGCCTGGCAGGTTATATCTGAGAGGGAGCCAGGGGAAAACCTGTTCACGGGGAGGTCTGAGCTGCCTGAGAGCTCCTGCTGATGATATTTAGAAAAGAAACTCCACAAGTTGTTTTATGTTTGAAGTCCAACTAATTTCATCTCCTGGGACCTGCAAGTTAATGTGGCCCAGTTTGCCAGAAACATGCCAGTGACTGATGATACTTTGTGAAACCCAATTAAAAAAACATGAAATAAACCCAATTTTCATTTAAAATGCTTGTGAGTGTCACATTGTAATAATTTAGAAATAATATTCCGCTTTAATGTGTTCAGGGAGCATCCACTGAGCCGTGCCCTTTATCAGAAAAAGCTATTATTCATTTTCACTCAGTTACACTCTTTTACTCCTGAGAGCTGCTCCTGATGACATTAATATCTCCGAGTATGCCGCAGAAGCCGCAGTCCACATCGCGGTCTCAGGAGCCCAAGTTGAATGAGAAAAGATGAAAAAGAAAAAAGGTTTTCCTTTTAACTCTGTTATTCTCCGATGATTTCTAAACTTAAATCAGATAAATGGTGGCATGAGCTCGTAGCCATCATTTAAGCCTTAACTTTTCTCTAACGGTCTTCAAATCTCTTCAACCTGACCTGCAGAAATGTTTTTGAACAAACTACATTCATCCTGGTATTTTTTTTTACTCCTGTGTCCAAGCTAAGTAACAAACATGGAGACAGTAAGATGAAATTACACCATGAGACCATTTAGATAAAAAATGTAAATGTGATGTTTTGTTTCAGTTTGTTCAGACACGATGTTGTGTTCCTGCTTGCAGTGAAGCAGTCGTCTGCATGCATAGAGCCTGAATTCTACCATCAGGATCATGTTTTTAATCCCAGACTGTTGGCACAGCTTCTAAAATCATTTCTAAGCCCATTTCTACTCCATTTAACCAAATTTTAACATATACTATATTGCCGAAAGTATTTGCTCACCTGTCTTGACTCACATCTGAGCTTCAGTGACATCCCATTCCTGATCCAGAGGGTTCAGTATGACGTTGGTCCACCTTTGCAGCTAGAACAGCTTCATCTTCTGGGACGGCTGTCCACAAGGTTTAGGAGTGTTTCTGGGAATCTTTGACCATCTTCCAGAAGCACATTTGTGAGGTCACACTGATGTTGGACCAGAAGGCCTGGCTCTCAGTCTCCGCTCTGATTCATCCCAAAGGTGTTCTATGGGGTTGAGGTCAGGACTCTGTGCAGGCCAGTCCAGTTCCTCCACAACAGACTCTGCATTAGGGATGGGCGATATGGACTAAAAAATGTATCACGATAATTTCTCGTATTTATCACGGTAACGATAAGTGACGATAAAAACTATCAGCAAAATATTTTGTATTAATTTGTCACTAAATTCTGTCCTGAAAGCACTACAAAGTATTAGAAGCCACTAAACTATGTCAATTAAGTTCAAATAGTGCACCTGTATTGAAAAACTAGTGACACCAATTAAACAAGTCTGAAATATGAGACCAAATTCCACATTTATTCAAACGATGCAAACAGCAAAACTAAATTGGCTTATTAAAAAAAACCAAAGTAGTGCAACTGCAAACAACCTGATAAATTGTCATCTCACGATAAAAACGATAAGTTCAAATTGTTATTGTGGGGAATTTCTTTGACGATATATCGCACACGATAAAATATCGCCCATCCCTACTCTGCATCCAGGTCTTTATGGACCTGCTTTGTGCACTGATGCACAGTCATGTTGGAAGAGGAAGGGGCCAGCTCCAAACTGGTCCCACAAAGTTGAGAGCATGGAATTGTCCAGAATGTCTTGGTATGATGAAGCATTCAGAGTTCCTCTCTCTGGAACTAAGGGGCCAAGCCCAGCTCCTGAAACACACCCCCACACCATAATCCCCCCACCACCAAACTTTACACTTGGCACAATGCAGTCAGACAAGTACCGTTGTCCTGACAACCGCCAAACCCAGACTCCTCCATCAGATTGCAGAAGGAGAAGCGTGATTGGTCCTCCAGAGAACGCCTCCACTGCTCTAGAGTCCAGTGGCGGCTGCTTTCCACCACTGCATCCACGCTTTGCATTGCACTTGGTGATGAATGGATGGATGCAGCTGGTCGCCATGGCAACCCATTCCATGAAGCTCTCTGTCACTGTTCTTGAGCTGATCTGAAGGCCACATGAAGTTTGGAGGTCTGTAGTGATGGACTCTGCAGAAAGTTGGCCACCTTTTCGCTCTATGCACTTCAGCATCCGCTGACCCGCTCCGTCAGTTTACGTGGCCGGCCACGTCGTGGCTGAGTTGCTGTCGTTCCCAAACACTTCCATTTTCTTATAATACAGCTGAAAGTTGACTGTGGAATATTTAGGAGGGAGGACATTTCACCACTGGATTTGTTGCACAGGTGACATCCTATCACAGTTCCACGCTGGAATTCACTGAGCTCCTGAGAGCGACACATTCTTTCACACGTTTGTAGAAACAGTCTGCATGCCGAGCTGCTTCATTTATACACCTGTGGCCATGGAAGTGATGGAACACCTGATTCCATCATTTGGATGGGTGAGCAAATACTTGTCAGCTGTTTGCTTTCTTTGTCTTGCAAATGTTTCCGCATTTAAGATTTCACTTCATAAACCTTTTGGGTTTTAGTTTTTCACAAGATTTTGCTTCTTTAGATCTTCGACAACAATCTCAAGTCAGGTTTGATTTTTACCTTAATTAAATGGATGTTACACATTTTTCCATGAGTCTGAGGGGAAAACATGATGCTTTCTCTAAACGAAAGAGTAAACCAGTTCAATGCCTTGTAAGAAGCAATGAATATGAAATCAGTGTGTGATTTAGAGAATAAATAGGTTAGTTCCCATTAAAGTCTCCATCAGGCCAATGCATCGTTTTCAAAGAACATCTGTTGAAAAGCCACTGGTGATGAGCAGCAGGTAGTTGAAGCTGCAAGCGAAACCTCTCCATGCAGGAGACTGGAGGGTGAAGCTGTGCGTAAAGATGTATTTCAGCCTCCTTTAACCAACAGTCGCAAAGATAAACATCTGCAGTTGGCTCTGAAATACATAAGGCATCATTTTCTGTTTTATTCACCAATAAAAAAGCCTTGTTTCAGATGGATGGAGGTCTGGATGGTGGACGGTCACCATGTCCAAACAAAGCTCAGGGCAGTAAGGTGGTGGAAGGACGCTCTGGGCTGGAATAATGGGGAGAGAGATGGTGGGGTGGCCTCTGCTGCTGGATATTTGTTCAGTTTCTGTTTCCTGTCGTGGTATAAACGGAGGAACCGTTCCCTCTGCAGTGAAGACAACACTGCTACATGCTGCAACGCTGAATCTTTGGCTACTGTGAATACAAAGTAGAAATGCACCGATCCAGGTTTTTCTAATCTAATCCCATACTGATACCTGAGCTGAGCTTGTGACATGCAAATGACATTCGCTGTCATTTGCACTGATTACAATTATTTTGCATTTTCTTTTTCAATAGCTCCCCTTTCCCACCAGATTTGAGGATAAACATTTAACTAAAACCAACAAGGCTGCGGTGGCAGTAAACACATGCAACAGCAGAGCTCCTTCCCCAGCATGCAGCAGTGCGACGCACTCGCTGCCCAATCAGTTTAAAACCATTAAATATTACTTGAAATCTGAGCAAGACTGAAGAGTGTTTCACTATCAGCGTGCGTGCGTGCACACACTTCAGTATTAAAGAGGGCCCTTCTAATATTTCTTGGGTCTCCCATCTGTGATTCAGGTCTCGTCTTGTTATGCCTGGAGGCTGAATGTTGCAGGAAGTGATGCTGAAAAAGAGCTGTGTTTCTCCCTCTGGCCATCTCCTCCTTTCATCTGTTTCTCTCTCTCTCACACACACATGCACACACACACCTGCACTAATATAATTGTGGCACTCGTGTGTTAACAGTATCCACGCTTCTGGAGCCCGTAGTACAAAACTAACGATGTGATACAGTACACACACACACACACACACACACACAGGCATGCTCTTAATGTGTCCAAGACTATCAGGTTAAATTAGAAATTTTATAAGGATGAATAATTCTATACAATGAATCTGTTTAAAGGTCATGTAAGAATAGAATATAGCAGATAGATGCGTTAGTCTGCAGCACACACACACAGAGCTGGGGGCGGAGGTGGTGTGTTATAATGAGGGTCACAGGCTCGGCCACCGAGCTAAAAGTGGAGCATCAGTGACACTGATCTATGGCCGAGTCTGTGGCTGACTCAGAAAGAAAAGAATCTGTTAAACATTAATGGTATTTGGAGGCTCCAAAGTTATTCTGAGGTTGTCTCTTAATGTTAAGATGTGAGCAGGCGCTAATGAAGGTAGGCGTGCTAAAGCTAAGGCACGCTCGGACCCGCTGTTAGCCCGCTAAAGACTGCGGCTGTGCTACTCTGCTGCAGGCTGAGGCCTTCCTGGGAGCAAGCAGGGAGCTAGCCAGCCACCAACATGAAAGCTGGCAGCCGGTCTGCCGCCTGTCAATCAAAAGGACACGCTCCTAATTATGTGTAATTTAAAGATTAAATAATGTTACGCGTGCCTCTGTCAGCCTGTGTCTTTTCCAGATGTATCTAATCATCTGTTTTCTCTCCTCAGTGATTGGCTGGACGGTCTCATGAAGCTTAAATATTAGGAGATGGCAGCATTCGTGGGGGGGGCAGCTGCATTTTGTTTTCAGTTTGAGTTTGGAGCCTCCGGGCGTCCCATCCGGCTTTCGCTTTTGGTTTCTTTTTGTTTTGGGGGCAGTCCAGATTTGACGGCCTCTTTTTGTCTGAGCCCCCCTTTTTTGGCAGGGCCCCCCCTCTGTTTGTCATTTTCTTTTTGTTTAAATCAACTTTGTTTTACCTGTTGCTGCTTGGTGGTGGTCTCTCATTGATGTTACAGTTCCTTTATTTTGAGCCGGTTTCATTTAGGGACCGCAATATGTTTTGGGGGCTTGTCCGGGATTTAAACCTGGGACCTATCACAAATAACTATGGCTGTCAAAAGATTAATCCTGATTAATCACATTACTTTGATCACTTCTACAACATTTTTACAGTAGGATGAAAGGTGTCAGTTTAGTCCAGAATGCTGCTGATACGTTCCTCACAGGCTGACTTCACAACTTTTTAATGTGAAGCTGAAATTCAAGTCTGAGTCCTGGACTACTCCCAGATTTCTGACTTGGTTTTAGCCTTTAAGTTGTAAAACAAACGTTAACGTATTTTCTGCATATAGCAGTACTAAAGAGTAAAAAAATCTCTTCTTTGATAATGGGATTAATTTAGAATTAATCTTTGGACAGGCCTACAAATAGCATCTACTATAAACGGATCAGTTATGAGAAATTCAGCCAATTACTTCAATTTCTTTCATGTCTTGGTGCTTTGTATACATCCTCCATGTTCCATGCTTCGTTTTGCCAGTCGGAAATCCAGTTTTGGATTCCTTGTCCCTGCAGTGCCCTTTTTCCAAAGTAGGTTGCATCTTAAAAAGAAGAAAACAGTTTCATTCCATAACAGCTAGCTTCCCTTGTGTCTGAATTTAGTTCAACATGAAAACTTTGCCATAAAAAGCTCTTTTTAAATAGATAAAACAAAGATTCACAGGAAGTAAGGGACTGGTTTAAATCTGAAGTGAATTCCTCCGGAGACAGTATGCATGAATATTTGTCTTCCAGCGTTACTGGGCCATGAGTCGGAACGAAGATGAAGTTCTGAGGTGTTCAGAGACATGATGAAACACAAGAAGCACAGCAAACGCAACCCAAGAGTTTTTGAAGATAAACGAGTTGAATATTAAAGGTTGAATATGGAAGATTTTTATTAAAAGCTATTTGAAAAAAACTATACCTCCACAGGTTGTTTGGGGGGGGTGCAGAATAAAAGTACATTTCCTAAAAAACATATTTAGCCTGAAAATAATTATAAAATAAATTTTAACGGGTTTGACAGTAGTCGATACACGCCGCCATTACAGGTTGCCAAATACAATCTCTATGTGGCAACAGTATGTTGGTCACAGTTAGGCTGGTACAGGGAAACAGCGGAGACGGCAAGTCAAGCAGCTGCTTCAGAGCCACGGAGATATTATCTGTTTCTGAAGAGAAGTGACCTGAGAATAGCAAAAACTGGAGTAAATTTAGGTGAAGCTAAACTAGATGGACCCACATAAACGTGCGATGCAACGAGTTCTACACCAGGTTACAACAGCTTTTAAATCTTAGTTTTTACATTTTTTGTTTTGGGTTCGTTTCAGTGTTCTCTTTTATTAAGTCAGTGCTTTGATACATCACTTCCTGGTTGGATTTAAGCAACATTACTTGTTTATTGTGAGAAAACATCATAATTAGGATTAGAGCTTCTTCTTTTTACATCCCCATCACCCTTAGTGATGCCACTTCTACATGAGACATGCACTTATTCTCACAGCCCCTACAAATGCCATTCTAGGTCTTCACTGCCGGTGTGAACTAACTCCCATTTGAGCCCCTAAAATAAAAAGGTTTTTGCATTTTCTTCAGTTTGAATTCAAAAACCCTGAAATTAGAACTGATTATAGTACGTTTAAAATGTAGCTTTAATGTAAACCGCTAAATTAAAACCTGTATAAGGTCAACTGTACACAAATTAACATGTAGATTTCCCCGTCAGATTCTATAACATCACAACCATTAACATTTCTAAATGCATAAATATTGATTAATATATTGTAGATATTCATTATTTGCATTATCATGGATAACTCAACGAATCCTTGAGTAGCTGCCATGATTTCACTAATATTCTGCTGCATGCCGTCTTACTAACAGTAAACATAAGTAATTGTTGATTTTAGGTTTTGTAATCATACCCTAACCCTTACATGTCGGCCTTTAAATCCTGCGGAGAAGACCTGCTCGATACGATAACGTCTGAGCTTCATTTGTGGCCCTGACTCGATCACACGCTTGGAAAATATTCCCTTAAAAGCAGCTGGTATAAATATAGCTGTGGATGCTCCGGTCGGGTCAGTCTGCCACAGAAGCAGCACTTTAAACGCACAGCGTCCACTTTCACTTCATTCCTGCAGCTTTTTCAAAGCACTTTCACAACAACTGAACAAATCGGTTGAACAGAAGAAAGACTTTGAACTCACTGCGTGTGTGTCTGTGTGCATGTACGCGTGTTATCTACAGTCCACCGCCGTGATTTTCGTGCAGCAGGTCACATGCATGTGCACGTATACACCCGCACCCGCAGGCCTTCAGTTCTGTTGCAGGCAGCAGTCAGATGACCTTCTCTTCAAAGTGCTGATGTCCTGTTTCCTCCAAAGCCCTCAACACTCAGCCGGCTGAGCTCTGCAGCGGAGCTGCTGCCACTCCTGCTGTTGCTATGAAACAAATGGAAAAATCTGTCAGGGGAGCCATCTTTGCTCTTCCCCTTGTTAAAACGGTGGTGTACAAGATAGGGCATGTTTCAGACGGAAAGTCTCTGAGAATAAACAAAACAAAAATGAAGAAGTTGTTCATATTTTAACAGCTTTTATTTTCATTTCACCCAGATGCTCCTTTTTAATGAGCCCTTTGACGCCTGTTGTCATTAATTTGCGACAAACTTCTTCTGGTCTTTGTTTATTTTATTTCTCTTTTTCAAACCAATTTATCTATTTTCTTATACTGACTCGTATTTATGTACTCATTTTCATGATTATCATTTTTATTTATTGCAACTGATTTAATATTTAAATGGATTCTTTACAATAGTCTTTTACTGTATCCCTGTAGTTTCTGTATTTATTTTTTATATACAGTTGTGCTTGAAAGTTTACGTCCTCTCACACTGAATACAAAAAAATCAGATGAGAGTAAAATAAGCGGTAATTGACTAAAGAAATTTTAAAAAATTACGGAAATCATGACATTGATTTTGAATTGTGGTTCAACAGAAATGTTAAAAACAAAAAGTAAAACCAGCATGATGGGGCTCCTAAGCTAAAATCTTGTTGAGCAACACTTTGAAGCAATCACTGCAATCAGGTGTTTTCTGTAACGTCCAATCAGACGTCTGCACCTGTTGACAGGTATTTTGGACCTCTGTTCAGGAGCAAGGTGCTCTAATTTATTTAAAATTATTTCTCAAAAAAACACAATTCAAAATCAAAATTTGATTTTACTTAATTATAGTTTAGTAAATTTTTATTAATTCATTATTACTTCTTTTCAGCTTCTTCTTATTTGAATTACTGTTGTGAATTTGGTCTTCTTTAATGGGAGGGGATGTAAACATTTGTGCACAACTGTAAATGTGAAGAAATTTGGGCATTAAAGGGTTCATGATCACCTTTTATTTTGAATTCCAGAGTCTTCTCTTTATATTAATTTTTTCCAATTAAGTTCCGTGACCCGCACAATCTGATCTAATACAAACGAGAAGCGGATTTCACATCAGAGGACTGACTAGGCGGCATTTAACAGGGGAACTATATGTCGCGGAAGTACATGCCAATCACAGGGAAGCACCGCGGATAGTAGCAAAGGCAGCACGCATGCTCAGCATCCAGTGGCAACCCTGTTTACGGAAGTTGGGGAAACGTAATTGGAAAAAATCTCGTGTCAATTAGTTAAACAATTTCACCAAGTGGTGCGAGTTGGAACCAACAGATTACAGAATCTACGCTAAGCTAAGCTAAGCTAAGCTAAAGTCAGTGCTGCCAGACTCAGAGTGGATCGGTAAGAAAACGCTTCTGCACTTATCCAACTCAGGGGACTGCGGGGGGAGTCACAATTTCACCCAGAGGTGACCTATGCCTTTAAGTTTGACACCGTACAGTCATAATTAGGCCCCGCCCACACTGAACTGCAACAGTTTTGTAAGTGACTCAACATCATTACCTGCCTGAAGTTCTTTCTTGTACCTGCAGCTGAAACTATGAATCTGAAAATCTTTTTCCACAAAATATAGACGACCGCTGGGAAGCATTTTCGCTAAAACTGAGCATCGACCAATTAAATCGGTTTCCTTTCCAGTGAATGTCAACAATGAAGTGTTTGAAATTATTACATCAACAGATGTTTTGTTTTTTACCATCTCTGCTTGTGGCTTTCATTATCCTGTCTTAATAATACACTTTTTGGAAGTGAAACTGACATTTTTAAGAGTTCATATTTAACACTCTACAGTGTTAATTTTGAATAGCTTTGTTGTTGTTTTAACACTCAACTTTTTGCTGTGTAGTTTCACTCAATCACATGTGCACACTGTTTTATTCTAACAACTACGGTAAGCTAGTTAATCTCAGTGCATTGAATTAAAGCTTTAACTCTTCAAGTCATGATTAGATAGATTAGGCGTCTTGCTCAAGAGCACCTGGGCACACTAAAGCGCAGCTGAACTCATCACCTTGAAGGTTCTGGACAATTTCAGAAGGCAAATGGCCATCTGGCTGCCATTTATAGAGCGATCTGAGGCTGCAAACACACACTCGCAAACATGCACACAGTTAATTGGTCAACCAGGCAGTCAGGCTCTCTCATTTAATTGTGGACAGTCACAACCCCGGAGAAAACACACACACACACACACACCACTTCTAACATTACACTGTCCCACATTTCTGTAATAAATCATCATCATGTTCATCTTTGCTTTAACTTCAAACAAACATGTCCTCCTAAACATGATTTCCTTTCTCTTCTAAAACGATAAATCAAACCAAACAGAAACAACTTTCCGTTTTATGACTGCGTAAACAAAAACAAGTAATCCAAGTTTACACAAACCTGTCAATCTCACGCTCCCGTGGCTCCACCTCAGTGTCATCTACAGATCGCCTAATCGAGTGTGATGGGGAGAGGAAGCGAGTGACAGTGTGTGACACAGTGTCAATGTGTGTGTGTGGTCCTCCAAATTTAGTGGGAGCTATCAGAAGGAAACAGCTGGTGATTGGAGGGCGTACGTCCTAGTTTGGAGAGCTTCCCAGACTCTCAATCACTGACACACACAAACATCGCCACAAATATCCAGCAACAGCGTGAACAAAGAAAAAATGTGCCTCATCACTTCTTCAGACACACAGATGCAGACTGAATCCCACTGTGAACTGCTGCACGCGCCTCAGCGAATGCACGCCACCAACAGGCCGGCAGGGTCCACCGAGGCCGACTACCGCCACACCGCCGTCACAAATCCCTCCCATGCTCCAAAAAACAATCTTTATTCCCACAACAAAAGCTCACAACAATCCTCATAAAACACAAAGATGTGCCAAAAGAAAATATAAAACAGTATCTGAGCTCCGACTGCTTTCAGATTAAAAGTCATTCATCAGCCGGACGGATGTTGAAAGTCAAAACCGGTCCAGCTCAGAGAGCATCTGTGCAGAAAGTAAAAACTTTTACAGTGAACAAGGAAGCTCCATCAACTGTCAGGTCCCAACCTGAAGCTACAAATGATTTATTGAGCCAAAAATATATATTTCTAATATGCAAATATCAGAGCATGTTGTTAATCTTGGTGATAAATGCTCCTTTCCTGTGAGGTAATGAATGCTTGCAGCCTCCAGGCTTCCTGCCTTTATTATGCTAATAAAAAAGAGAAAGCTTCAGAATTTGGTCTCAAAGTTCTGTGCATCCACTCTGTTAAATACCCCATCCGTTAGTGATTAAATTAGTCATTAAACCACTCAGGCTTCTTTCCAAATTGAGTACAAATAGGAAATAAAAACCGGCTTTAACATCATCCATTTCTGCTGTGATGCTGTTGTGATGCACAACAAAACGATGCAGCCGCTTTAAATCCATCATCAGACTAATTTCCTTCATTTCCATGATTAAGACACAAAGGAAACAGAGACGAGGACGCCGCCGCAAAATAAAAACTTCTTTCAAAATGCACAGCCGGATGAAGCAATGATATGAAGGAAGTCAGGGTATCAGTGAACCCGTTCACATGTGAACCAACAGTCTGATTATAAAAAAGATTTCTTGAGTTATCTGATGATTGGGTTGCATGTAGAGGGGGCTGAAGGACACACACACACACACACACACACACACACACACACACACACACACACACACACACACAAGAAAAACGAGTGGGATCAGGGTGTCATCCAAGCACATGCATGAGATAAACTAGGGGGCGTCGGCTGAACACGGGTGACACAAGCAGGTCCAGTGGAAATGCAGAGGCGCCTGATCGGACACGAAATTCATGAGAACAAAAATCTTTTTTGTTCCTATTCTGAGGGTCTAATCCTTCCCTCCTTCATCCCTTCATCCACCCTCTTCCTCTGTATCCTGTTACACATCTTCTGAGGTTTTCTTTTTTTTTATGACGGGGCCTGAGATGGATATCTGGATCACTTAAGCAGTTTTGGTGTTTAGTGGCTGAAGTCTATCGAAGCTGTCAAATAGTGATACGTTCTTTTTTCTTAAAAAGAAAAAAATGCAGACAGGCAGTGAGACAGGAGGCCATTAAATCCAGCAGTCAGTGAAGGAGTTCATTAGTCAGTTAGTCTGCAGATTCTCTGTCATGCTAGAAATGGCTGTTCTGTTGTTGAGGAGCATGCTAGCTGGGTATTAAACACACACACACACAAAGAAGCTGCAGTCCCTGTGGAGCTATTACCACAGCTTTGTGTCATCTATCCAAGCTTAAATTCTCTATTGTTTGTGCAGCAGACTCACATACACACAAACACACAGAAATGCTGATATACACTTATCCAGGGACCCCCTCCACACACACAAACACAGCAGCACCTGTCATTGGCTCCCGGGAGCGATACCAGCGTTAAGAAGCAGTCGTTACAGAAACATACAAGCTAATTAAAACACACTCTTTACTCGCACTCTACATGCAACACACTTCATATCAGCCTGTATGTATGAGAGGAGGAGAAGCTGCAAAGTCCAGAAACGGAGGGAGAAACGATCTTCGCTGCTTTCATGGAGGTGTGTGTGAGTAAGTGTGTGTTTGTGAGAGAGTTGAAGCAGGAGAGACGGCAGTAGGTGGCTGAGGGCCACGGCAGGTGGTGGATGGGCCTGTTTGCTTAAATCACAACATGTTGATGCATGCATTGTGTGTGTGTGTGTGTACTACTGTGTGTTGGCGTGGGCACGTGTGCATGGCAGATGGTGCGTGACGACTGTATTGCTCTCAGCAGCACAGCTGTCTGAGGTAATACTGGACACACACCTCTTCATCAAGTTAAATTACAGCATAAACACACACACACAGAAAGCAAACACTTCAGCTTTTCAGTGACTTGATCTGCAGGTTTAATGCAGAGAGAGTCCTGAACAGCAGGTTTTGTTTTCTGATCATCCAACGCTAAACTCTGAGCATTTAAATTTTAACACTAATTCATTCAAAATAAATAGATAGGGAAACTAATTAAAAAGTGGTTTTGCTGTTAAGGCTTTTTAAAGAAAGAGTGCAGAGCAGATGTGTCCTCTGCAGAAGACAGGCGTGCAGTGAGCCCAGAAACACCAGGCTTAGAAAACCTGGGGCTTTTGGAATAACTCCTACTAAAACTTTGCATTTATCAGCCTCTGAAGTAACTAAAACCATGAATTAAACTCCACTAAATAGTTTACTTTTCCTCCGAGTTTGAGAAGTCGATGAATGAAATGAGAATAGTTTGTCTTCATAATGACGATACAACTTTTGCATCGCGCCAGCTTGACGGTAAGATGCAGAAAGTGTCACTTATGATAATATACCTGTATAATATATAATATCATATATAATAGTACAGAAAATAGGCCTTTAAGCAGCATAAAATAATGTGGTTGGTGATGTGATGAGTTTCAGGTAAAGTTTAAAAAATGGCAGCAGTATAAGGACAGACCGATACATCGGCCGGTCGATATCTCGGCTCATATGCCAGGTGTGTTAAACAATACCCCCACTCTGCATAATTTACAGACTTTGTTTATATATTTATAACAATTTTAATGTTTTTATTTAATATTTGTTTATAAGTGCATTGCTTCTTTTTTTATATATTTATTTGAAGTGCTTTGTTCATTTTCATTTCAAAAGATTACAAAACTACTTTTCATTGTATTCCTCATTATATTCATTTGGGAGTCAAATACAGTATCGGCCCCAAATATCGGCAGGGTGTATCTGCCATTGGCTGAGGCTGATAAAGTATCAGTATTAACAATAAAAAAAATCTGTATCGGTCAATCCCTACAGCTGCAAACCAGAACAGGACTAAAGTACATGTTTTTGTTGGAAACTAAAAGATTATTGAGCATCTTGATGGTAAAAAGGTCCAAAATTAAAAAAAAAAAAAAAACTTCTTCGTTATCCAAGTTAAAACACACGATACAGTGGAAGTGTTACAGTCATTTGAAGACTGTCCACCATGAAAACACCATGCAGCTGTAACGTGATGCTCTGAGCTGAAAATAAAGGGATGAGCCGTTTCTCAGCTTCAGGATGCTACAAAGCTAGTCCTGGTGTGACAACTACTCAGTAAAGTATCAGTATTTCATAAAGCTTCAATAAAAAAAATAAATGAGAAGCCAACCTCAGGCTGCAACAACACGACTCAGCCTCCACAGCTTTATTTCTGTGCTTGCTACATGAACATAAAGGACATAAATGACAGCATCTCAGACTCATTTAATCAGCACAACTACAGAAACTTTAGAAGAGCAGGCTTATATAAGGCGACTGAAAAGTAAAAGCAACGTGACGCCCCTCCCACACACACCAACACACACACATCTGCTGATGTCTGATAGTTGCATTAACACATATACTGTATATCTGAGCCGAGGCTGACAGGTTCCCCCGATACCGCCGCCGACTGGCTGGATTCATCTGATGGAGCGAGAGCTACACGGAGTAACACTATTAGGAGGGATTATTTACTCACATCAGGATGAACAAGCAAGACAGAGGGAAATAAAACACACACACAATAAACAGATTAAACATTTCATACTGAAGTATGACAAATAAACACATCAGAAGATAAAAAATAATCCAACAAGGCTGCTGCCATGGAAGAGGAGGAAGCCGCTCTGATGTACAGTAAATAACAGTGGAAGCCTCTAACCCTGACCAAAGTCAATTACATCATCCACTAATTACTTTTAAACTTTTAAAACTTTTCCAGTTTTCAGGTGTCCTGCCACAAACTCGCATCTCAATAATGTGCCAAATAATCTGGGACTGCGATGCACAGATCCTGTAAATATTTCACAATTTAAGGTGAAACATGAACCATGAACTCACACCCACCATCTTTATCTGGCGGGTGTGAGGAGGGTGTAGCTGGCTGGGTTTGATAGGTATGAAAATAATATGATGTGGTCTTTGTTCAGAAGGGAAGTGAAACCCTCCCAACCTGACCATTCTCTCTTATTTTCTTGTCTTTTATAATAAAATGATCAAAGCAACATTCAGGAAAGTTAGAGAATAGAAACCAGCCCCCACCTGAAAAATGTGACTTCAACAGGTGTGGTAGTAAAAACTTAGAAAGCATGTTTAATGACCATAACTACTCAGTTCAGTCCTACGAAGGCTGCAATCCAGCAGCTTTTCCACGTGTCCCTGCTTCAGCACACCGGACTCAAATTAAACAGATGCAGAAAGAAGTCAGAAAAATGTTCTGCGCTCTAACTGGTAATGCAGGAGTGTTGGCGGGTGCAGGGCCCTCAACAGTGGCGAATGAGATGATAAAGAAGAAGAAAGACCCGCATACTGAATGACATAGAGGCGGTTGGATGCTAAATGGACTGGTTTATTTACATTGTGCTCAGGTGCACAAAGAAAAAGTGCAAAAAACAGTGAATGTTTCAGTTACTGGACCATCAACAACACTGATAACTAAGGATGTCCGATATTATCGGACGATATTGGCATTAAAATGTGATATTGGAAAATATCTGTATCGGTTTTTTGGACCAATATTTTTAAAAATGAAATCTCGCGAGTTTTCGTTGATAAAAATTCCGTTCGTTGGTAGCAAAATTTCATGGTTCGTAATGAAATCTCATAAGATCTTGTTCCGTTAGCAGCAGTCTAAAAGAAAAGTTGTAGAAAAGTCCCTGTTATCACTGGAAGAACTTGATTTCCCAGCATTCCTTTCAGAGTCATGTGACTACGGTGCAGCTGCTGCTGCTAAAGACTGACTTGCTTTGAAGCTGCTGATAATATGTCTGGTTTTAAGTTGTTGGTTAAGTTACCAAGTTGTCAGAAACATTAGAATTAGCCACATGTTGGCTAATACCTGCTAGTATCTGATATATGGTAGTATCTAGTACCTGCTAGTATCTGATATATGGTAGTATCTAATACCTGCTAGTATCTGATATATGGTAGTATCTAATACCTGCTAGTATCTGATATATGGTAGTATCTAATACCTGCTAGTATCTGATATATGGTAGTATCTAATACCTGCTAGTATCTGATATATGGTAGTATCTAGTACCTGCTAGTATCTGATATATGGTAGTATCTAATACCTGCTAGTATCTGATATATGGTAGTATCTAATACCTGCTAGTATCTGATATATGGTAGTATCTAATACCTGCTAGTATCTGATATCTGGCAGCCAGAAATCCAAAATGAACTCCTCTGGCTGAGTTAAGAAGATTTTGGGATCTTTGATCACAGAGTAGAGTTGTATTTCTCAAAATATGAGAGATACAACCTCACAGTTCATGGCATATATCGGTATCAGTTGATATCGGAATTTAAGAGTTAGACAATATCGGAGATTGTAAAATGAAAAAAAGGCCAATATCGAACATCCCTACAGATAACATGACTGCACATCTTCAAGCTTTAAGGCCATTCTTGAGTCTTAAGAACGTTCTTAACTAGTAACTGCGGCAATTATCAATTTCATTGTAACATTACAAGTTAAATTGTCCAATAAATGGCAGTAATAACTTTATCTTGGGGTGAAGATCTGTTAAAATTTTGTTTCTATCAGCTAAGTGATGTTTAAATCAGCTCTGATTTACATTCCTGATCTCTGAATGACAGAATGTTTTCTGTAACACAGTGGAGAGAAAAATATTTAACATGTTGAATCTTTCTCTCTGATTTCATCAAAATAAACTGTTTATTTCACCGCTCAGCAAAAAGATTTACAAGTGATTAAACTGGTGCAATTATCAGGAGCAGAAGAAGGAGTGGAAGCGGTAAATGTAGCCGAGCGGGAGGGAAATATTGTTGTAATGCACCTCCCGTTGAGAAAATCTAATTTCTATTTAGACATGAATGGAGTCAAAAGTAATCTAATTTAATCTACTCTATTCTCCACTTCCCCAGATGTCTCCTCTCCTTTACATCGCCGTCTCCCCTTCCTCTCCCTCCTTTCATATCCTCTTTATCGCCTCTCAACTCTTAACCTTCTCCTCTGCTTTCATCTCCACCCCTCCACCTCTCTCCTCTCTCCTTCCCATGCTCCTCTCCTACTTTTACCTCCACTGGGGTTCATTAATGAGGCAGAGGGTTCTGTGTAGACTAAGGAAGGGGGAAGTGGAGAAACGGATGAAAACAGAGCGAGTAAAGCAAAAGGAGGGATGGAGAACGAGAGAGGTAGAAGCCAGTAAGGCGGATGGAGAGGGAGAGGTGGCCGTTGGGCTTTTATAATTGGCTGTCTGTGACTCAGAGAGGGTGAATACAGTATCCCTCTCCCTCCACACACACACTCTCAAAGAGATCACATTTCCTCTTCTCGCCTCCCCTAACATGACATGAAACCAGCTTCTGAAGCCTCGGGCCTCTGAACATTTAAATTATCTCCTATCTCCTCGGCTCACTGTGGGCTAAAGATCACAGATTCAGCTTCACAGCGGCAGCACCGACTGTCATTTCCCTCTGATTCACCTAATTAGCATTGCTAACGACATTCTCCGTACAATGTCCCTGTTTTAACCTGCGTATTAACCCGTGCAGTGATACTGAGAGTAGCGGCTACTCTCTCTGATGGAGAAGTGCCATCAGTCTGAGCCACAAGCTGCATATCGGGGGGTTTACAAACATTCAGAAACTACTTTGAGTGTTTATTAGTGGTACATAATCAAGATGCAGGAACCTAAAGGTACAGAGTGTAAAAAAACAAAGGTCAATGGCAGAAAAATTTAATATATGATTCAAAACTGTTTCTATTGATGGATAATCGCTTCACTAGAACAGCTGTTATATGTTTATTTTCTTAGAATGAGTCATTTAAATCTGCTTGCTTGGGGTGCTCATGCATGGAGGCTGCCATATTTGCCGTAATGTCTTAAAAGACATTAATAGTTACTCATAGCTACACCTGAGACAACTGGATCCACCCCCAGATGAAAACATCTTTATGTCTGGAGGAATTTTGACTACTAACGGCCACCGTACATTCACAACAGTGCTGCAAGATGAAGTCATTTGAATGAAAACGTCTTTTCTTTCAAATAACTGCGATCCAAATAAAATATCACCATTAAAAGATTTTTTTAAGTAATCGCATTATAATTTGATTCATTTTCAACAAGCTTTACAAATCCTGCTGTAACAAGTGATGTTTGGGATTTTTCTATTTAAAAAAACCCTTCATCATCTGCATATATGAACACACGTTTAAACCTGCCATGTAAATTTCCATCTAAAAGAACAAATCGTTATCATTACAGCTGTTCGGTGTCTTAATTCAACGGCGCTGTTTACAAATGCTGTTGCAAAAAATGTGGTATTTGTGAATGTAACTTAATACTCTTCATAAAGCAGCATGCAAAGTTTTGCAGATGGATGGATGGATGGACGGACACTGTAGGATTAAGAGGATTCCAGTTTATATTGAAGGATATTCAAACTGTAAAAAGCTGTTAAGTTGTATAAACAACCAACTACTGCCGTTCTGTAATTACCAGTCCTGACATTTTCCCTAAAACTACAGTATGGAAGAGGATTAAGGCCAGTGAAGAAAAGAAAAATTTGATTTTTTTTTTCCAGATGATTTTTTTTCAATTACTTATATAGTATTTTTTTATATTTGTACTTCACTACTTCTATTTCTGATGAATTTTACCTTTACTTCACTACAATTCCCCCCCCAAAAAATTCAATACTTTTACTTCATTACATCTATATGAGCATACTCATTACTCGTTACAAAATGGGACTAGCAGCCAATGATGTTGTAAATACAGAACGCAAGACATTATCATTGGTTCACCCCGTTGTGTGGCAGATGAAAGGAGCGGTCAGCGGGTAAATTTCAAATTAATGGTCGCATTATCATGTCAGGAGTCTCAGAAATATTTTTCTATATGGTTGGGTTTATGTAAGGAGGTATTGAAGCTCTTTTTGCAAATTAAACAAAACTTAAAACTAAATTAAACAGGAATAAAGAAAATGTTAAACTCAAATTTCTGGTTGCGTTTTATTCACAGTACTTTTTACTTTTGATACTTAAGTACAGTAAATTCTAGCTACTTTTTTACTTTTACTCAAGTAATATAGCAGGCAACTTTTACTTTTACTTGAGTAATTTTCCAGTAAGTAATTTACTTTTACTCAAGTATGGCAGTTGGGTACTTTATACAACACCTCTGGCTTCCACGCTGCAGCCAGACTCTACTCCGCTCCCGTGGCTGTTCAATCACTTTTTGGCAGACGATCACTTTTTGTCACAACACCGGCAGCCGTGCAGGAGTTTGTGCTAGAAACTGAGGGAGTGAACACTAGTCGCATTCCAGAGACTTCACAGGCTTGATTTTGACACAGTTTCAGACTTGTGAACAAGTTTTTTTTTGTTTGTTTTTTAATGTTTTTTTAAATTTATCTTGTCATGGTCTGTCTGATCCTGCATCTGCTGTCCGTGTTGACAGCTTTCATCTCCCGAGACGTCACATAGCGCCTGTCACCGAATGTTGTTTGTCCGAGTGAGGGGAGGGGGCGTGGCTTAGCCACAGGTCAATTATGGTGAAGAAGAAAAACTAATATCAATGTCATTGTAGACACGTGTTTTAGCTGTTATGGTTCGGTGAAAACATCGTTTCACGGTTTTATTTCCCAGAAATATTACAAAATTTCTAACTAATATGAATCATTCCAGTTTTAAACTGGGAGGAAGGTGGAGAACCATCAGTTGAGACGGAGTTTATGCTCGAGTTAATGGCAATCCTTTATCAAAAGAAAAAAAAAATCAATGTTGTTGTGTCTGTCAGAGTTAATGATGTACAAGAAAACATCCTGCAGGTCTGCAGGGAGAGACGGATTAGCGGAAAGTGAGCAACAGGAAAAACTCGTGCTGCTCTTTAATGAAACATCCTCCATACATCACCGTCAGACGCACTCTGCTGGGTAGCTGCTCCTTAATATTCCCAAGGATTTCTCAGGTGGAAGGAAAATTGGCTTTTCTCAAAACGAAGGCAGGAAGCACCTACACGGTCTAATTAAGAAGGACACGCTATATTCTGTTCAGGATTTAAAGAAGCATAGAAAAGTGATTCTCACCGGAAGTTTGTGTCTTTGTTACTGACTCTAATGGACAAAAGCATCGTCTCTCTCTGCATGTTCAGCAGAGATTGCCATTGATCTGTTGCAGTCCTCATTTAGACTGTCTTATAATAACAAAAGCGATCGATAATACAGGGAGAAACCAACAACTGCTACCTTAAACTCAGCAGGCAGAGATTTGACAGGGTGGAGCTGCTGTAGCCCTGCGGTCTGACAGAAATGTGGGGAAGCTGGACAGATTCTGGTACACTGTGGGTGGAGTGCATACCGTGGCCAGTGGGATCTATAATAAAACTGACCATGCAGAATGCCAAACAATCCAAACTGTAGCTCTAACACTTGTCAGAACTTGTTAAAAATATATCTTTACAAAGAAAATGGTCTAAAATCTTCCCACTGCAACCATTTCTGTGGCTGAAAAAGAAAACTAAAAGAAGAGGCATGAATGAGGAGCACTGCAGTTTCTGTAATATTTTCTGGTTTACTACTTTGTCTATAAACAAAACCTTTAATCCAAATTTACAATCCTAATTCCAACAATTATCTGTAGTTACAGCTGAAATGCAGCGACTCACACTCCTGTGAAGCTGGAGGAGCCTTCAAGTCCTCATTAATAATTCACACTGCAGCCTCCTTAATTCTTGACCCAGAGGAGGAAGAGGAAGAAACTTAACAGATGTGAAACTGATTCACTCTAGACTCGCCGTACAGGAGAAGACTGCTGTGTTTGGGGAGATACCGTCCTTAATTTGTGGTGGAATTTCAGAGAAATCCCTAAAGGGCAAGAAGAGCTGCTAAACTGAGGGAGCAGGGTGTATTTCAGAGGAGATAACACAAGTTGCTTTCTAGTTTTGCAGGTTCAAGTAAGAAGCAGTCCAAAGATCATCAGTGAGGCTGCACAAATATACTGAAATCTTATCGCTATCACACCAGTGTGTGAGGACAACTGCAGAGTAGACTGCAGGAAATGGAAGCTGAAGGCCTTTTTCACAAGTAGGAGTAGAACAAGCACAGAGATGTGACAGTCGAGTAAATCGATTCTTCAACGGCTGTTTTAAAGGAGTGATGACATTTCAGTATAAACTATTTCATGGAGCTGATATTGCTGCATATGTCAATTCTCCAAGGAAAAAATGTCACTTTTTACAGCGGGGGATTGTTATGGCGCGTTAGACCTTCCTTCTGTAAAAGGGTTGGGTGCGGTAATGACATGCAGCTTTACCCGGAGACCAAGTAGACTTCATTTTGATTGGCTACACCTTATTTGGCTACAACCTTAGAGAAACAGTCACAGTTGGAGTTTGCTAAAGGCTATCTGTTAGCATCATGGGCACTTCCGACAGTGAGCTACGTTTATCAGACAAGACAGCATTTAGAAAATGAATAAACTTACAGGTAAGGACAAGGTTGTGGTCGCCTCCATTTTTACTTCGGTGGCTTTGATGACGTCACTGTTAGGCAACACCATAACAAGTAAATGTCTGTAAATAAGGATGAATCACCACAAAAAAGCCGCTTCGAGCTCACAGGGGGGTCTGACTAATGTTTGGTAACAAAACATTGGTGAAATGAAGGAGTTTGTGGCAGATAATGCCTTATTTAGAGGCTGCACACAGTTGCCCCATCACTTCCATTATATTGGACATATGCTGATCTGGAGTGGATCTAAACATCTCCTGAAGAAATTCAAGTTACACCAAAACTGTCTGGGTGAGGAAATGAATGGATTTCATGCTAGAAAATGGATCCAGGTTGAAAAAATCAGAACTTCCCCTTTTAGGGCAAAACATGTGTGTAAAATTTACACTGATAAAGCTCAAGTTTATTCTAGTTTTGTTTTTACTGTACTTCTGCATTTTTAAAATCCAATATAGTAGATTTTATATAAAGGCAACATATTTTTGTCGTCAGCCTTTATTCTGGCGCAGGAGTGCCCAAGTCCAGTTCTCAAGAGCTACTATCCTACAATTTTAGAGCAGACGGTCTTCAACACACCTGGTAACCAAAATGTGCAGGACAGTAGCTCTCCAGGACCGGACTTGGGCACCCCTGTTCTAGCATGAGTTTTTTTTTTTTCACTAAAATGTCCTTGTGTGAAAAATATTTGGAGCAAAGTTGTTTTGCATGGAGGCTGAAAGTAGCCAGCTTAGTTTTTGTTGTGTCACAATGTGTTTTGGAGAGTAAAAATCCAAAATACTGTTCTCACTGTCGTCGCACGGTGACATGGAGCCACCTTTGTACTGTAAAACGCTTAAAATGAAAACACGACAAATGAAAATTATGACCAATAATTCAAAATATTTCCCACCAACAGAATATATATTGATGGGGTGTGTAAGTCTGAATTATTCTGATCCAAATCCTGCCTTATAAATTGTAACCAGTGATTATTTACTTGATAAAGATTAGCTACTGTTGATTGATTCTAAAATAAGAAATGACTAAAGAATAAGAACGAGCCAGTCTTTTGAAAGGTTCTTTAGAAGGAAGGGCTCCTTCATGGAGCATAAATCCCATCTCTACAGCACAGGTGTATTTCTGAGAGCTGCATTCCACTTACAGTAGAGGAAGTTTATGCAAATGTGTGCACAGTGCAGGAATGGAATGCAGCCCTTCCACAGGCTGATTCGTTTATATCATCGTCAGAAAATAAAACTGTGCAGAATATCGCTCATTTTCCTTATGTGATGCAGTCTCTGATCACCAGTTTACACGGAGATTGAGCAGTTCAGCTGTCATTTACACAAAATCTGAGAAAATCTTGTCAGCATTAACGTATCTGAGGCTTGGTTGAGCTCATCATCGTCGCACATCTCCGTGTGCAGCATCTGGGCCTGTTCTTTCGGCTTTTCTCGCTCTCCCAGCCCCGTGTGATTCCGTATCTTTGCCAAACTGGCGAGGAGCTATGATTGGAGGAGACGGCAAACAGCCACTCTGTCCTCACCAACCGTTCGTGGCGAGTTGATTTTCAGATGTGGCAGCAGCACATGGCTCAGCGAGTTTTCCTGGAAACAGCTCATCAGAATCTTCAGGGTGAAAAAGAAACATTCCAGAAAAATGGGTTTCAAATTTATTCATGAATTAAACGGCAGAATTTGGTGTCAGGCTGCGCTACATACTGAAATTCTTATCACATCAGACTTGATAAACAAGGAAACGCTTGTGTTTGTGCTGCTTTCTTCACTTTATATTTAGGAAAAATGTACAAGAAGAAGAGCTGAAGCTGAGACTGCTGGAGATACAGTTGTGTTCAACGTTATTCAACTCATGTTTTTTCAAGTTGGACACTTATTTTCTATTTTGTTTATAACCAGATGAAATAAGGACATGTAAAATAGACAAATGCAACTGAAATTAAATTAATATTTTTTGTAATATACCAATAAATGTCCTTTCTGTGATTACCTCATTAACAAAGTTATTCAACCCCTTAGGTACGTATACCTTTAGTACTTAGTACAACACCCTTTGGCAATAATGACATCCTTAAGTGAAACCTGGACCTCACATCCAGCTATGTGAAACATAGCTTGACACAAGTCTCTTGCAGCGATCTGCACGTATCTTAGCCCATTCTTCATGGGCGAAGGCCTCCAGTTTGTTGACATTCTTGGGCTTGCATGCTGAAACTGCCTTCTTTAAGTCCCACCAAAGATCCTCTGTGGGATTTAACCCCGCGTTCACACCGGACGCCTCCATTCACATACGCACCTAGATTTCAACACGCGAATGATGGATGTTTACTCGCTTGATTCGGGTGTCTTTTGTCTATTTTTCACGCGAATGGAGCAAATATTAAGCGTGAATGAAGCGTATGATATGCATGAATTAGACGCTTCATTGGCGCATCAGGTTGGGCTTTCTGGAGTGGGGAATGGTGGCTTGTCACACATCAGTCACGTCAGTCAGGTGAACATGGCAGAACCCGGTTATTTTAGTACTTTGAGAGAGTTGCAGCGTTGTACCTGCTTTTGAAGTCGGAGAACCGAAGATGCCGGTGTGTTCGGGTCCACCAGATTCTCCAGAGGTCTCGGAGCTCGGTGAATTTCATCACCTGATCCAGGAGTTACGTCTGGATGACGGCTGCTTCCAGGGAGATTTCCCCACCCCAGTTTGATGATCTGTCGGGGGGGATCGGTGCTGCATGTCCCTCCAGGATACAAACTACAGGTGCTGTATTCCAGCTGCTGAGCATCTGTCCACCTGTCTTCAGTGAGTAAGCTAGCTGCAGCTAGTTAGCGCTTCCAGCTAAACTTCCAACAACTTCCAGCAAAAGAACGTCTCCATTTTATTTCTCACCTGAAATTGAGAGTTACGTTGGTTTGATGTCGAGAGGAGCAGTTGCAGACGGCGACACCGAGGAAACTGGGCGAAAAGGCTGCGCGCTCCCGCGGCTGTTTAACCAGTTTCTGGCAGACGATCACATGTAGGAACATCGCCTGCTGCAGCAGAAGAGACGTGATCCATCTCACTGTGACTTTTAAACAGTAATAGGAAACTAGGGGGCCACATTGAGGTCACGCCACTCACGCGCCTAAACCAGTGCCGAGATGTTATACTTTGTTTTTCACAACGAACCATCTAATGGAGGCCCTCCTGGTAACCGGAGGCCCCCACGCAGCCTGCTTGTATCAAGGGGCGGTGCTGTATTCCATATTCAACCTCTGATGTCGGATATTAAATGACAGTATGAACACACTGCACACTCAAAAATAGTGTCTGAAGTGCTCAAGTGCACGGTTTGAGACAGCCAAAAATGTAACTGTCCACAGTAAGAGACGATTTTAGCAGTCAGGTGAAAAACAAGTCTCAGAGTCCAGGTGAATTTTAACAGCCAATATCAAGTCTACCTCTGGCATGACAGATAATATTTGCTCATGCAATAAAGTGTTCCCGTATATTTCAGCCTACAGTCTGTCCTCCCGTCCGTTCACCTCCCACCGTCCCTGCACTCCGGCCCACGGCGATCACTGTAATTGATCCTCACACCGGAATAAATGACACACATCTATATTCCTGCGTGCCCCCCAGCAGAAGGCATAATGTGATCCCACACACATGCACGCAATCATGCACTGAGAGTTGAGAAATAATATCTTCCTTTCCCGAGGTCAAGATATTGATTTTGGCGCACCGAGCACAGAGTTTCGATTTACACATTTAGAGTTTGACAGCAGCCGTGTCGGCCATTTGGCTGTCGTTAACGGCAAAACGCTCATAACTTACAGCATAAATGGCTCGACAGGAAACAAACATTCACTGTAGCAGAGGAGGGGGGGTGGACCACGAGAAGGAGGATGCGTGTTTGCATCCAGATTCATCCAATTAAATTTTTCCGTCACTGGGAAACAGTTGTGAGGATTCTTCTGCCCAGCTTGTCTCACATTCAGAGCAGCCTGGAAGCTGCAGCATGAAACACGCAGGTCGGTGAGAAGGCTCATCTGCACTCGTGTGGGCCGTTTTCCCTGTTTTCAGCTGTGCAGCTGTTCCAGGTGAATGGATGTGGAGCCATTTTATCTTTTATTGTCCTGTGAAATACAGCGATTGTGAAAAAGAAAGTGCACCTACTTATAATTCTAAGATTTTATTTATGAGGAAAAATTTAAAAAATGTGGCTGTCATGAGGTCTTAAAATCCAGCAAAAGCAACCACAAACATCCAAGCATGACAGATTACGTTATTTCCTGAACAAAACTTAGCCAAAATGCAGAAACAGAAAATGAAAAACTAACACTCTTACTGCTTTCACACAAGGAAGATAATTCATCATCATCATCATCAGAGTGAGGAGCTCTGTAGAGCAAATGTTTTGACAGTTTGCTCCATTCAGGTGTGTTAGAGATGCAGAACACAACTTTTGTGCATTAATTAGAATATCTCAATTTTACAGACTGATGTTGTCTGACTGATGACAAAGAACAGTATTTGGATTTTGCAGGTTTTTATATCAACCTGATTCACGTCTAATTCAGCATCCAACTCGCATTCAACCTGTACCAAGAGTTCTCTCCAGCCAGTCTTATCTTGACTCGTCTTATCTCTTATTCTGTCCCGTTCTTTTCCTCTCCTCCTCTGATGATGTCATCTTGTGATTGTTTGCTGAATCAGCCATGGTGTGCATTCAAAACAACCGGTGTGATTATATCTTCTTGCTAACGGGTGACGCAGCTTGTAAAGTGAACCTCGGCTGCAACGTCATGCATCGGAAATGCATCGGAAATGCATGGGAAACGACGGCTCTAGAGATGCACGCCATCAATATCACTCTGCCATAAAAAGAGTCAGGAACGGGCAGCTTTAAAGTTTACATCGTGTGTCTTGAAAGACAAAGATAAGATTTGTCTTTTGCTGGCTGGAAAGAGGCCACAGTAAAGGTAGGAAGAAGATGGAGGCTGAATTAGCTGTCGATAGGTGATGAGTTACCAAGGAAATCTGCAAAATTCTGTGGTGCATCTTCAACCAAGAAGGAAGGAAATCAGCCATGATCTTAAAGAAGTAACTGTTACCCATCAAACTGGGAAGGTTATACCGTCATTTCCAAACCATTTCAGAGCCATTATTTTACAGTGAGAACAATTCTTCACACGTAGAAAACACTGCCAGTCTTCCCGTAAGTGGGCTTCATTGCCCAAAAAACCACAACAATGTTGGACAGACCAGACCAAACTGAAGATGTTTGGTCAGAATGCACAAAAACCCAAACAGCATGTCGGCACAAACACATCCGATCAAGCTCGGTGGCGGAGGGCTGATGCTCTGGACTGGTTTAGCGGACACAGGACCTGGACACCCTGCAGTCATTGAGAGTGTGTTTACACCAGGGTAGTCAGGGGACTCCGTTCGATTGGATGGGAATTTCCAAACATTTTGGCACCTTCGTTTGCTTTGCTTTCAAACTGCAATGGACCAAACCGACTGAACAACTTCATACAGTAACAACAGCTGCTCACTAGGGGGTGGGATTCCCTTAAAATGTAACAGACCAAGAAGAAAGAAAGAAAATCCAGCTTGTGATTGGCCAGGGCTGAAAAGCTTGTTCACCACAACAGTGGAGCAGCAATAAACTCATTCTGTTTTGGGGTTTTCCGTTTTTACTTTGGGGTTAAAACTTAATGTGGTTTTCACCAGAATCCGTCACCAGAAGCTTATAAAGAGGGAATTTTTCTTAACATTGCAGTTTCTTCAGTTAAAAAATCTCATCAATACACATTTAAAACTGTGCAAGAAGATCAACAAACGATTTAGAAAGTAATTCTCAGGACGGCGGCCTTAATGACCGAACTCATTACATGCAGCCGTTAAATGATTCCCACACAAACACACAGATCTGAAGAGAGCAGTTAATGGGAAAGTAATGAAAAGTTACAGCTTAAACTCTTTAAATGCCTTTCATCACTTCTAAATCATTTAACCAAAGAAGGGAAGAAGAGAAAGAGGTCTGGACTGAAGATAAGATTTAGAGGAGGACACAGTCTGAAAAGAACTCGGCTTTAAGGAAAAGAAGGTGGGAGGAAGGAGGTTTACCTACAAGTGAGGGGAAGTTCAACAAACTGAAAGATGAAGTCTGAAAGGAGAAGAGGTGAGTCAGGGATTACGTGAGTGCAGCAGCGTTAGAAAACGAACAGAAAGAAAAGATGAGCTGAGAAAAGGAATCACTGGAGTGTGGGAAAGTACAACAGTGGCTGAGAGAGCTGGAAGAGGCGAGTTCACACCAGCAAATTAAACACAATAATGTCCTGATAACACAGCAGAACAAATGCAACTCTTACACTTTGTCCCCTTTAAAAAACAAACAAACAACGAAACAAACATTAAACACAACAGACACAAACACCAGCAGACAGTTGTAGTAAAACCTCAAATTTTATAAATAAAATTAATCTGAGGTCTGTTTCATTTGTTATTCACAACACGCTGTACAGCACATCACTATTCATAAAGATTTTTTGTTTTAATAGATTTTATTTATTTAAAAAGGAAAATAATTGCAGCCAACAGCTGCAAAATCACTTTTTTCCTACAAAGAAACTGTAACAAAGTGTTTTACATTAAAAACCTCTCTTAGTCTTCGTCCCCCAGACCACAAACCCACGTGTCACACATGCACACACATGTAACACACACACGTTTACAAGATGATGATCTATAAATGCATCTTAATCCTCACCAAACTTAGTTGCACGAATAAAACATGTTACGCTTGCTTGAAAATAATGAAAAAATTTGAATAGTAACAGGATAAAATATATAAATTAGGACACTATAAAAATAGAAAAACACAGGTTAAATATAAAGATATAAATGTGTTAAATAAGATCAAAAACAGGTTTAACACGAGACTAGAAGAGACATAAATGTAAGGAAGATGATGAAGAATACAAAAAAAGCTCAATTAAAAGCTTAGAAACATAATAATAAAGGGACATTTTAATAGATCAAGTGTGCAGAAATTTCCTCTTTTCACAATGATTAAAATCTGAAACAGTGATACTAATCATCAGGAATTACATCACGATTTATCTTTTTTATCGGTAATTAATACATCCCTAAAACTGACATTAAAATAAGGAAATTAACTATGAACTCAGCGCTGCCACCTTGTGGAAAAACTGATTTATAAACCACATGAACGCAGAAGATGCATGAAAGCATGAAGGCGGCGACGCATGAAACGGATGTCTCCATTTATGTGCGTAAGGGAGCATAAATGGGCCTTTAGTGTACAGTTTTAAAACAGCTCTTGTTTAGGTTCCCTTGGTATGAGGACTGTGTGCTTTTTCTTTTTTTTTATTTCATCTTTATTTAACCAGTTGAGATTTTACTGTAAATGTACAATATGTCACCGTTATCAATCACAGACAAAAGTAGCTTCCACAAGTTTTTTCTTATCACATAAAGAAAAGCTAAATTTGTTTCTAAAATAAAAATCAACTTTCGCTTTAAGCTTCCTGACTAAACTTGTAACATGTACATTAAATTGTCATCTATCCATAAAGTATACCCAAGTACTTGTAAGAAGGAACCCTGGCAATGGTTTTACCCTCAAATGTAAAATAGCAAAATCACCAGGTGAATGTGACATAGCTTTCCATAACACCATGAACTTTGTATTAGAAGAGTTTAAGACCAATTTTGAGTTTGACAGTGACATTTGTAAAGACTGAAATGCAGCTTGAAGGTCTTGCACCACCCCTGCTACAGAGGGAGCATGAGTATAAATAACTGCATCATCAGCATATAAATGTATTTTTGCTTGCACGTCCTCACCCAGATCATTTATAAAAATTGAAAATAAAATGGGCCCTAAAATGGATCCCTGAGGAACACCTTTGGATATTTAAAGAAATTCAGACCCATGGTCCCCTGCAGAGACACACTGAGAATGAGCTGTGAAATAATTTTGGAAGAAAACTAGAGCCGTGGGACTAAAACCAATAGATACTTCAGTCTAAACCAGATTTTTTTCGCCCTCACTAAGCAGGTGGTTATGCTGCCTTAGCTGAGCCAAAAACAATGGATGACTGTCAAAGCCAAGTTTCCAAGGCAACACAGATCTTCCTAGCTGTACTTAAACACTGCAATAACTTTAACTTCTCCTACTAATTCAAGGAAAACCTGTTTTAATTCTGTAATGCTTCAGAAAAAATGCATCACATGAAACACATTTCCACTTCCAAACATCCACAAGTGTTTTCAGTCCGACTGTGAGTTAATACAGAGTTAAAAATGTAATGAAGACAGCTAGAGAGAGAGCTGAGCCAGGAAAAAGAGAATTTCACGAACGCACACAGACAGAATCACAGGCTGGAAACAGCTTGGAATAGACCTTGTATTAATCTGCAGGCAGAGCCAATGGAGACGCTCCTGGGAGGCTATTAGCTTCAGGACTATTCAGCGCTCCATTTGGATTAGCCTGCGCCGGACGGGGATTAAACCAACTCTGCTGTTTCACTACAATTGATCCAGCAACCCTCACTGTACCACCGGCTCACCTTCGCCACGACAGTGGAACACAAAGGGAGCCTCACACATCTTATTTAATCTTTCTTTTTTTTTTGGTTGTTTACTGAAGTTAAAGTCATGCATATTGATGCTTGATGCAGTAAAATGTGGGTGTTGGAGCCCTTTCACTGAGGAAGTCCAGTGGTGTGGCTGCACTGCAGCAACAAAGCCACCCATAATCGCAGTAAAGGACATCCTGAGGAGTATTAAGGTTTCTTTATTCAGCAGCCACAGATGCATGTATGCTGACTGAACCGTTTCCTTACAGCTGTGTGCATACATTATAGGGTCACTCAGAGCTGCTCGCATCCAAGAAGGTCGTTTATTCAAGAAGAACAGGAGAGCGCAGCTTTGGGCGGCATTTACATTTAGAGTACTTCAAGGTCCAGATGAGTTTGTTTGTCTTCCCAGAGAAGGCTGCAGCAACTGACCTGAAGAGCAAGTGTGCAACAAAGATGGAGAACAAAAAAAAGATTATTTTATGATGGTGAGATAAAGAAAAAAAAAAGGAAGTGCGATGTTCCAGCATCATGCCGTGTCTTATCTGAGCTGTAGCAGTCAGTTTGCCTATCAGGTCATCTGCCCAGCAGTCAACACCAGCTCTCCACATTTACATCCTTTTATCTGTGCCTAGACTGCCAGAGAGAATACAAAATGAAATATAAAAGGAGGGAATGTGGGAGAGAAACAATAAAGGGAATGAGAGCGGCGAGGATGAAAAGCTAATGTCGCCTGGAATCAAAGCGAACCATCAGAGGCTTGCTCCTCATTTCCTGCAGCAGCTTCAGAGGGTTGAGTCGAACGGAGGAAGTCAGCATCGTTAGCATGGAAAGTGCCATTTCCTCTGCTCCGACAGCTACGTGGGGGTCCGCTTCACTTCATGTAGAGTCAGATACACTTTTAAGAAAACACCACAACTCAGCCTGACAGCACCAGAAAGCACGAAATGTGTCCTCAAATCAGAGTTCAGAGCACCGACAGCGACTGAGGTGACGATCAAGACCTTCAGAATTACCAGATATTAAAAATAAATATGGGTTTATTTTATCTGAAGTAGTGAAGAGAAAAAAAAAACACCTGGGAGCACATTCTCCAAAGATAAAACTACAGTTTTAGCTAAAATGATTCTGATCTGAGCTGAAATGTGACCCAGCATCCAACTTGGGTCGTTTTCACACAGGACCCATTTAGGTCGACCTAACTGGGTTTTGGTTCCGAACACGGAGCGACTGGGTCTGTGAACACGCCACTCGCGTTCGTAGTCGACCTAAGTCGCCCACTCTCGGACCGGCTGAAGTGGGGGTGGTTTCGGAGCGGCTTGCGTCGACCTGAAATGCGGCGCGAGTGATGTATGAACGCGCACCAACTTTAGCTCGACCTAAATCCCAGATACTCCACCTTTTTGATCTAAACAGGTATCCGTAGGCAGCTGTGCTGTTGGGATATCCTTCTTATTGACAGTGTTATACTACAAATACCAGGGTTACGGCCTGACTGTATCGTTAAGTATTATCTTGTGTTTGCTAGCCACTGATGTATTTCTAATGTTAACATTCACAAACACTGGACAAATTACCAACAAGGGCTAGCAGGCTAAGTTAATGCTCATGTTTGCTACTCACCGCTACCTGTTCACCAATAATATCTGCGTATGGTCCGGACTTCGCGGTTCAACACAATCAATCTGCGTCTTGCTCTGGTTTGCAGAATACAGCAGAATACAGCTAGAGAGAGAGCTGAGCCAGAATAAGAGCAGAATATATCTCAGAATATTAGCGATAGAACCTCACAGTTGTCCGCACAGATCGGAATCAGTTGAAATTGGATATTGGAAATTAAAAGTTGGACAATATCAGATATCGGAAAGAACATCCCTAATTTCAAGATAAAGAAAACAACAAGAATAAAAGCTGTTTAAACTCCAATAAAACGAAACAAAAAATTAAGATCATCTTAAAATCCAGTAGTATTAAATCAAATGAAAAGGAATAATAATAAAATAGGATTTAAAAAATATATATTTTTCTTGAAAATATCAACACTTGCAGCTGCCCTCAGGTTGTCTGGAAGGCTTTATGTTAGCAATAGGGGAAAAAAAATATGAGTGCAAAACTTTTAAGTCATATTTATGTGCTCACAGTACAGCAGAACGTTTATCTGTTCCTGAAAAAATAGCTGCCCTCCTGGTTACTGTTACAACTATGAAAGGAATCATGCATGCAAAAATCAACAATGTTGCACAATCTTGCATGCATTCCTCCTCTACGTCCCCTCCTTCCACAAAGCCATTAGCAACGAACATTAGAAAGTACAAGTCTGTGCATGTCAGCTTTATGCAAGCAAGCTGCAAAAACACGATTATTCCGTTTTAAAGCATTCAGTAGCATTCAGCTTTCAGCAGTTTTCTCAGTGACGCGCCCCCTATCAACGGCTAAACTAGCATCCATCTTCATTGTACCTGTACTGTGATTCACTCCAGCCAGTAAAAGACATATCAAGTCTTATCTTGACTCTTGTTCTGTCCCTTCCTCTCTGTCTTTTCATCTCTTCCTCCGGTAAAGTTTTCTTGTGTTTCATTGCCGGATCTGACATGATGCACGTTCAAAAAACCTCCTGTGTGACAGCTCGACAATGCGCATTATGAATGTTGGTTTGCCATCAAAATCAGTCAGAAACGCATAATTTTATGGTTTAAAAGTTACATTGTGGGTCTATAAAGCCAGATTTACCGACTCCGGTTAATGAGCATCAGATGATAGCGACCAGTCCTGCTGGTGATCCACTGACACCAGCAGGACTGCGTCAGTGGATATATGCAATCATCTCAGTTCAAATCAAAGATACTTTATTAATCCCTGGGGGGGGGGGGGATGCAGTGTTTACATCTAGTACATATTACCTCTTAAGTTGGCAAACAACAGATCTGGATTCTTCCTGTGCCTTCGAATTTAACTCTAGCTGCATGCAAATTCTGGTTTTTCACAGTTCAGGACCTTTGACTGCACATATGAATGAGGTGATTATTATGAATGAATGAAATAAATGAATGAACGAATGAAATTTATTTATAAAGCACTTTTTTTTTACAAAAGTAGCGCAAAGTGCTTTACATATTAAAATCAGCAACATTTCAATAAAATGGCAATTAGACAAACAATTACACATTGTTTACCCCCCCCCCCCCCCCCACCATACATACACACACCCTCCCTCAGTATTTGCTGTGCGGAAAGGATATCTTGGGGATCGGTCCACACTGGGAGCCATCATGGTCTTAGAAGCCATAAACCAGCGGGACCCCCCAGGTCCCGGTCGCCAGGGCCCACACCACAACCAAAGGATTGCAGAGCAGGACCCCCAGCCACCCCAACATAGAGGGCCCCCCAATGGCAACAACCCCATAGACCAAAAAGCAAAGCTCCCAGCGTGGAGGCCCCCCCATGAGGAAAACACTGGAGTTGATGTTAAAAGACTAAATCAAATGAATATTAAGGACATTTTGTGTTGTAATAAAAAAATAAGAAATCATTATAAACGAAACAATAAGCATGCTGTCACTGCAGACCACCCTCCACCCCCCAGTGTGTGTATAAACGGGGGTTATTCCAGAGAGCGTGAGCTGGATGCCTGTGAATGATTGCCTGGTGAGCATTCTGGCAATTTGGCGCCATTATGGAGCCATTATCTCCATTTTTCCCCATCATACCTCTGGAGCAAGGACATGCAGGCTGAAACAGGCGGGGAAATCCAAGCTAATCCCAGATTATACGAGGGAAACAAACGGTGGACAAAACATGAAAAGCTGCAAGCAAACGTTTGCAGTTTGCAACAGCGTCGTCGTCGCTGTTCATGCGGTTGGGAGTTCCCTCCGCAAAATTAAAAAGCAAGATGTTCCTCTGATGCTTCAACTAAACTCCTGTTAGAGGAGAATTTCTCTCAGCAGCATCTCGCGCTCTCTTTGCCTCCTCCTTGCACCTGCTCACACACTCATTTCTGCAGGAAATTACCCACCACAAATCCAGAAAATCACCCCTCATCTAAATCCTCTCCTTCCCGAAGGATCTGAAACATACTCAGAAATCACACCAACTCATCACTTCTCTGTTCAGTAAATCCAGAGTTTGTGTATCATCAAGAGGTTTTTAAAAGCTTCATTTGAAGATTTTCTTACTTGTCAACTCTGGTAAATCTGGATGATTTAACATTAAAGTTCTCCAATTAAAAGCTGTTTGTGCAGATATATTTTTTAACATTATTTGCTCCTCTGTGACACGAGAACTAACATTTGCTTTCCAGCTAATTAACTTAAAAATTGTTCTGCAAACTCTCACAAAAGTAGCACTGATCTCCATCTCTGCTCCGTCCGAGCGTCGTCCTGATCGCAGCTGCAGCAGTGAACTTGATTAGAGGGAATTAGTTATCTGAAGAGGTTGAAGCCCCTGTCACTGCAGGGCAGATCAATGCACTGTTAGCTACTGTCGAAACAGCCGTTTACTCCTCTGCAGGGAAGCACCGGCCCTGCTGTGTGGTTTAAAGGTTGAAGGCCGTGACCTGGAGGATTATTTACGTCATGGAGAAAAAATACACTCGCAGTTGCTGATAAATTATGAGCCTCCGAGATTCTCCTCCAGGGATGAAGATGACTGCATCAATCATTGAGTCCTCCAGCACAAAAAAGGTCAGACTTTATTACACCGATTCATCTGACCACATAAAAAAAAAGATACTAGACGATGCGATGATTAGCTTGTCTGCTCCTCTGTGTTTATTTTATAGCAGGAAGCGACTGTGGTCTGGCTGCTCAGTGTGCTAGTTAAGATTACAACTGCACAAACATGTCAGGAATAATTTGACAGAGATAAACTGATGTGTAAAATTCCACAGTGAACACCTGCTGAGCTCTCGGTGCAGCTGTCAGTCTGCAAGAGTCCGGCGTGCACCCCCAGTCCAGAACAGCCGTCTGGATCCAGCAGGCTATTTCAGGATGCATCGTGCTTTCTGTCATGTGTGTTGGATCTATAACCGGGCATGACAGCATGTTCCCGGGTAAGAAGAGAAGCTGTTTTCTCTGCCAGTGGAATGAAATCCAGTCTGGAACCAGAAACTCTTCTTCTCTTGTTTCAGATTTCATTTAATCTACACACTTTCGTGAAAAGAGCTCATATGTGAAACCTCTAAACCTCAATTCTCTAACTTAGTTACGTCAGTTCATCCTCGCTGTTTAAGTCGAGGCTCAAAAACTACACAGCTGCTACATTTACTTTACTCTAAGCAGACCACCTCTACAGTCTAAAACAAACATATGACAGGTGCATTTATTATGTCCAAAACATCCACTGTGTGTGTGTTTTATCCAGGTCGTCATCCTCAAAATTATTCATACCCTCCAGTTAAAGAAAATGCTAAATTCACAACAGTAATTAAAATAACAGGAAACTAAAGAAACTAATAATAAAAATTTACAAAATTATAATTTAGTTAAATAAATTATTGCTTTTCAATTGCGGTTTTAAATAATTATTTTAAAAAAACAAAACTATCCACATTAAAGCACCTTTCCCATGAACAGTGGACAAATATACCTGCCAACAGGTGCAGACGTCTGATTGGACGTTACAGAAAACACCTGATTGCAGTGATTTCCTCAAAATGTTGCTCGACAAAATTTTAGCTTCAGAACCCCATTGTGCTTGTTTACTTGTTTTATTTTTTGTGTGTTTGTTTTGAATATTTTTGTTGAACCACAATTCAAAATCAAAGTCATGATTTTCATGGAATTTTCATTTATTAGTACTTTGGTCAATTTTAAGTTATTTCACTGACAGCTGATTTTTTTCCTTCTTTAATTTGAGGGTATGAATAATTTTGAGGATGACTGTAAGTAAAAATGCTTGTAAAAATATAGATTTTAGTTTATTTTGACCTTTTTCCTCAATGCAAAGTGAACTATCAGAAAAAAGCTAATCTTCATGTGGAAATTGTCTTCAAAACAGCATCAATAGTTGCAGGTAGACTTTCACCTGCAGGCCAGTTGCTTCCACCAATGGGAACAAGAATGTTGTAATAAACTAACAGAGTTACGAACAGCATTTTTTCCTATTATGGTTAATCTAACAAATTACAACGTCCATCGTTACGATGCCATTACCGTTAATGACCATAAAACGCTGCCTGTTATTGTAATTAATGATGCTAAAGCGGTCTTCATCTGCCTGGGGGCTTGGGGGAGGGGGTTTGGGGGGGGGGGGGGGGGGGATACCACATGAGTGATGATGACTAGCTGAGGACAGGTAAAATGTAAAGGTGAGTTAATCGGAGGTAGTTTCAGGCAGGAACGCACAATCACACAGCAGACACACAAATGTTGAAGACACGCATTAACGATGAGTCCAGACGACACAAAGGAGGATTTTCAACTTTAAACTTGTCCTTCACCGAGTCCTCCTCTTCGTCTCCAAACCCAGACTCTGGGATGTCGAGTGTTTTCAGTCCCGGCACCCAAACTGTGGAATGAGCCCCCCATCCCAGTTCAAACTGGTTCCACTCTGGAGACCCAGTTTTACTCCACAGCATGAGAAATGTGCAAAGCAAAAACTCAAATCTTACCAAGTATATTTTTCTCATTTCTACTCAAAATATCTCATCACACTCAAAATAAGACAAAATTACCTAAAGAGAAACATTTCAGTGAGATATAAGATCTTGTTTTAAGGCAATGCATCTAATTTCAAGGAATCTTATCAAGAAAATTTGCCTCGTTCCATTTGCAGAATTTTTTGCTCATTACAAGCAAAAAAAAAAAGTCTTTTTTTTTTTTGTGCCTATTTTAAGTGGCCAAGATTTTTTTGCATTTAAAAAAAGAAGTGCGATATAAAAACAAGTTCCTATATCTCAGTGATTTTTATTTTCAGTGCAATGAGATATTTAGACCAGAAATGAGAAAAATATACTGGGTAAGATTTGAGTTTTTGCAGTGTGTGGTCTGTTATTTCTTTTTTCTATTTTTACGCGTTTATTCTGTCATTTCTTCTCGTGTATTTTAATCTTTTTATTTCTTTCAGTGTATTACAGCTTGTGAATTTCTTAAGTCATTTTAAATATATTTCTGTATTTTGTTGCAAGTTTTGAAATCTCCTTTTAGAGTGCAGATTTTCTGTCCATGTTTCAACAATTATATTTCAGATGTGCAGCATATGGGCAGCCATGTGTTTTTATCATGTGTTATCTAAATAAAATGGATTCAAACAAAAGTAGAGGAACTCAGATCCAGCTGCAACTAACACGAGCTTTATCTGGATTTTTCTGCTCTACAAAAACGTGACACACATATCTCTGGTCCCATATCATCCCGCAGAAACATTCAAATGGTGCAGATTAGTCATTTATTATGTCTTACATTCAGAAAAACTAAACACTGTTGAACTCAACACCCAGCTAAAGAGGAAAAAAGAAAGAAAGCATGAGTTACTTTTCCAGATAAGTGATTATTTCTATAATGTTGTACCTCAGTTGTTCTCGGGGGGAAAGTTACAGTAATGCAGCCAACATGAAAAACTGATCACAGATGTGCTCGGTGAAGTTGAATTTTAGGCTCTGCAGGGCCACGCGGTTACATCCAGGTTGTTCTGGTATGTTTGAGTGTTAGTGGCGTTTTTTGCACTGGATTTTGATGCTTATGTTTGGACATGTTTTTGATGCGATGAGACCAAGCTGCTATTTATGTTTGAGAGTTAATAAATCTTTAAATAGTTTGTGGCAAGCGTTCACAAATGTCTATCTATTGTTGCCAGTTCTGTCTTTCAGTTTATTCTCTAACAACAAACGAATCATTAATAAACTGTGCTGTCATAACAGAGCGTGGCAGAGAAACCAACTGTAGACGAGCTTTTTTTCACCTTTTCTCTTGATCAGGTATAAAGCTGCCACCTCAGACTAACAGAGCCGGACCAACACTCCAACAAGGTTACAGGCCTCTAGAATTATCAGCCGCTCAGACCAGAAGGCAGCTCGGTAATAACGGGTCTGAGCAGTTTCATTATTATTTCTGATTTGGAGATCTTCACCTGCAGCGGATTTTTGGACCTTTGCTTCCAGATTTCACCAAAACAGATGAAAGACTCAAAGGAAAAAAGGCTTTTTGAGGACAAAAAGTAAAAAATCATGAGCCTCAAACTGTAACAAAAAGATCAGAAGTTATGTTACCATGATAGAGCTGTGTGAAAAAGTGTTTGCCCCCCTCCTGATTTTTTTTTTTTTTGCATGTTTGTCACACTTATATGTTTCAGATCATCAAGCAAATTTAAATATTAGACAAAGATAACACAAGTAAACACAAAATGCAGTTTTTAAATGAAAAATCCAAACCTCCATGGTCCTATGTGAAAAAGTGACCCCCCCCCCCCCCGTTAAAACATAAATTAACTGTGGTTTATCACATCTTTGGAAAGCTGAGTTCAATTTCTCTAGCCACATCCAGGCCTGATTCCTGTCACACCTGTTCTCCATCCAGAAATCACTTAAATAGGACCTGCCTGACAAAGTGAAGTAGACCAAAAGATCCTACAAAGCTAGACATCATGCTGCCATCCAAAGAAATTCAGGAACAAATGAGAAACAAAGTCATTGAGATTTATCAGTCTGGAAAAGGTTCCAAAGCCATTTCTAAAGCTTTGGGACTCCAGAGAACCACAGTGAGAACCATTATCCACAAATGGTGAAAACATGGAACAGTGGGGAACCTTCCCAGGAGGGGCCGGCCGACCAAAATGACCCCAAGAGCACAGCGACGACTCATCCAAGAGGTCACAAAAGACCCCAGAACAACATCCAAGAACTGCAGGCCTCACTTGCCTCAATGAAGGTCAGTGTTCATGACTCCCCCATCAGAAAGAGACTGGGGGGCAAAAATGGCTGCATGGCAGAGTTCCAAGACCAAAACCACTGCTGAGCAAAAAGAACATAAAGGCTCGTCTCAGTTTAGCCAGAAAGCATCTTGATGATCCCCAAGACTTTTGGGAAAATACTCTGTGGACTGACGAGACAAAAGTGGAACTTTCTGGAAGGTGGAGGTCCCATTACATCTGGCGTAAAAGTAACACGGCATTTCAGAAAAGGAACATCATAGCAACAGTAAAACATGGTGGTGGTAGTGTGATGGTCTGGGGCTGTTTTGCTGCTTCAGGACCTGGAAGACTTGCTGTGGTAAATGGAACCATGAATTCTGCTTCTACCAAAAAATCCTGAAGGAGAACGTCCGGCCATCTGTTGGTGACCTCAAGCTGAAGCGCACTTGGGTTCTGCAGCAGAACAATGATCCAGAACACACCAGCAAGTCCACCTCTGAATGGCTTAAGAACAACAACATGAAGACTTTGGAGTGGCCTAGTCAAAGCCCTGACCTGAATCCCATTGAGATGCTGTGGCATGACCTTAAAAAGGCGGTTCATGCTGGAAAAGCCTCCAATGTGGCTGAATTACAACAATTCTGCAAAGATAAGTGGAACAAAATTCCTCCACAGCGCTGTAGAAGACTCACTGCCAGTTATCACAAACACTTGATGCAGTTGTTGCTGCTAAGGTGGAACAACCAGTTATTAGGTTTAGGGGAAGATCACTTTTTTCACACAGGACCATTTAAGTTTGGATTTTTTTCACCCTTACTGATAACAACTTCATTTTGTGTTTACTTGTGTTGTCTTTGTTTAACATGTCAATTTGTTTGATCATCTGAAACACTTGTGTGACAAACATGCAAAAAAAAAAAAAAAAAGAAATCAGGAAGGGAGTAAACACTTTTTCACACAACTGTATAGGAGGTGTTGGATCAGTCCAGGTTTAAAGATATCAGCTTGTTTCCACTCAATATGACTGAGGTAAGAACTGGTGGGTAGTCTGAACCTGGTTTTATCAAATAAATTATATTCAGGAAAAAAAAAAGTTTTTAAATTGCCACAGAGTTTGGGTTAAACTGCTGATGTAAACTTCCACTTCCTGTCTTCAAAAAAAAAAGATTTAAATTGTCTATAGGAAGCAGGTCATAACTGGTTTGATCTTCAGCTCATGTTCGTCTCCAAAAGGGACTGACTGGAATGCCTGAGATCAAATCTCACTGCTGCTGCTTAAAAAAAAGAAAACAACATAAATACACCACCTTTCCCTCTCCAAATGAAACCATGTAAATATGAGGAACAAATGTACACAAACCTGAATGTCGACGGGCGAGTCCTGACATAACTCACCATCCCCTACAAACGGATCATGCCATTTTAAAGGGGTTTCCAAATGTCCAGAAAGAAAAAAGTAGTGCACTCAAAATTACCCACAATGCATCTTGAAAACTAGTGAGCTTCGATGGTCCCTAGATGGGTCAATATAAACCACAATGCATTGCGGTCAGGAGCACTGAATGGCATGAGATGCCGGACACATCGAGCGGTGGGAAAAAAAGAGAATAAAACAACGGAAAAGGGATTAAACACAAAATAAGTAAATAAACTATCTTCACTTAAAATTACGGATTTGATTTGGAATGACGTCTTTTTGTGCGTCGTGGGTGCCGCCGTGATTACCACGATGAAAGCTGGTAATCACGTGATTTGCTTCGCGGAAAAAGTAGTCAGCTTCTTGTCCGAATCGCAGGCAGAATGAGCGCAGTAGTTACAGTATGTAGTGCAGCCCTATATGTAGTGAATGAGGGGCACAGCCAGAGTTTAGCATGTTGGGATGATAACTTTTGCCGATTAACACAAACTGTGATGGAAACATCATTTCTGCAGGAGTTCAAAGAACGGGACTTTTTCTTTGACTGATTATAAAGTGAAAACAATTGAAGATTTTTGCGTGTGAAGATGCGCACATCATCTCATGTTGTTCCTCAAACATGGTAGCCCATTAGGAAGGTTGCAGTTATAAAGATAAGTCGAGTCCCAGAAGTCACACCAAACCGAAAAATGCCCTGTTGATGCAATGTCAGAAGTTTTGTGCAAATCCATTGAGTAAAAATCAAAATGTTAAAAAAAGAGCTGTGCCTCTTTTGCCATAGAAGGAACAATTAATGTCAAAAGATGTTTCAGGTCGTCTCCACACATCTTTATGTAACCTTCACCCTGAACACTGGCTCTATAATCTTTTCCCTCATGCTTATTTCCCCTCACCAACAGCTTTTATATGTTGTTTTTTTTTTCCCTCTACATACATGAAAGGGAAGGGAAAGAGTCAAGATGGAGAATTTCACTGAGTTAACTGGTGGTAGTTGCTGTTAAAAATATGAGAATCATCAAACATTAAAGCAACACTATCAGTTTCAGACATTAAAACTCTGCTTCTGCCTCGTTTCGATGCTGCACTGAAAAAACACACAACACAACCTTTTTCCAGTCCAGGATGTCCAACAGCTGTGTTTTGCTTCATGGCAGAGCATCAGGCCAGCAACTTATCATTTAACATGCGTGAGTTTTAAATGCGCACCATCGCTGATTTAAGATACAGAAATGATATTTTCTGAGAAAACGAGGAAAAGAAAGAGATACGAAGAGATGAGATGAACTGTTTTTTAGCAGCTGGAGGGAGCTCAGAGAAGAGACAGGATGAAAGATGCTAAGCTAGCATTTGTTAGGGTGCAATATTCAGTTGTGGGAAAAATCTGAAGACACGACGCTGTTGCGTTCTCGTCTGCACAGTCAAAAACAAAAAACGATGGTGTATGCACGCAGATTTCTTCATGAGATTTCTTCATGACGATGCTCGTGTGAACGCGGATAAAAAAATGAAGATGAGATGCAACTTCTGTCTCTCCTCTTCTGATCGTCACCGTGTGAACGTAGCCTAAAACACCAAAAATATCTGAAAAAAAAAACTCAGTGACGATCGTTCCAGTTGTTCTTAAGACACTGAAGACACGGAGAAGCAGAGTTTCTTATCTTTTTTCCAAACAAAATTGAATGCTTCTGCAGAAAAAGAGGCTTTTAAAAGGTGCCATGACATCAAATTTTCACTTTTCTGGGGTTTTGGGGGTACAATATGATCTGATGAGGCCATGTGAATGTCCAGAGTGAAAATCAAAGTTCCCGTTTAAGGTCTGTCAGCTTTGTGTCTTGTTCAAAAACAGTTGAAACAGACAGCCGCTCATCATTCAGCGTAGTTTTATCATGCTACATAATTCATTTGCTCCAATCGGAGCACATTATCAAGCGAACAGCCTCCCCCCTCCCGCATCTGAGCTGATGCACAATGTGAGTGTAGCTAGCATGTCTGACTGCGTTCAGCGTGGATGAATTCAGGTCTGAGTTTTTCAACAAATGGATTAAAAAAAAAAAACTTCTGCAGCAACACTGAGGGAAGCGACCACAACCTTGTCATTACCTGTAAGTTTATTCATTTTCTAAATGCCGTCTTGTCTGATAAACATAGTTCACTGTCTGAAGTGCCAATTTTACGAACAGATAGCCTTTAGCAAACTCCGACTGTGACTGTTTCTCCAAATAAGGTGTAGCCAATCAAAATGAAGTCAACTTGGTCTCCAGGTAGAGCGGTGTAATATTACTGCACCCAACTCATTTTACTAGTCTACCCCGGTCTAGCGTGCCAAAACAATCAAAAAGTGATGTTTTTTCTTTAGAAAATTGACATATGCAGCAATATATCAGCCAGATGAACTAGCTTATACTGATATGTCATCACTCACTAAAGCAGATTATGATTAGCTTCATATCAGCAGCTGGAAGGGAAAATCTTACCTTTTATTCCATTTAACATTCATTTACTGACTGACACAAATCTACAGATCTTTCATGACTGTTTGTGTTTATATGTTCTGTTTGTTTGGGACGGGTTGTACTGGAACATGAATTTCCCCCTCAGGGATCAATCAGTATCTTTGATCGATTGATTGATGACCAGAAATTGCATAAACCGGATGTTTAAAGTTCTAAACGGGTCCTGATGGGAGCAGCAGCAGCTCTGCGACTGATGGGAGGAGCTCAGGTTTCATCTCCCCTCCACCCTCCCCCTCCTCTCTCCTGTCCTTCACTCTATTAACCCGAGCAATTTGCATGGACTGTTCTATTAGTTGGCTGGACAGCAGAACAGATGAGACCGGGGAGAGGGGGGGGGCTGCAGGATAATGATACACCAGCTGAGGGTCCAGACAGCACCATTTCCTCTGCCTCTGCGTTTGTCTCCCGGTTCCTCACTCACGCAGGAATGAGGATGTCATGTTGTAGGAGATCACTCCATCCATCTCTCTTTTCCTCGTATCTCTCCGTCTTTCTCTCAGACTCTCCACATCCATTAAACTTTCATTACTCTGCTTCCGTCTCTGATTTTTCTTCACCGAATCCTCCTGAATGATGAGCACCGACCCCCCACACCAGCAGAAACGTACCACGTTTGTGTTCCTGTGTTAAGGAGACAAACTTTTGATCAGTTCAGGATCAAAGACGGGTTTCCATCTGTGCTTTAAGCTCTACCGTCTGACTGCATCACCTCTGGAAGGCAAAATATCCTCTATAGCTGACATGAACATGTATTTATACTGTAAGCAGAACGTAATCTACTACAATCTGACCTGGATGAAGATAAATGCAATCCTCTCCCACATGGAGGTTTCCCCCCTTTTTTTTATCCAGATGGGAAAATTAATTGTGTTAATGACCACGTCAGACTGAATGGGATTAAACTGTGTTACAGTTCAGTCTGGATGAGATTAGAGTTGCGTAAAAATATCACAAATGTGAAATGAGAATTATTCTCGTTCACATTTCATTTCTTAAAATTCCTGCTTGGGGGGGGGGATTAAACCTCATTCGCTCAGCTTTATTAACTTGATTTAATTGATTCATATGAACAATCCTGAGGTGCAGTTTAGCCGTTTGGTTCAAGCACTTTTTAAGTTCAGCTGCAACTCTTCGGTTAAAGTTTCCCTGGTTTATAGTCCCACCATTACTAAGGAGAGGAAAACGCTCCCATTCCAAACTTCTCTGATAAAAATTCTGATTTCCCAACACTGATCCTGCCAGAAGCTTCCATCAAAACAGAAAAGCTGGAAGGTGAAAGCTCAGTGGTGTCTTCAGAGTCTGCAGATGGACGTGTGTCAGAGACCGTCTGAGCCAGTTCTCCTCTCCGCCTGCCAAACTGTCCCGACCGATGACTGAAAATGAGCAGCGTCTGATTGGCTGCAGTCGGCATCTGAAAGCTCCTCGGAGATGATTTAGTAACGACGAGGTCTCACATTGCAACACTTGCAGTTTATTCCATCAGAAGACACTGTGACTGTTTTCACTCTACGGCGGATCCATAAGACTCATGGAACCATCGCTACGGCCCAGATGCAACATTTCAGTTTTAGGTCACAGCTTGTTTTATGTATAACCTGAAAGAAACTGCAGGGGGAGTCACTGAAAGTAGAAATAATTTGGGGGAAAGAAAAGCTGGAATGTCGCACTGCAGATGTTGGAAGGTCCCGACAGCTCAGCTGGTTCCTGGACGATCTGCAGCTTCAGCTATTACTAAAGCAGGCAAAGACAGGGCCGCTCTGAGCTGCAGGGCAAATGCTTGACAGCTGAGCTAAGTGCTAACCAAGCTAATCTGAAGAGAACAGGAACGAACGACAACAGGCAGTTTAAAGGTAAAACACGCTCAGACTTGCTGTTAATCAGCTAAAAACCCTGTTGTGCAACTTTGCTACAGGCTGAGGCCTTTCTGGGAGCAAGCAGGGAGCTAACTATTAGCCTCCATGGCTAAAACTGGCACCCAGTCTGCTGCCTGTAGGGATGTAACGATTACCGGTAAAATGGTTAACCGTGATAAAATACCCAACAATTAGTGATACCGTTTAAAATTGTAGTTATCATTAAAACCGTGACTGATTACAGCACGTTGAAAAACTCCCAGTGATGCTGCTCATTGGCTGGAAAAGCAGCAGCAGTCGCAGTTTGCAATGTTTAATTTAAGACAACGTGGCGGAAGGCAACAAAGACACCCACATGGACAGCTCTCTTGAGATTTTTGCCCCTTTAAGAAGGACAAAGTAGACATTTGGACCCATTTTGTATATTTTTTAAATGCTGGGGGGTATTTATATGATACCGTGATAAAAATGATAACCGTGATCATTGTGGTCACAATAATTGTGATATTACATTTTCATATCGTTTCCCTAGCTGCCTGTCAATCAAAAGGACACGCCCCTAATTAGCTATGTGTAATTTAAAGATTAAATAACATCTGAATGGATGACTTTTTTAAAAAAAAAGAAATCACCCCCTCACAGCTGACATGAAGGTACCTCAGCTATCAAACCTAAAATGATGTTTTGAACCAGGCTGTAAACATGTTTATGTCTGCTGTAAACATGTTTATTTCTTCTGTAAACATGTTTATTTCTTCTGTAAACATGTTTATTTCAGCTGTAAACATGTTTATTTCTGCTGTGCAGTTGGTCTTTTTAAAATGGGAGTTTATGGGGATTTGCTCTGTTTTGGAGCCCCTAGTGGATGAAGAGAGAACTACAATTATTGAACTTAACTTCCGGGCTTCACTATTTTCCAGTGGAGTTTGCCCCTTGTAAGCTTATCTAATAAAGCCAGAGTGATTAGAAATGTATAGTTATGGATAGATGGAGGGAAGAAACCTCCTCCAGTATTGTTTTTCTTATTGTTTAACTGTTGGAAATAAAGTACACATTTTGGCAAAAACTTGTCTGAATTGGGGATTTTAAACAGATTCTTGCAATTAAAAGAGCAGTGTAAGTTCACTAAATTAAAAAAAAAAAAAACATTTCTTGTGGATTCCTTCAGTCAAACTTCTACATTTTTGTTTCTGTGACCTCTAAACTTGTTTCTTTAGTAGGTTGTGTTTTAAGCAGCAGATTGGCAAAATAACTGAAGTTTAACAAGTTAGAAAGAACTTGTGCACCGGTCTTCATCTCGCTCCACGTCCTCGTGTGGGTGGAACTCGTGTTCAGTCTTCGTACCAAAGAGAGGTGCAGAAAAGTGGGTGAGTTAAATCTGATGTTGATGTTTGTGTGTAATCCACCACGCTCGGTTTGGGCTGATGAGCAGGCGACCTCCGATGTAGCAGCCACGATGATCCATTTACATTCTGGCTGTAAATCAGCTGTCATTACTGATCATTTCAGAAAAGGAAAACACACCCAGGCTCTTTCTGCACTTCCCCCCTCATTCAGCTTCTGTTTGTTTAGACACTTAAATGTTACTGTGAGCGTGTGTGTGTGTGTGTGTGTGTGTGTATTCTTTCAACCCTAAATCTGAATAAGTTGGAACAATAATCAGTAAGTATCAATAAATCTGAGTGTTTCCTGCCTGCAGCTGACTGGAAATGATCAGCGTCTGATTGGCTGCTATCGTCTTCTGAAAGCTCCTCAGAGTGAAGACGACGTCTCACATTTCATCTTGGTCTGCTGTTCCACTTTGTTCCATTAGAGGACCCCCCCCCCACAAAAAAACACACAAACACAACACACAACAAAAACAAAAAAACAAGAGCTTATCATTTTTATTTTCATTTAATTTCAGGCAATCCGAAGCCAAGATATTTAACCATCTTTATTTCCTCCCACATCCCAGAATTAACTGCAGGCCTGAAATGAACACATCGATGCCCCTTGGATCAGATTTAAAGTCCTAAAAGCATGAATCAGAGCGCCTGGATTTCTTTTTGCCTGTTGGAAATGTTTCACCTCTACAGGGCAGAGTCATGTTTGTGTTTATTAACTGCAAGTCTGGATTTACAGATTGATTTTTCCTCCTCTGACGGAGCTGATATCTGCAGCGCTCGCTCATTAGCATCACTGGAAGCTGAGATTTCTAACAGCAAACCCTCTCAGTGCGATAGCAACTCTGCACTCCTCACTTCTAAATCACTGAGGGAGAAAAGCATCAGCTGTAATGTAATAAACAAGTTGTGTTTAGTCTCCGTGACGTCCTCTGTGGTGATTTCAGCCCTGGTCCACTCTGAAACCAGTTCATTCCTTCCAGCTTCTTGTGATTTTAATACTTATGCCAATAAAGTTTGTCAAGTTTAACGCTTATGTCTCTGGCTGCTTGGGACCCGAAGAAAACGGGTCAGTTTCATGTTGTGTCTTGGCCAGTGGTGAAGCTACAGCGGGGGGGGGGGGGGGGCAGGGAGACCAGGTCAGTTTTCAGTCAGTTTAGGGACAAACATCAACTCAGTTTCTTACAATTTTCACGTAAGAGCTGGAAATAAACTATAAATGCTCATAAACCTCAGTTAGCGCTGACTAAGGGTGCATTCACACCAGGATAGTCCAGGGACTCGGTCTGATTGGGCGGGAATTTCTGGACCCTTCTTTGCTTGGGTTTGCATTCATCCTGCAGTAACTGAAGCGGAACAAAACCACCTGGTTAAACCACCGTAGTTAAACTGCCCGCTAGGGAGCGACACTCCCTGATACAACCACTAATGATGGTGAAAAAGCAGGAAGAAGAAGTAAAACGGACTCTGTGATTAAAGTGGAAATCTTTCTGCTTCTTATTATTAGGCCGCTTCATCTGTCTACTCATTTTCCAGTTGTTTATCATTGTTGTTTTCACCTCGGCTTCCTAAAAAATGCGCTGTTAGCTTTGTTTTCCCTTTGCCACAAACGATAATCTACCCCACTTCCTCCTACTTCTTCTTCTTCTGCTTTATTGCGGTCGACAAACATCACTTCCATTAGGTGTGCTGGATGTCTATGCTCGAAAGTCCATTTGCAAGTGAACCGAGACCCCCCACTTTCAGGCGGACTAGAGTCGCTTCTTTGGTGCACCAGAGTACAGCTGGTGTTCATACTGCACCAAACGAAGCGGACTATCCCCGAAATCGGACCACAGGATCCGGTCCACCACCAGCAGACAGCAGACCAGAACCGATCCCCCTACGACCGCATCAAGCTCCACATGCTGCACCCAAAACCACCACCAGCATAACGGTCTCTGTTGCTGGATCTTCAGCAACTGCCCAGCTAGAAGGAACCGTCTGTAGGGGAGAACAGAGCAGGACAGACCGTACGGTACCATGCAACGCAAAATAACCACAAGGTTTCGGCTTTAAACTCATACAGAGTATGAGAAACTGCAATTTAATGTCAGAAAAAATCAAATAGAATAAAATTAAAAGGATAATAGTGTCGAGTACTCCCTCCCACTTTGTCACTCCGGCATCTTTAACACTAAATAACTGATCCGACGTGTCGGATAAAGAATTCAAATAGATGTGGCAGCATTCTCACTGCCATTACTGTCTGTATCCTCTTGTTTCAGCCCACTGGGTCTCCGATGATGAAGATAAAATCCCGATAAGCATGTGATGTGACAGCTGGAGGCCTCTGGAAGTCTGACGCTGTGCGATGGCGTCTTCTCTCTCCATTCTCTGAGAATCTAATTAGCTCATTGTTTACAGCACTGAGACGTCCTCTCTCACCTGCGCTCATTTTCTCTCCTTCGTTAATTATTCATCAATTCTTGTTAATCAGTTGGTGTAATTATTCACCTCTCCAACCTAAAGTCAACCATTAGTTCATACATGTACACAATACATGCGTTTAATCTGCTTCCTCGTGCCTTTCTTCCTCCCCCGTGAATGTAATTAGCCAACTCTGCGTGCTGCCTGGAGAACAGACGCCCAGCAGCTCCGAACTGCAATAAAACTCCTCAAATTTCAACTTGAGTGTGTGCTTCAGTGTGTGTGTGTGTAGGTTGGTGTTTTACTAGTAATTATCAACAGCTCAGCAGGGGAAACGGTGCTTGTTTGTGCGTTTGGATTCGTGCGTGGCCGTGCATCACGAGGAGCTTCGGCATTAACTTGCAACCAGCTGTTTTTGCAGGATCATCAACCATGACCCAGAGCTGCATGCGCCCCGACAAGCACAACGCTCTATTCAGCTGAAAAGTTTGCAGTCATGCTGAGAAAAAACATGCACGAACTCAAGTTATGATGATGAAGAAAGCTCATCAAAATATCAAATACCAACAAAACCTGATTTCTTCATTTTAAAAAATGGAGGTTGCACTAAATTCAGAAAATCTCAACATGAGTCGGTGTGGCCTTCCTTTCCTGCTACCCAGAGTGGCGTTTGCAACTTCCATGTCTTCTGTTAAAGGAATATTACACCCATAGAATGATGTGCCTTCATTTTCTGCTCACCCTTATGCTGAGCAAGACTCTGGAGCACTTTCTAATATCTCAAATATCTCAGTAGTACATCTAGCTGCTGCAAAGCTCACGACAGGGCTAGTTAAGTTCACGACACTACGGAAGCCACAGCAGATGAGATTGCGCGTTCTTTTTCTTTTTTTAAATCAATATCCAACCCTTCTTGTGTTTGCCTGCAGCTCATTTGCTCTTGGCACAATGTAAACAGCGAATTCTTCTTCTATGCTTGCAGTATCGGCAGAGTAGGCACTGAGCTCTGCCGCTTCCAGTGTCGTGAATGCACACGAACGTGCAAATAGAAATGACAGTGTTCTACTGTTAAGGCTATAAAAACAGACCAAATTATGTCGTTCTGAGTAAATTCTGGACGCTACCCACTCAGGACAAGTTTTTGTGGACTTTTATGGACCTTTTTGGTTCAGTCGCCGGTGAACTCCATTATATGAAAGTTGGGGGAAAACGAAAACCTGTCAGATCTTCGGCTGCATTTGAGATATTAAAAAAGTGCTCCAGAGTCTTGCTCAGCATGAGGGGGAGTAGAAAATGAAGGCACATTATTTTGTGGGTGTACAATTCCTTTATTGAACCACATTAGTTCAGGCCTGATATTCCAGGGGGCAGAAGAAAGAAGGAGAAAAGGAAAAACCAAAAAACAGGAGCATATAAGACGGCTCGCTGGTGGTGGCCTGCCCTGACGACTGTGGCGTGGAAGGTGGTCCCGGGGGACTCAACTTTGCCTCTATGCAGACCCGAAGATGGCTAGACCGACCCACGACGGTTCATTCATAGGGTACTATACAATAGGGATGGGCGATATGGACTAAAAAATGTATCACGATAATTTCTCTTATTTATCACTGTAACGATAAATGACGATAAAAACGATTAACAAAACATTTTGTTTTATAAATCTGTCACTAAATTCTGTCTTGAAAGCCCTAATAAAAACACTAGAAGCCACTAAACTATATCAATTAAGTTCAAGTAGTGCACCTGTATTGCAAAACTGTAGTGACACCATTCAAACAAGTCTGAAATATGAGAGACCAAACTCCACATTTTTTCAAACCATGCAAACAGCAAAACTAACTGGCTTATTAAAAAAAAAAAAAAAAAAAAAAAGTAGTGCAGCTGCAAACACAAACTGATAAATTGTCATCTCACGATAAAAACGATAAATTCAAATTGTTATTGTGGAGAATTTCTTTGATGATATATCGCATATATATCCCTACTATACAAATTATCATATACAGTGGCGCATCCCCTCCCATTAAAGGAAAGGCTAAAAAGTAATTCAAATAACAAGAAACTGAAGTGATAAATAAAAATGTATTAAATTATGAGTTATTTAGTAAAATAAAACATTGATTGTGAATTGTTGTTTCAAAATTAATAAAATAAAAATAAAAAAACTCCCAGACACATTAGAGCACCTTGCTCATGAACAGTGGACCAAAATACCTGCCAACAGGTGCAGACGTCTGATTGGACGTTACAGAAAACACCTGATTGCAGTAATTCCCTCAAAGTGTAGCTCAATAGAATTTTATTTCAGGAGCCCCATCATGCTCGTTTGCTTGCTCTGTTTTTTGGTTGTTTGTTTTTAATATTTCAGTTGAACCACGATTCAAAATCAATGTCATGATTTTCATACAATTGTTATTTATCGTTACTTTTGTCAATTTCAACTTATTTCACTGACAGTTGATTCTTCTCTGGTGTTTGGAGGAAAGAAGGCAGCATCCAGCGTTGCTGCAGAGAGCATTCACACGAGTTTGACGATGCATCAGAACAGATTCAGACAGAGCAGGAAAAGAAAGGAAATTTGTTTGCAACGTGTTTTAAGCAGGTCTGAAGAAAACGTGAACTTTAAGCAACACAGACCCGAAGCGACAAAGCTGACCAATTAAAACAAAATGTTGGGTCCAAAGTGAAAAACTTCTCACACTTTGCATAATTGCTGAGCTTCCAATTTCTCCATCTCCATTTCATTTGCCCCCCCCCCCAAACACACACACAAACACGTGCACACACAGCAGGTATCAGCAGTATCGACTGTCCTGGTCCAGCTCAGCTCAAATATAGCTTGAAGCAGAGCTGCAGAAAAGCGTTAAAAGAAGAAAGAAGATGGGAGGAGGAGGAACGGGGGACGAGGGAAGCATAGTCAGGATAAACAAGAGCAGAACACGCACATGCACACACACACATGCACACGGAGCACAGGAAGACAAGAAGAACTGGATGTAACAGCAATATTTCGTGGGAAGAGCAGCGGTGACAGGGTGCTTGACAGGCACTTACACCATCCAATCGATGAAGACAGATCAATATGGGACTAGACCAATCGATGGCTTCCACAAGATCTGTGACTTTCTCTCACAAACACACACACACACACACACACAACCTGTATGCGGACATTACATGGCTCAGTTTCTGAGGCATGTAAAGAGAGATACAAGCCCTGGAGCTTTTAGATTCTCGGGGCTTTTAGATTTAGTTTTTTCTTTGTGAGAGTGTAATAATAATGTAACAGTAAACAACAAAGCTAACAGTTTTATTTTGTTCAAAAGAAAAACAAAATGAAATCTAATTTAGCGTAATTCTTCCCAGATTAAAAACTATACCATCATTAAACAAACAAACAAATAAATACTTTGTTTTTTTTTCTGACTGAACTCTTTGAAGACGTCATTAATAAAGAAAATAAGGTTCATCCTCCATCATGTTGAACTCTTCTGTGCAGCAGTTAGCAGGTCAGTGCTGCAGGATGGAGCCTTTTTTCCTCCATAACTCTGAAAATTGAGATCCAGGTCGTTATTTCTTCTTCTCTCTGTGACATGAAACCTCCTCCTCCCAAAAAAATGAGCTCAGAATCACCAGAATGAGAAAAGTGTCCACATTACCGTTGAGGTAACGACTGGAAGTGGAAATCATGATTCCGTTACGACTCAGACGGCTGCCATGCCGTTAGAAAACACTTATCCTGCATCTTTTTTCCCCCGTCTATGATACGACAACGTTCCAAGTGAAACATGGTTTCTCATACATGACAAAGAACAAAGAAGAAAACTGGCTCATCTGTTGGTTAATGCGGGACGACCTGGGTTTCCATCAGAGTAAAACACCCGATCCCTGCGGTGTTGGACTGATCTCACCTCCATCTAAGCTTTACATTTTCCCACATCTGTTCCGTTATCGTCTGACAAGCACTTATATTCAGTTGGTTTCACCCAAAATTTCATTTATTTTCATTTTGGACATGACCAAGCAAGAGACATAACCAAAGCAAGGTAGTTAAAGACAGAATGATACAGTAAGTGCACCAAAAGTAATAATAACTAAACAATGAAAATAATGTGAAAATATATAAAAGTAAATAGATAATATATATTTGTTTAACTTCAAGTACAAAAAGAAGTGAGAGGAAGTACAAAACCTGTTCAACCTCACGCTTTTTACTAATAATCACATTCATAATTCAAAGTCTTGCACGTCCAAAAATGCCCTTGTTGTAGCCTGTTTCCTGTATTTGGTACTCTTGCAGCTAACTGGGGGTTACATCTGTAGGCAGCAGTGTTGCTAGGTGTACGATAATTATCGTATTTGCATGATAATTTGCCCTCTGTACGATGTGTGATACTAATAATAATAATAGCAATGATTATCCTAAAAAAGGGCAAATGTACCATAATATGACAATTTCATATTACTGCTGTGAAAGTGTCTGCTGAAGAGCTTTTTGTGAACCCTGAAGGCACCTGTTCCCGTGTGACATGTTACCAACCAATCCTGCTTTGCTGAACGTGAGATACGCGTGACGTCCATGCATTGATTGGTTTAATGGTAAGATGTTTCCGCCCCAGACGACGAATCCCTAACAAAATCAGAAAAATATGATGGGTGTACGATAATTTTCAGTCTCTGGTACGATATATTTCCCAGCTGGCAACACTGGTAGGCGTGCCAGAGTTGGCTACTTTAATCTGCATCAGAGTTTGTGTGCATCCACACCTCCCCAACGTACGGGACTTTGAGCAAACGAAGCCATCCATATAAGCCAAAGTACTTCCAGATATCAGCATTTAATGCAGAAGGTGATGATGTCATTGCACACTCGCCAACATGTCCACTACGTTTATTCAAAGACTGTTCAAAAATGGAAGTAGTATCCGGTTATGGCTGAATAGAGGAAAGTGAAGCCAGTTGGGCATTTCTCACCGTCGCCATCTTGTCGTGTCGCGAGTATGGTCACTACCGGAAAATACTATAAAACAGTACTATGAAAAAATACTATAAAACCTAAACAGCGGAGTAAATGTAAGACATGTTTAGACTTGCTGTTAGCTGCTAAAAACCACCATTTTGCTACTCTGCAGCAGACTGACCTTACAGAGAGCAAGGGGGGGCGGCCCCCCGACTTTCGCCCCCCTCATTAACGCACCCCCTTATTTTTTTGTTTTTTTATATAGTATTTATTTTAATGATTTATATTATAAAAAAATATTTCCCCCCCCCCTTATATGAAGAAATTTTCCCTTTATATCCCAAAAATTTTTTTTTAACCCAGATTTAAACCCTTTTTTTTTCCCCTGTAAAAATGTATTTCTCTATAAGTTGGCCTTTTTGACATGGGAGTCTATGGGGATTTTTAGAATAGAATAAAATAAATCTTTATCGTCCACCACGGCGGAAAATTGTCTTTGGCTTTCACCAATGTGAAAATACAGACACTGACAAAAGATAAAAACAACATTTAAGAACATAAATACAATAAAATACTATGAAAGTATAGAGCTGGAGCAGTTCAGGTCATGTGTGAGCAGGATTTTTTTTTTTTTTTAGTGGAAGAACTACATTTTTTTAGCACTTTTCTGGATTTCTGAGTTGGCCTCAGTGTGCCATCAGAGGTTGTCGCTTGTGATAAACTCAACATATGAAAATGAGTCCATTTTACTGTCTCAGCTGAAAACAAAAGGGGGAAAAAATGCAACAAAATGTATTTCATTGTGATCTGTTTTAAAGAACAAGTTAAAGCTCCGTTGAGTGGTTGGATAAAACCCGTCTGAGGCCTGCAGACTGCAGAGCTACCTTGGAAAGAGATTTTTTTGGTTTTTAAACCTCTTTTCTTCAGCTTTGCTTTGTCTGCCTCTGCTGCGAGACAAACAATAAACACAAAGATGCAGCAGTGCGAAGAAACGCAGATCGCTGCATGTTGGAGCATTTCAGGCTGCGCCGGCTTTTCTTTTTCAACGGTTTCACCATCCGTGCATGAAATATACAAGGGTTTAAACCTCTGCCTTTATTATGCCTCCTCCTCTTCCTCTTCACCTCACAACTGAAAGTGGATTTAAGAGGTGAAATCAATGAGACATCAGAGCTTCAGCCGGATCCACCGGCTCAGCCCTCCTCATGTTTCAAACATTCAGTGTTTTCTCATCACGTAACTCCCCGTAATTCTCTGCACTCACCAACACAGCGAATGATGCAGATAAAAGTTGGAGGAAAAAGCATGAACGCAGCCGCGCTGAGACAAAGCAGGAGCCAAACGGATCTAATCAGGCGTCAGAGCAGCAACAGACGCAACATCTTCTGCTCTGAGATCGCTCCGACACGCCGCCGTCTCACGGCCGTTAGCTCAGGCGCTAGCTACGGTAAAGCTGCTTAGCATCACTGTCACTCTGCACTGTTGTAGAGCACAGAGGTGCTTCAGAGCTCAGGTTCCACATCAGAAGATTACCCACAATTCACCAAGGGGATTTCCTCGCCTCGCAGAAAGCTCTCTGCTGCAGCTCCAGCTGTTTGTTGCCTTCAGTGTAAACAGTCACAAACTGAACCCAAGTCGCATGTTTTCAGTCAGAAGAACTTCCTGAACAATCACCAAAGGTTCAGGATCAAGCTGAAGACAAGAGGACGTCAAATTCAGGTTTTAAAGATTTAGAATTGTGATTGACACGCTGTTGGACTGAAATTAAAGTTTCTATTCATGTTGGGACTCGTTCTGTTTGAGTTTTAAGATTGAAATAAAAAGGTAACAGTGAGATAAAACCGCCTTTCACTGTTTAGAAAACCAATCATTTAGAAAAAGAGCCGCTTTGAATGAATTTACTGCTTGTAAGATGAAGGTTTGCAACCAGCTTGATGGAAACAATCAAAGGTTTTGTCCAAAAATCTTTGTCCACTCCTCATTTTTATATTTTGCTTCCAAACAGAGTTTCTATGTTTAAAGGTTTCATAACCTGTTTTACCTACACAATCCTTCTTAAATGATCTTTAAATTAATTTTCAACCGTGGTGAACTGTCAGGGCTCTCTATGCCTTTAGAGACGGCCTTAAAAAGTTCAGAGGAAAAAAAATCTCATCTAAAATATATTTTTTTGAGATAAAATATATAATTGAATCTATTCAATCCTCTTTTCTTCTTTTAAATCCGAGAAAAAGAGGAAATATTTTCCGGGTAAATATTTTTTTTCCTGGGCCAAACTTTAAAGTTCTTTTTTAATCAATACACTTAATACATTTTCTCTGATGCATCTTCACCTGACTGTTTTCAGAGGAATGCATTGTTCTTTATCTACTTAACAATAATCTATGTTCCTTATTCAACAGATGAAACAGTGTTTTGTCACCACATAATATAGCAGCTAGCAAAGAACCGTCCATAAAATAGATCATCAGGAATTTCGGTCATACTAGCCTGCCATCATTACTTCACATTAATTAAAGGAAGGAAACTAAAGAAACTAAAGGAAACTTAAGTGGTGGACAAAAGAAGACGTGTCGGGTCAAAATTGTGTCCATCGCTTCGTCTGCACCAGCTGTAATTCTTTTCCTGTTCAGCGTAAAGCACAAACACACTCGTCCTGCCCTGCAGCAGATGAGGAGGATGTGAAAGTGATGTCCTAAGACACTGGAACAAATCCAGCAAAGACCTAAACCAGAACCCGAGAGAAGCATCAGACCTTCGGCTGGTCCCCAGGAGAGAAGATGCTCTGAAGGAAGGGGAACGGGGGAGCAAAGGCTAAGGTAGGCCAGGACACAAGACCTGGACCGGAAACCAATGGCAACAGGTCTGATGGAGGATGGATCCCCCCAGAATCTGGACCTCATTAGGTCTGATGGAGGGACGGATCCTCCTCAGAACCTGGACCTCATTAGGTCTGATGGAGGGACGGATCCTCCTCAGAACCTGGACCTCATTAGGTCTGATGGAGGGACGGATCCTCCCCAGAACCTGGACCTCATTAGGTCTGATGGAGGGGCGGATCCTCCCCAGAACCTGGACCTCATTAGGTCTGATGGAGGGGCGGATCCTCCCCAGAACCTGGACCTCATTAGGTCTGATGGAGGGACGGATCCTCCCCAGAACCTGGACCTCAGCAGGTCTGATGGAGGGACGGATCCTCCTCAGAACCTGGACCTCATTAGGTCTGATGGAGGGGCGGATCCTCCCCAGAACCTGGACCTCATTAGGTCTGATGGAGGGACGGATCCTCCCCAGAACCTGGACCTCAGCAGGTCTGATGGAGGGACGGATCCTCCTCAGAACCTGGACCTCAACAGGTCTGATGGAGGGGCGGATCCTCCCCAGAACCTGGACCTCATTAGGTCTGATGGAGAGACGGATCCTCCCCAGAACCTGGACCTCAACAGGTCTGATGGAGGGGCGGATCCTCCCCAGAACCTGGACCCTCATTAGGTCTGATGGAGGGACGGATCCTCCCCAGAACCTGGACCTCAGCAGGTCTGATGGAGGGGCGGATCCTCCTCAGAACCTGGACCTCTACAGGTCTGATGGAGGGACGGATCCTCCCCAGAACCTGGACCTCATTAGGTCTGATGGAGGGGCGGATCCTCCCCAGAACCTGGACCTCATTAGGTCTGATGGAGGGGCGGATCCTCCTCAGAACCTGGACCTCTACATTACTGAAGATTGAAGGATCATCTGGACAGAGAACAGAAGAAAAAGAAGAAACATCTTCAGAAAGTTCTTCTAGAAAGCTGGAGAACTGGTCCTAAAGACAGCATGGAAAAGTTTAAGAACTCTGTTTTTGTCTCACGTTTCTTTATTGATGAGGTCATATTTCAATAAACTGCTCAACGTACACAGACATGAAAACAAGGAATAAAGAATGAGGAGTGTCCCAACACTTACTGTTTACACATACTCTTTATGCAACACAAACATCTGGATAATTACATTTTTAAATCAGACTTTAAATCATCACGTCTCACGTGAACATCTACTGTATCTAGAATGATCACAGACATGTTTGTAATCAGCAGCGGACGGATGCTTCCGATGGCCAGAAACTCCAGGTGCAACAACAGGTCAAAGTATCTGAGCCTCAAGGTTGCCTCATCTTTCCTTTTCACACCAGACTCTTATCATTCGTCACCAGAGCAGGTAATCTAATCACTGAGCTTGAGGAGGGGAAATAAAAGCCTTCGGAGCTGAGAGGGTGTCTGTGTGTTTTTTTAGGGCTTGAGATCTGGGAAGGATGAGGAGTGTTTGCGTGGGAGCCAAAGCTAATTCAGCGATTAATGTTTAGCTGCATGTTGTGATTCATGGAAATATGACTGAATGGTTGACTGAGTGTGAAAGGCTCTGACGCCAGTGAGCACATGTAACACACACATGCACGCACGCACACGTACACACAGAGGGGGTTACTGAATGACTGCGTGATCTAGTTAGAAATAAGTGTTGGAGGATCACTGGGTCAAAATGAAATAATTACCAAGCGACCGAGCGGACTGTTGTTTTTTCCCCCTCTGAAGCACCGACTCTGGTTGCTGATGGTTGCAAGAATGATGACTCCATTTTACAGCAGTGACAACAAAACACTCGAGCGCTATCACATCTCCCACACTGGCAAAAGAAAGAGGATGACAAATGCGAGCAGGCTGCCGTGTTTTTCCGCTGTGTTTCAGAGGAGAAAAAGGATGATAATATTATACCCTTTAATGCCACACTTTCAAAGCAATGACATTTCTCTCGCAGCCAGATGCCTTTTCAAACTCTTTCAAATTCTCCTTTGCCTCTTCCAATATCTAGCTTTGCTCCATATTTCCCAAACTTGCAGCAAAATCCCCTCCTGCAAATACTAAACAATATTTCCATTATTTAAGGACAATGTTGGCTAAATAAAATTATTTCAGCAAAGAAATGATTGGAGGAAGTGAGGAAGAGATAAGGGTCAACATGAGGCTGACTTTTACTGGCTGGAGAGATCTCAGAGAGGAGACCGGATGCAAAACAGATGATGAATTAGTCGTAGCTAGTGAGAAAATCTGCCAAAGTCCAGTCGTAGATTTAAAGGGACACTGTGTAGCTTTTGACCCAAACATCAGCCTAACATAACAGATGATTTTTTTGGTTAATATGCGGCACTTGACTCTTGTCGGTGCTCTGAGGGGGCTGCCCTCCTCAGAAAACAGACATGGTAACTTTGCAGAAGCAGATCAGTCTCTCGTTGGATCATGTGACCTGGAGCACTTTGCTTTATGGCTCCATGACTTCACCATCAGCTGATTAATGTGTTGCAAACATGTTTCCAAACAACGGTTAGAGGCCGTTTGATTTTTTGACAGTTGTGTGGCCTGTAGGAAGTTACAGGTTTAGCGCCCCTAGTGGACAAAAGTTACACAACACCCCTTTAAAGCTAGAAGTCTGTTAATATTCCGACTATGATATCAAAATATTTCAGGGCTGCTGAAGCAGGTTCCAGAGGGGAAACACCACAAAGTTTCCAATGATGCTCCGAGGACTGAATGCATTTCCCGTTGGCATTTAAAGGAATAGTCCACCCACAGAATGATGTGCCTTCATTTTCTACTCACCCTCATGCTGAGCAAGACTCTGGAGCACTTTTTCATATCTCAAATGCAGACGGAGATCGGACAGGTTTTCGTTTTCCCCCAACTTTCATTCACCGGCTTGAACCAAAAAGGTCCATAAAAGTCCACAAAAACTTGTCAATTTTCCTCCATACTGCTTGTCCCATGTATTCCAAGTGTCCTGAGTGGGTTGCATCCAGAATTTACTCAGAACGACATCATTTAGTAGATTCTTTTTAGCCTACACAGTACTACATTGCAGTTTCTATTTGTGCGTTCATGCTGCGCTGTGCGGCGCCTACTCTGCCGATAATGCAAGCGTAGAAGAAGAAATTTGATGTTTACATTGTGAAAGAGCGACTGAGCTGCAGACAAACCGGGACAAACACAAGAGGGGTCGGCTATTGATTGAAAAAGAAAAAGGGAACTCACAATCTCGTCTATCGCAGCTTTCGTAGTGCCGTGAACTTGTAACCCCTTTTTTTGTTCTCCCCCTTTTTCCCCCCTTTCTTTTTTTTTTTTTTTTTCTTTTTTTTTTTTTTTGTTATTTTTATTTTTTTTTTTTTTTTTATTTTTTCTTTTTTTTTTCTTTTTTTTTTTTTTTTTTTTACTTACTTTCTATTTTTTTCCCTTTCACCCCCAATTTTTCCCTACTTATTTATTATTATTCCAATATTTTTTCTCCGGGGTGCGCTTCGCGGCAGCTAGATGTTCTACTGTTTAAGCTATGAATATATACTGAATGGTGTCGTTTGGAGTAAATTCTGGACGCTACCCACTCAGGACACATTTGAGAGATTAAAATGTGCTCCAGAGTCTTGCTCAGCATGAGGATGATTAGAAAATGAAAGCACATCATTCTGTGGGTGTACTATTCCTTTAAGACACTTCAGTGGATCTGATAGGACCCGAATCTGTGTCCGAACAGGCACCATGGTGCTTTTCTCTAACAGCCAGCTGCAGCAATCCTGCAAGTTCAGACCTGAAGACATTTACAGATGAATACGGAACAAGTCTGGACTGAGTTACAACAGGATGAAATAGACTTTATTTGGCTTATGACCTCCTTTTGAAAGGATCCCAGCAGATTTCCACACTCTTGTAGAGCTCTATGAAGTGCACGATCACGGAATCACAGAATTGAACATTAAAAACAGAACTCATTAAAAATGCAGAATATCACGCAAATGAGCGACAATTTGTGTAAATGTTTTTTCTTCCTTAATAAAAGTTAAGCTTTTCTCGGGAAAATGCTCCAAGGGGAGCTAAAGAACGCGCTTCACTTGTTCTATGCATTTCTTACTATTTTTGTTAATGTAAGAAAAAGAAAGAAAAAAGATCCGATAATGTAAAAAAAAAAAAAAAAAGAACCATTCAGTTGGACACACAGGAAAAACTTGTGCCATTTTTTTGTCTTAAATATGTTTAAAAGTGTGAAAGCATTCAAGTTTTCAAATACAACTGAATCAATTGGCTATATTTCATTGTTTTATACATTGTATTGGTGTTAAATTTGTGTAAAACAATAAAAACAGAACTCTCAAAACTTAAAAACGAAAAAAAAAAAAAAACTGAAAAAGGGAAAAAAATTCAAATAGAACTTTAAAAAATAAAACGGATTTCATAGGGCTCAACTCCTGGTCAGGACGTCATTCCAGCATTTTAGTGCGAGTGTGAGTGGGTGAGCTTAACTAATCCTCCCTTCCTCTCACATGACAGAAAACACACGTGAAGAAGGAAAATAGGACATTTTCCTCAAGTAGTTAAAAAAAAAGAAACAACTTACATTAGTAAGAGTTGTGATATAACTCCAAGTTACCCAAAGAACGTGTCTGATTAATTGTTATGGCCATAAGACACGGACGAAACCGAGACTGCATAAAAACAAGTGTGTTTTCATGTGAATGACACATATCACAAACTGATAAAGACTTAAAAGTTTTGCATTTCAGATCAGAGGAAAGTCTGATGACTGGATCTCAGTAAAAGGATAAATGTAACTAACTTCATCCCTTTGTCAGTGTAATCTCACTGAAAATTAAACTGGACAGAAACTGGAAACCACAAACATCTGCAGGCGGAAGGCGTTTGCTTTCCCTTCCAAATAAAAACTTCTTCCCAACCTTGTTTGCACCATTTATCACAAGGATTGATCTATGAAACATTTCATGAAGCTTTTTCAGCCCGAGGTCGTAGCTGATCAGCACACAGAACAAGTACAGACCGGGCTGGTGGATCAGAACCACGCTAGTGCTTTTACATACAAGCCAGGATCAGCTGAGTAACTGTGTCACTGGTGATCGAACAGCAGATTGAGTCATGACCTGACTGCCAGCATGTTCAAACCACATTCACCCACTTTTTCTGGCACTTTAACTGAGTTCTGCACATTACAAACTACTTAACCAACATCTCACATCTAAATAATAATCCTCCTGGATCAGCTGCTAAAAACAAGCCATTCTCTGACAGAAAAATGCTGAACAGCATGAAACCAGATCTACATCAGCATGTATAGTTATTAGTTACATGACCGTTTAATATTTGCCCATTAGACGTGGCTGTTGAGGAGTTGCATCCATGAAACGGACTCTGGAACAGCCTTCGTTATCGGTCCAGTCTCAGGAGAAAACATGCAACTGAAAGATGCAGAAAATATGAGACCTGCTACAGTATACATGTGATGTGACGTTAGAACAGATTTACTCATTTTACCGCCTGTTTTTCTGTCTTCAACCCCCCAGGTGTGACTGCTGACTTGGTATTTAGATGCATGTGAAGATGGAGGCTGGGTGTGTTGGTGTTTTTTCAGGCTGCAGCAGCAACATCTCATCATGCATGTTCCACTCAGACTCTTTTGAAGACAAATATGAGCTGAACATGAAAACAGATCAGCACTGCTTCTGATGCATTATTTAAACCTTTATTCTTTTTAGCTGCGTGTTCAGTGAGTTCATGAGACCAACCCAACAAAGGCCGAAACACGCACCAGGTTCATGTAATATCATCTGAGTAATTGAAGAGTTAATCATTGCTATGGTTTTTAAGCAGATTTCCATGATAAAATAGTTAAACACACACAGTCTTCAGATACCGTCTGCAGCCTAGTCTCCAATCATGAAACAAAACTAATTTTATTGCAGTTTAGGAAGGAAAAAAAAATCATCTGTCAGTGAAATGAGATGAAATTGACAAAATTAATAATAAATAAAAATTCTATTCACAAAAAAATTCACAAAAAACAAAAGTAAACAAGCATGATGGGCTCCGAAGCTGAAATTTTGTTGAGCAACACTGAAACAATCACTGCAATCAGGTGTTTTCTCTAATGTTCAAAAAGACTCTACACCTGTCGAGGTATTTTGGTCCACTGCTCTAATGTGTCTGTTTGTTTTGGTTTTTTTTTTAATTATTATTTCCAACAACAATTCAAAAGAAATGTATTACCCTGAATTATAAATTTGAAAATTTTTATTTATTATTAGTTTCTTTAGTTTCTTGTTATTTGAATTACTGTTGTGAATTAAGTATTTTCTTTAATTGGAAGGTATAAATCATTTTGAAGACGACTGTACATTTTCTCACGTGTCCATAATAAGAATAATATATACTTTATTAATCCCAATTAGAGAGCCAATTAGGAAATTGATTCTCTGTATTTTAACCCATCTCAGGTTGAACCTGAGAGCAGTGAGCAGCTTATTAAAGCACCCGGGACAGCACTGCTGTCAGCTATTTATGCTGCCTGCATGCTTTCGTATTTATGGTAAATACCAAAATCCAACATGAAGATTGCACTTGAACACTCACTCATGTCGTAATTTCCACTGGAAAGCTGGAAAAAATGACGATTCCCGAGTTGCCGAGATGAGGTAAACTCTGACCTTTCAACATGGCGGAGAGCAACAGAAACATCCTGAATAGGATGCATTACGTTATGTTTTAAGTTCTCTGCTGCTGCTATTTGCTTCATTTATCTGCATAATTCAGAACTTCAATTCCACTTCCCTTTAGACTTAGTTTTGTGTTTAAAAATATGGTTATTGTTTGATTTACCTCCTAAGAGTCAAGGTTGTTATAGCTAACTAAAAAAAAAAAAAAAAACTAAAATTGAAAAAACATTTTTGTGAACTGAAATAAAAAAAAATGACTTTAAGGAAACCATTACTAACTGAAACTGTGTCTTTACTAAACTAAAATTACTGTGAAAACATCCTTAGTTTTAGTCTTTGTAAACTCATTTTAATACATAAGCCTTTTGGAATGATATGAAAACTATTTCTATTTAATCTATTTACTTTGCTTTTTACTTTGTTTTACTGTCTGATGATTTTGAATGTCACACCAGGCAAATTTAGAATAATTTGTAGTTGTTGCATTTGTTATTTCTCTGTTCTAAGCAACCTCAACACTGTTAATATCTGTGCAAGGATGTTTATGCCACTTAGTTATGGACATTTACGACTAATGAATAAATTAAAGAAAAAACTAATGATTCACTCCTTTATGACAACAAATCACTTGAACACAACACACTGGTAATCTCTTAACAAGTGGAAAGGATCATCTTTCCCATACCACATAAAGGCAGCATTCAGGGCCATAAATAACATCCACCTAAATAAAATATAATATGCATATTTGTTGGTGGTTAAAACAAGTTAAAACAAGAGACAAGTCACAGATAAACCGAAATCATTCAGTACTGAGTTGATGTTAACATGCACATACTGCATGTTGCAGAGGGCCATGCTGGAGCCTGAACCGGCGATGGAGACAGTCTACTGTATGATACCTGCTGGCGTTGAGTCCTCAAGTCAACACAAGACCACCACAGAGAAACCACGGACACGATACGGCAAAAAAGTCTTTAGAGGGTGGGAGGAAAAGCCTGACCCCCGCCTCGACCCGCCTGACTTCATCATTGTTAAACAATATGTGCAAAAAAAGCCAAAGTGTGCCATGAAACTGCTTCTCTCCACTTGGAACTGCCGTCTTAACCACTTAACCCAAGAGTCTTCCTCGCTCCTTGTTGCCATATCAACCCACAGAGTCGCACCGGGGCTTCCTTCCTCCCTGCACCGTTTCAGCCCATTGTCTTCCAGCTTGGATCTAATCCCTGTAGCGAAGCGGCTGTTGGGCTTATAGACAGTCAGAAAGCAGACGGAGGGAGGTTCCCCCGTTCGCTGAGATAATAGCAGTGCACTGAAGTGGAGTGGTTTATCCACACACACAACACACACACAGCCTCTCAAGCTCTGCATGTGGCAATTATCTCTCCTCTCAGCAGCTTGTGGCATCTCCCCCATCTCCTCTCCTCCACCTCTCATTTTCCTAATCTCCTCTTGACTTTTATTCCTCCACCTTTTCTCTCCCATCTCCCGACTGCAGGAAACATCCTCACAGCTTTTCCTTTGCTTACTCTCAGCTGTTCCTCCTTCAGACATGAGATAGAGACGGAGCGCCCCTCCCATACCAAGTAAAACCTGGACAATCTGCCTCCACTCTAAAAATACAAAAACATGAAACACTGCCTGAACAGAAAAGGCTTTTCACAGATCTCTGATACGCCTTCCCACCAGCAAACAACCACAGACACACACAAATGCAGGCACTTCTTTTCAAAAACATTTACAAACCAAAAACCAGAAAAATTCAGAACAACATGGAATGAAAAGAAAAATAAAATGCAGATATTCTGGTATTAACTTGAGCCCTGAGGTACTCCGTGTTTGTCTCTTCAACTTTACAGTATTTTATTTGTCCAAAAATGGTGATAAACTCAGATTTATACCTCTTTATCAAGCTCACAATAGTTAAGATGCTCTGGCATCGAGTGAGCGGAGTGTCCTCTTTCTCCTGCAGCCACATCTAAATGCTACAGTATGTGGTTGCTTAGGTTTTCTTGTATCAAAATTGTGCTCACATGTTTTTTTCCTGGGACAGGTCAGGACTGCAGGAAGGCTGGTCCGGTATCATCTGGCATTTGTTCATGTAACTCTGTATTCCTGAGCCTGACAAAGGTTTCCCAGAGTAATCCCTAATCGTGATGCAGTGTTGCACGAGGGATCAGAGATCACAGGTATCCAGCTTAGCTTTGTTCTCTTACCCTTTACACACTGAAATTCCTCCACATTCCTTGAATCCATAATGATGTTCTGCAACATGTTCTTCAAATTAGACCTTTCTTTCGTTGCTTGTGCTGTTTTTGGACCAAATCATGGTACAATTGTCTGTATACATGCTCGAATTACGAGTTCTTTTCTCCCTTTTTACAATCATATAACTACCAATAAGATCACCATTTCCAACCATTTTGATGTGCTGGATACACACTCACTGATCACTTTATCAGGTCACCTGTTCAACTGCTTAACGCCACTCATCAGCCAATCACATAGCAGAAACTCAGCACATCTAGACGTGGTGAAGACGACTTGCTGAAGTTCAAACCAGCATCAGAATGAGGAAGAAAGGAGATTTAAGCGACTTTGAACGTGGCATGGTTGCTGGTCTGAGTGTTTACTGGGATTTTCACACACAAACATCTCTAGGGTTTCCAGAGAATGGTCTGAAGAAGAGCAAATATCCAGGGAGCAGCAGTTGTCTGGACCAGAATGCAGCAGAAGACCAGACCGGGTGCCACTCCTGTCAGATCAGAACAGGAAACTGAGGCTACAATCCCCACAGACTCACCAGAACTGGACAGCAGACGATGGAGAAACGTTGCTGGTCTGATGAGTCTCCATTTCTGCTCCACATTCAGATGCTAGGCTCAGAATTTGCTGGAAACATCACGAAAGCATGGATCCATCCTGCCTTGGATCAAGGCTTCAGCTTGGTGGTGGTGGTGTAATGGTGTGGGGGAGATTTTCTTGGCACACTTTGGGTCCCTTAGTGCCAACATGGCGGTTTCACCACCACAGCCTACCTGAGTATTGTTGCTGACCATGTCCATCCCTTCATGACCACAGTGGAGCATCTTCTGATGCTACTTCCAGCAGGATGATGCACCATGTCACAAAGCTCACATCATCTCCACCTGCCTTCTGGAACATGATAACAAGTTCACTGTACTCCAATGGCCTCCAGTCACCAGATCTCAAACAAGCAGAGTAGCTTTGGGATGTGGTGGAACGGGAGATACACATCATGGATGCAGCATCTGTGTGATGCTATGATGTCGATATGGGGCAAAATCTTCCAACACTTTGTTGGATCTATGACACTAAGACTTAAAGCAGTTCTGATGAACAATGTGTCTAATATAGTGATAAATTTTGCAATAGATCTTGAGGAATCTATAGATCAGGTAGTTGCTCTTCCATGCTGAGGATGGTAGATTTGCCCACTCGCTGTACTTGAAGTAAAAATGACACATGCACCTCATTTAACCGTGTGAAATCCATCCAGCAGCGCCACAGTGTCAGAAGTTAGAAGTCTTGGTAAATATCCAGAATTCTTGCAGCCTGCAGCCTTTGCAGAAACCAACCTCACACTTTCAGGTAAAATAGAAAGAAACTTTTTTTATTTGCTTTTTAGGATATTGTTGCTTTACTGAGAAAATGAGAGACATCAGGTGTCTTCTGTAGCCTGCTCGCTTCCACAGAGGTCAGAGTGGTTGTCCAGTTTTTAGCCCTTGTGCCTTCCTCAAAATCTGCAACACTCGCCATCCTCGGGACAAAAGTGTCCCTGCACAATACTTTCTACTTTTTTTTTTCATAAATCATCTAAACAACTTAAGTCCAGCTAAAAAATACCAAATATTCAATATATGCTTTAATTTTAACCCTTTAAATGCTGGCTTGAATATTTGAATAACTGCATTACTCATTACAAAAAAAAAAAAAAAAAAAAGCTTTGGTGGTCAATAGAGCCTTGGATATTTCAAAGATTAACAAAAAAATTTATTTGATTCCATTTGTATTTTTTAAGTAGCATCAAATACAAATGCTGGTGACCCTGGAGGCCAAAAGTGTCCCATTGACTTCCCCTGAAAATGACAGTTTTTAATTAACACTTACAATAGTTTAAAACAATTAATTCTTTGATACCAGCATTTCATTTGAAAGAGAAATAGTCACATCTGACATCTTTACAGGATCCCTTCATATTCAACTGTTTTACCATTGTTAGCAGATTCAGAAAATTCTGGTATTTTTGAATATTATGGAGCTGTGTTGCTACTAGAAGTCACCAAGTGTGATGTATTTGCTATACACATACCTCATATACACATTCTCACCTGGAGATTAACTATTAATCTAATAGTGTTTTTATGTTAAACTCAGTTTAAAGAATTCTGACACGGTGGTTTTATTCTGAAACACCATCGCTGCACATCTTATGGCACATTTATTACAAACGGGAAAGCTGAGAACTATAAACCGTGTACTTATTTATATGAAACTTGACTTCAATGCAGAAGTTTCCAGCTGCAACATTTCCTTTGCTTATCAGGCCTACAACAGTTGTCTCATTTTACGCTCTCGCTACACATTTCTGTCACCATGAACTCGCACCACATCTCAGGAAACGAGTAGGAAGCACCTCAGCGGATCTGCAACGGAAATGAAGGTGTTTCTAAAAATACAGAAGCAGCTTCAGTCAAAATTTCACTGTAGCATCTCCTTTCTTTCCCAATCCGGAGCATGAGGTGCTATCGTTTTCCCTGCCAAGAGCTCCTGAGATCCACAGCAACTGAGTTAACGGATAATCACATACTGTAGCAGCACCACACACACATCATCACTGTCCAATAAGAGATAAATGAGCGCTATCAGCCCCCTACCTCCCCACTAACAGATGAATGTGTAAATGTATCCCTGCTTTCCCCCTTCTGCAGATCTTCCCTACATTTCCAACACACATGCACTGTGCCTTATGTCAGCTCTACAGTGAATGTCCCTCCTCCGTTAACACAGCAGATGATGCGGGTCGTCGTCACAATGTGCTCTTACGCACATTAGCAAACACATATGGACATGCAAAAATCACTCACACTCACACACGCACACGCCCTAAGAGGCAGCAGACGAGCGAAGACTGAGTCAGACATCGTCCATCACATCTGAAGGATGCATATCAAAGCAGCGTACGTGCACGGTGATGTAGGTGACAGTTATGCTGACAGATTCCAGCTCCTACGCGAGTTGTGAAGCTGCCGCCTGCTGTGCAGCAGCAAGCACACAAGACTTAGTCACAGCCACTAAATGCAGAAACAGTCGTCCTATGTGATGTGGGGCCACCATGAGCCGCCTGCTAACCTGTAACCATGCAGCAAACACCTGTTTGAAGTCATGGTTTCTGTCTCTTTTGAGCTGTTTGTTTTCTGCAGTCTTGCAGCTAAATAAAAAAGCATCCCTCAGCGAACTGGATAAACTAGTTTACAGATTGTCAGAAGAATCTGGGTCACTGCAGATGAAATAAACAATGTCATGCAACTTTAAGACAAAAGAAGAAGAACTGGAGGAAGCTCTGAAGTAGGCAGCACCACCTGTGAGAGACATCTAAAAAACATTAAAGACATGTAGATTAGGCAAACAGGTCTCCCTTGCAAAAGAGCCTGCATGTGTCTGTGGGACTAAACTGTATAAATGAAGGTTAAATAAATAAAACTTACAGCATTCTGACTAATAGCTTAGCCAGGGTTAAAATGGCACAGTTAGCACACAGAATTTCATCCCTGGGGTGAGACGAGAAACCTGGTTTAGCTTCGGAAACATCTCTTTATAACATTAATCTTGCACAATAAAAAATAATTAGATTTAATTTCTGGTAAATTAGTGAAAACCTGCTTCACTACATAAGATTCCAACCTAAAACTCAGTGTTTCTGGCTCATTTTGGTGGTAAACAGAGGTTCATTATGTATATTTTTGGGTCATCATTGGCCAAATAAAAAACTGCTTTATATTTCTGACTCATATACTTGGACTTGAAAGTCAAAAACACAACAGTCTGTACTGTGCCGCTGTTTACAGTAGAAGTAAACGGCGGTATAACGCACATCCCCGAAAAAGTCAGAAACGGGTGCTGGATGGAAAAATACGAGACGGAAAACTAGAATCCGTACATCAGAAGCAGCTCCTGAAATATTTAATGATTGTGACATTTCAGGCACTTCCCATCTTCTAGACTTGTAGTCAAGACCGCCTAAACCAAGACCGCCTAAACCAAGACCAACTAAACCAAGACCAACTAAACCAAGACCAAGACACAACCAAGACCAGAGAGCATCAAGACAAAGACAAGACAAAGACCAGTTCAGCTTAAGGCCAAGACCAAAAAACCCCAATTTATTTGCATGAGTTGTAGAAACTAAGCACCATACTGGGTTCAGCTGCTCAGCATGAATATGAGATTGTATTATTTGGTACTTGATTGGTATTTGAAGGGGTTTTATATATATATATATATATATATATATATATATATATATATATATATATATATGTGGCAAGGTACGCAACGGAGGGCCCGGGCGGGCTTTGAACCCCAGACTCCCGGGTGAAAGTCATGCACGCTGACCATTCAGCCAGAGGGACATCCCTTGTGGCCAAGTAGCCAGCGCACATGATCAGTCAGAGGCATGGTGACAGGACCCCACTGTCACATCTATATATATATATATATACACACACACACACACACACACACACACATACACACACGCTTTGGATGTAACAATAATTTATAAAAAGATAAATCAGAATATAATTCCCTGACAATTAGTATCACCGTTTCAGATTTTATTTACGGTAAAACCGTGATTATCGTACTTTGAAAAAACTCCCAGTGATGCTGTTCATCAGCAGGAAAAGCAGCATCAGTCCCTCAGACACATTTTGCATGTTTGGCCTCTGAAAACATGAAGGAAGGCACCGCATGGAAGCTCTGGAGATTTTTTCCCTTCCAAAAGGACAAAGTCTAAAGTCTGGATGTATTCTGGAGAGACCAAAGACTGCTGAGACCGTGACAGGACCAAGACCACAAAAAACTGGTGTTGAGGCCAGTCTAGAGACCAAGACCGGTCTCAAGAACTACAAATCTAGTTCTTCATTTAAAAAAACATGAGGTGCATGGAGTGCTGCTGGGCGCAGAAAAGTTTTTTAACTTCTGGTGCTCTTCAATGTGGGGATCAAAAACATTGGGAAAAGACTTGAAGTACTGAGGCACTCGAGAAGTACAAAAATAAAAAGCCTTTATTAAATCATTTCTTGTTCTGGATTAAAAAAGTAAAAAAAAAGCTTCTTCATTGTCTGAAGAAGGGCAGTGCCGGAAACGTCACAATACAATTATAAACACAAAGCGAACCATGGCTGATACAGCAAAGAAACAAGGAGGAATTATCGGGGCAAGCAAGGAAAAGAAAGAGAGAGTCGACATTAGACTGACTTTTACTGATAAATTAGAAAAAACCCTGAAAACAAGTAACTGAGTTGCCAAAAAAACCTGTCAAAGCTTTAAAAAAAAACAGTGATAGAAGAGCTTTGTTTTTAATGACACAGAGCTTCGAATGAATGCGCTCGCAAATCCCAACACCGTTTACTGGTCAGGTCAAAGGTTGTCAGGTTAAAGTTATGAAGCATCAGAGAGCAAAACCAGAAACCTACTTCTTTATTCCACAACAGCAGTGAAGCAGGACATGAACTTTCTTCTGACATGGATATCAGGCTTTTCCACATCTTCAACAGATAAATCTGAGTTACTGAATGTAAACATGAGACTCCGTCAGACAACCAACAGGACCAAATCTACGTTAACATCCCGGTAAAGACCATCTCAGATGCTCCTTACACCGGTACTGGACAGACCCGTTTTAACCCGATGACCTACGCAGAACCAAACAGACGTGATCTTACAGCTGATTGGTCTGAAATGAGTTCGTACGTTCCATCTGAACTACCAGCAGCAGGAAGGAAATATGAGCTCCATCAGGTGATTCTGCTGAATCAGCACTCTGAACCATCAGACGCGACTTTGACACCCAGACGTGGCGAGCAGATGCAAGCAAACATCAAACCAGCAGGCGGTTGATTGTTGAACGCATAATGGAAACAGCAGCTCAGCAGAAAAGTTGTTTGTGTCCCACATGACGTCAGCCTCCAACACTTTCACCGGGAGGTGTTTTATCTCCTGAAATAGAAAGCGGACGCTGTCAGAGCAGCAAGCGTCTTATCTTCCTCCTGACGAGCGCTGCTCTTCACTAAGAGGATTTCTATTTTGATTTAATTTAACTTCTTAGCAGGCAGTTTGTGAATCGCTAGCTTCTGTATGAAAATGTGTTTGGGTGCATAATCTGAATGCGTTTCCGTACAGAACGATTACGAGCTGGTGGAGATGTGATGCGTCTACACCTGTTTGCTGATCTGCAGTGTCGTGTGTTTTCTGATGCGTCCGTTTATGCCTGCAGGCTGCTGACGTTTGTTTCATGTGTGCACTGATAAGCTCTCCTCTCATGCTGCAGACGCCACATATTCATCAAACTGTGGAGTTTGTGTGTAGTTAAAGTGCATGTCCAGAGGTCCGGGTGCACACGGCAGACTGCTGCGCCACTCATGCTGAGCAGATTAGTTCATCACACAGGATCCGTGTTTTCTGCTCAGACATTAGTTTTAAAGTGACTGCTGTCTGTTTTCTGTCATATGTTTCCGTAAGTTTCAGTGTTTACAGACACACTGTCATCTGTCAGTTGTGAGATTTTAAGTATCAGGACATAAAAAGTCAAAAGATGAAAACAACAGTTTAACACCTGACACATCAGTGCTTCATTATTTAAATATATTTTGAAGTTTTTGGATGATGTCATCAGCCTCTCACATCACCGTAGAGGAATAATTGTCCTGTCTTCTTTGCAACGTTGCTCCAGCTCATTGAGGTTTCCAGGTTTTGTCCCACCTCAGCATTTCAGTCACGCAGTGGTGTGGACTTTAACTGGATCATGTCAACATCTTGCTTCTTTTCTTTTTCAGTCATTCTGTTGGAGATGCTGCTGCGTTTGGGTTCATTTTCCCGTTGGATGAGTCAGCTGAAACAGACTACATGAAGAGGAGTTACTGGTCCACCCACAGCCTTTTTCATCCAACTGGATGTCCAATCAGAATAAAAAGGTAAAACCAATCAACTTCAATCTGAAACAATCATCGATCTGACCAGGAGGGCTGGTTTAATCATGTCTACACTCTGATGGTTTCTGTGGAGGATTAGGAAATCTGGACCACGCAGGGGTTTGGTGACGTGATGAGCTGAAATGTGGCTTAAAGAGTTAAGGATTACTGAAGATCTCTACAATAAAAAAAGAAATCATCGCTCTCATCAGTGCGTAGGGTGCGTGTCTAAAGCGTTACAATCATATTAAAGACATACAACGTAACTTTTAGACCTTAAAACTCTGCATTTCTGACTTGTTTTGACGGCACACCAACATTAATTATGCGCATTTTTGAGCCGTCAGAAGCATCCCGAAGCTCAGAAACTGCACTATGTATGGCTACGTTCACACGGCGACGATCCGCAGAGAAGACGCACAAGCGGCGTCTCATCTTCATCTTTTTATCCACGTTTACACGAGCGTTGTCATGAAGAAATCTGCGTCCATACGAGGACTCAAGAGTGTGGAATTGGATTGGATACGCACGCCAGGCCGTGCGGTGGTGCTGTGATAGAACTCCACCGTGTCCGCACGCATACGTAAAATCTACCTTAGATCCGCTGGTTTATGTAGTTTACGTACATTGTTGTTTTTCCTGTTTGTGTGTGACAGCAACGCGCATGCGACATGTGCATGACATGAGCAGGTCCACCATCATTTTTGCGTTTTGGATCGTGCAGACGAGAACGCAACAGCGTCGTGTTCTTAGGAATCCAACTATAGAATGAGTCTTCAGATTTTTGTGTCTTCAACCCAGAATAACGCCGTTGCCGTGTGAACAAAAGGCACTTCCGAATAAATATTTTGCCATTTTTATCCGTCGTCCTCGTGTGAACAGCCCCTAAGTTTTGTATCCAGGACGTGGCCGTGACGTTGCAGCACCGCGTCACTTATTAACAAACGGATTTGAACCAGACATGAACACAGCGGGTGTTTTAAACGCATCATGTCGGATTCGGCAAAGAAACCCAAGGAAACATTAGCAGAGGAAGGGAGGGAAAGAAAGAGCGGATGGGACAGAACAAGAGTCAGAATAAGACTGTCCTTGGGCGGGGTTAAATGGTTTTTTTTTTTCCTTTTGGGGCGCTCTCTGAGAAACTGCTAAAAGTTGCTTGTGGCCCTTTAAATCTGTCCGTCACGTAAAAACCGTGCATGTAAACGTGTCGGCTGGAATCTCTGATCTCTCTGGAACATTTAGGTGTGTGCAGATCATCATCCCTCCACCATCGTGCTTGATCGTTGGTATTTGCCGTTTGTGTTTGGTTTCCTCTAATCGAGCTGCTCTGCATTCTGACCCAACATCTCCACCCCGGTCCGGTCTGTCCGGAGGACGTAGTTGCAGAAGTCTTGTGGTTTGTTTAGATGCTGTACTGCCATGTTTATTACAGGAAGCAGGAATTTCCTCCCACAATCCCTCCAAACAAGCCTTACATGTTTAGTCCTTTTCTAATTGTCCTGCCTTAAACTTTAACATTTGAAATGCAGCTGAGGGTTGTGGAGATGTCTGAGATGTCGCTCCTGGGTTCATGCAGGATCTGACCATGGGCTGAACTTGCTGGGACGTCCATGCCTGAGAAAAGTAGCTGTCCTGAATATTTTCCACTGTAAAAACAATTTCTCAGAGTGGAATGATGGTAGGTTTGTAACCTGCAGCTCGGGAGCTGCAAGTGGCTCTTTGGACCCTCCACAATGGCTTAATAACACTGGCTAAAAATGATTAAGAGCCAACTAATGTTTTTATAGGAACAAATGCAGCTTTTAGCTAGTTTTTTTTCTTTTTTATGGAATAATTGCATTGAGTTTTCGAACCTAATGACACTAAAAGCACCAGTCTATTTTTCTTGTAATTAGCTTAGAAGTAAAATGTGTTTTTTTTTTTTTTAAATACAAGAATTTCCAAAATATATACATCCCACACAAGCAATTGCATATAAACATCTACACATCTACACGTAAAAAAGTTTAGTTTTTTTAAAAATTATTTTTTATTTCATTTTTATTTATTATTTTTTCAATCTTAGAATTAAAACTGTAGCGCTTCAAAAAATTACAGCAAACTTCCTTTAGTAGACATTTTATAGAAAATAACACTGCTCTGATGACCGTCAGCTCTAAACAAGTTTTATTTTGCTGGGTTGAGGATAAAAACAGCTCTTTGGATTGTAAAGGTTGAAGACCCCTGTTACCGGTATATTATCACCCTTCCCAGACTGATGGCCAGTAACAGCTACCTCTCTAAGATCATTGCTGATGTCTTTCCTCCTTGGCATCATTTTATCACATGCCTGAATGCTTCAGGCCTGCAACAACATCTGCATTTGCAGAGGTGCACAAACTCCCTCTGAACTTATGTGAAAACACAAGATTGGATGCAAATTTTCAAACAGATTCTGTTTTTGGTTTAGTTTTTGATCAATAATGACAGTGTGAAGTGTCAGGTGATGTTTACATTTAGACCTGAACCATTTGGTTTTTATTATCTCCTGATATTCAAAACCTCCTAATTAAAGAAAGCTAATTTTCTTTTCACAGGATTGTACATTTCAAAGTGAAGCATGCTTATTTTGCACGTTTCTTTCAGGGTGTGTCTACCTGTAGTGTCGCGTGTCTCTCAGGGCTCGGTTGCTCGGGATTCTTTCACTCTCTCTCTGGTTGAAGGCGTAGAGCGTGTACGGGTCGTCACCGGGCTTCCAGCGTCGAGCGTTCAGGTAACTCCGCTCATCGAAACCCTCCAACATGTCCTCCCACTCTGCATCTGAGATCTGTGAATGGATTGGCCAATAAATTAGACCAACGACCCCAGAGATATTTGCTTTATGATGAAATGACGAAGCTGTAACAGAAGGAATCTGTTGCTTCTTGTTATGGGACTTTTTAGTGATCTATTCCTTTAATCGTCATGTGTCCATTTCAGCCTTTAGAGCTGAAATGGACCTTATAAGCAAGAAGCTTAGTCAGCATAGCAAAATTAAAAGCATAAACATATTAAATCTGAGACCAACGGAACATTTGGACGATTGAAAACGTGTAAAAAACCAACGTGAGGAAAAGTGTTGCTGGGTTTGAGATAACTGCTCTCAGCTGCAGTTGTTTACTGACATTTTCTTTGTATCAGTCATCATCACAGTGGAAGAAAGATGACTGTGAGATTTAGTCATAAATGTCACCGTCTGAGTGTGTCGGAGCGTCTGCTGTCCACAGCGAGGAGCTTCTTAAAAGCATCTCCACAGCTTTTAGAGGTCGTTTCATTTCAGGAGACTCAGAGCGCTTTTCACTTCCTGCTTTTTGGTATTTAGCGAGATGGACGCTGGACTTGTTTTTCTTTTTAATCCTCTGCTTTTTCTTTGTTTGTGACTAATGCTGAGCCTTGTTTCTCAGCAGTTTTTGCTGCACTTGACATTTCAGATATTTCAGTAAAATTTTAACAATTTTAACAATATATAAAATTAATAATAGAAGATTTTGAAATTGTTTTCAGTGTCAGAATACAACTGAATAATGACTCAGTCTGAGTCATAAGGGCCTTGGTGTACTGTTTAGCAAATATCCTGATTTTCAGTCTTGTATATCATTTTAAGTTTCACCAGAAATCCTCCCAACAAACAAGACGAGGCACTTCAAGCTGTGCAAAGTGTCTCTTTGTTAAGACACTGAACACAAGAACCATTCAAGCATGACGAAACCCAACCTAGACAGCAGCCTGTCAAAGATACATTATTTCCTCCTGTTTCTTCAGTTGCATGTATGAAAACAACCAGATGTAACAGAGTTTAACAGACATTTAAAAAGATTTGAAAGTAACGAGATGAACCACAGAGAGCCGTTAGCTGAAAACTCGGTCTCAGCATGGTGCGCTTGAACTGGGGCGGCTGTGGTTTCCCCAGACTGTACGCCCGACCCAAGTGTCCTTGGGTAAGACACTGAACCACAGGTGGCTAGAAAAATGCTTTCCAAGTACAGTTCATTCACCATTAAGACACTCGAGGAAACAGGACAAGCGGAGGAGAACAGAAGAATCATCAGAGAGCAGAAGAAGATCAGCATCAGAAGATCAAGGAAACATTACCGGAGGAAGAGGAGAAAAGAAAAAGAGGAAGGGACAGAACAAGAGTCAAGATAAGCCTATTTTTTTACCGGCTGGACTGAATCACAGTGCAGGTACAATGAAGATGGATGCTAGTTTAGCTGTCGATAGGAGGGTCACTGAGAAACTGCAAAACATTACATTGTGGGCCTTTGAAAGAAAGCTGGAGTGGTGGGGGGGGTCAGGCTGAAGAATATGGGGAAAAAGAACAGTTAAAAATCTGGCATCCAGATGGAAAAACTCCTTTTCAGTCTGCCCTCCAGCTGCTGCGCGTTATCACGCATCACATATCGTGTTTATAAAGAATCACAGACAGCTTTTCATCTAAGACATGAACCTATACAAACTCCATGTGGACGACTGCATCAGTCTACCAGCAAACCACGCTGGTTTGAAACACTGAAAGCTTTTAGATTCATTATTCTGCATTTCACAAAAGCCTCAGGCTTCAGCTCATTTCAGTAATATATGAAAATCCCATGCAGGGAGTAAAAAAGCTTCCTGACATGCAGCAGGTAATCCATCTCGCCTTCATTTTTTTGTTGCTTACCAGCAAGTAGTAATGAACAAAAATTAAATTCATTGTGACATTTCTGGCAGGCTGCACTGCATTTCTGCCTTACGTGCTACAAAATGGATTTGAAGTCATAATAATAAGCATGAATAGAAGTCAAAGAATAGAGAGAACATGGTCATTTTTTTGCATTTTAATACCGCTTTCTCCCCTCAGGTAGCAGGGTAACCTTGAACAGGGTATCGAGGCTTTTTAAATGGCTTTCAAGCTGCAATAATGCAAACAAAAACCCCGCTCTGACAGTGGAATAACAGCAACATAATGTTCTCTGAGCTCAGATGACTGAATTGCTGCCTTCAAGGCTTCTGATCAGCTTTAAAACCTGCACTATGCAACACTTGAGGAAAGAAAAATACATGCAGTTAGTAGTTAGTCGGGTGAAGTATCAGTATGGCCCTTTAATATGCTAATAAGAAGCTCCAAGTGTTCGCCACATTATAAGTCGGTTACTGTTCGTCTGCAGAGGCACCAAATACGCACCATCTTCCTCAGAAAATACAAACTTTAGAAGATAATGAATAAAATGTTCATGCAGGACATGAATCCTGCTCAGCTCCTGGTGGGAAAACACGGTGACTCTGCAGAGCTGCACGGTCTGCACCGAGTGTGTGTGGTTTTAAAAGTGAGTGTATATCATTTATAAGATGGTACAGAAGCACGTCTGCATGCAGGAGGGAGTGTGTGTGTGTGTGTGTGTGTCTGCAGGCGTAAATGTGTTTGTGTAGTTCAGCGATTGTGTTTGCAAGGTATCACTTTAAAAGCTGGCGTGTGCGTCTGACTTGATGGAGAGGAAGTGTGTGTTTCAGTGTGTACTTGTGTAATGCATAAAAGAGAGACGGTGTTTCTTAAAGGGTGAGAGACATAAAGAATGCATGTTCTCTCTCACTCGCTGAATCATAAACACAAGATAGGAGCTTCAGCAAAACCTCCAGATGCCATATTTCTCTCCAACGATCTCACACACACACACACACACACACACCGCAGATCAACACATTCAGGGTCACAACTTCAACGGTGTGTGTTTACGGTGCAGCAGCTGTCTGGATGAAGGGATGCGGAAAACAACTTGCACTCCTCATCTTCTTCTGCCCCGGTCTTGCTCCTCCTCTTCCTCCTGCTTCTTCTCATTATTTAGCCATGCGACTTGCTGATGCGACACATCGGCTAAATGGGGCCATTAGAGGGAAGGGAGTCGGAGGCTGTCTGTGAATGTGTTCGCCCGTGTTGTAGGTCTTCCCCTGGTGGCTGGAACAACAAAGCATGAAGAACAAGAGGAAGAGAGAGAGAGAGAGAGAGAGAGAGAGAGAGAGGGGGAAGGGTGCAGGGATGGGTGGAGATAGGAAAACAAAGAGATAAAGAAAAGACGCTGCAAGAGGAGAGGTGAGGGCAACTGTGTTGGGGGAAGATGACAGAATGAGAAAAAAAAAGGGGACTGGTGGTAGAATGATTTAAAAAAAGATGACAGGTTTGGCGATTTAAAATCAGAAGTACATGAAGCTCGTGTGTTGGATTTTTACCATTTTGGCTGCTATTGTTAGCAGAGCTGCAGGTTTATGATGATGTCAACTCATAAGCTGCAGAGCTGCACGGAGTCTGATATGAGCAACAAATCTGGGACAGCATGCTAAAATAACACAAATCAAGTTTCTAAATCTGATATTTGGATTTCTGTGTCCACAGCCCCGAATCAGAATCAGACTAGAAAAGCACTCGAGCGCAGACCTCTGCCAAGCAGCTCTCACAATGATAAAGAATCCTTCAAAACATTCCTGGATCCAGAAGGTGATCCGGATCACCACTAAAATTTAATGGGTTTGTTCTTAGGCTGAGGCACACGGCTGCGGAAAATTTCAGGTCAATCCGTTCAGTACTTTTCCTGTAAAGTTGCTGACAGACAAACAAACCAACGCTACCGAAAACATCACCTCCTTGGCAGAGGTGACAAAGAAAAGAAATAATAAGGAATCGATTTTAAAAAGGTTGAAAATCTAAAAGAAATTGAATAAATTTTTTAAAATGAATTCAACTGAACTAATATAAAGGAGATTTATCAGGAAAAATTAAAATTCAATTTAACTTTATTCATTTTAACCAAACAAATGAGGAGCATAAAGGGAACAAAATGAGATAAACAGAAGGTAACAGATGGAGAGAAATTAGAAAGAAAGAATTTACAGAAAGATACAGAAGAATGGGAAGTAAAGAAAGAGAAAGAAGGCATGAGGGAGGGGAAAAAACAGGAAAGATGATGTAGCTTTCCTGACCAGCTCATCTTTAACAGTCAAACTTTTCTGCACAGAAACTGATGAAGAAGAGGAGATGGATGAAGACTAAAAAGCAAACGATAAGAGATAAGAAACTAAAAACAAGGGGAAGAGGAGAAGAAAAGCTACAGACACCAGGAGATGCAGAATAAATTAAACTGGAGGTCAAATGAGGCCCCATGTAGACTCATCAGGTAAGAATACAGTAATCTGATTACTCCCAGACATCCGAATTTGATAATCAGACTCAATATTTTATCAAAATTGATATCTGACAATGTCTTAAATATTCAAGAAAAGCTGGTGTTGAATAAATGAGTAAAAATAAATAAATAAAGCTTTAACTAAATGATTTGATGTTGACGCTGTAAAATCTGGATTCTTGGGATTATCATAAATGTTGGCTGCTTTGTTTACTTGTTTTCCTTTTTTGTTGTTGTTTAAATACGGCCCAAAGGGCTCAGGTGGAGACAAGTCCTTGATTTCTACCGTCTTCCACTCAGACAAGCCACCATTTATTTTTATAAGGATTTAAGTCACTATTCTATGTCGGTATAGAGGACGATATTGGCTTTAAAACTGAATATCGATATCGGCTCGATGTCGACCTGATATTGGCTGATGTTTTTCTCAAATTTAATTTATTCATTTGATAGGGACAGAGCATATTAAAAGACAAAGAAATCTTCTAAATATGCCAGATTTAGTTTTCATCTGTTGTCCCGAGCCAGATCCTCTGAAATAATGAAATACAGAAAAATTAAACTGTGAATAAAAAGTTATCGATATAATTCATCGATATATAACAGGCGCTGTTTGGTGGCAAACACATGGAATTTTGTTTGGTGGTTTTTTTTTTGGGGGGGGGGCTACTGGATCTGATTCAGCAGCAATATTTTTTCTAATTTTGCACAAGGAATGAATATTACATCATTTTCAGCTTTAATATCAGTGAACATGTTGCATTCACTTGTTCGGATAAAAGATGCGTCACCAATAAAGGAATCGATATGAAATCGAAACGGGCCGATGCAAATCGAATCGATTCGGCAAACTAGTGGTGATGCTGAGCCCTGCTGGAAGGAGACGGAATAAAAGAGGAGCAAACATGAACAAGCTTCTCTGTTTCACACATGAACACACACCTGTGGCCTCCTCGTCTCTTCATGATTGGTTTGTCTCGTGTCACACAAGAAGCTCAGGAGAACCCGTTTTCAAGGTCCTCTGGATTCAATCCTATTTAGAACGCACACACACACACACAGACACACACTCCGAGCTTGTCTTCCTAATGCGCCGTGGCATCCTCTCAATGCCTCTCACGGCTGCTAACATGAACACAGACATTTAATTAACAAACCTGAGGCATGAACCGCTGGACGGACAGCGCGAGGCTGCATGTATGCGAATGAGAATGTGTGTGTCGCGTCACCGGGGGAACCTATTAATTCATCCAGACGAGACAGACTGATACATTTAGAATCATAATGAGAACGGTGAAGCCCTCACACATGCACCCCCCCCCAGGTGTCACGGTCATTGCATACTTTCTGACAGCTCATAGTGCAGACAGACAGCAAAGGTAAAGCCAGGGAGACAGTGGGGGGGTGCAGAGCCGAGGAAACTTTGGCTTTATAACAGAAGAGAGCTGATTTTCATCCCTTTCAGATTAGGGCTGGGTGATATGGACCAAATATATCACAATATATTTATTTTAGATGACGATATGCAATATATACCAGTATTTTTACCCTTATTTGTCTAAAAATTCTATCTCATAATCAAACAGCTGTTTTTTTTGGTATTGAAACATGTTTATCGTAAAGGTATCGCTCCACTGCAGTGATGGAACTGACAAAACACTGGTAAGAAATGTTTGTTAAATCCAAGTAATTAAAGATAGTTGCTGTTTTTTATGATTTCTTTGTAAAAGTCTTGGGGGAGGATGGTCTTCCAGACAGTTTAAATAATAAGGGAGGGAAAAAATATTGATACACTGAAATATTGCGACACTTTCATATGAGGATACCATATCTATATTTAAAAACGCGGTGTTGATCTATTTTACTTTAAAAATCTTGCGAAATTTCATCGTTCTGTCACAAAATCTCACGATATTTCGTGAATTCTCGCAAGATTTCGTAACGGAATGCTAAAATATCGTGAGATTTCACTAGCAAGACATCAATACATGTTTTTAAATGTCAGTATGATATCAGCAAATGAAAATATCACGAAATTTTTGTGAATTCACGTGAGGTTTTGTAACAGAATGATGAAATATCATGAGATTATAATAGATCAATAGATCCATTACAAAATAGATTGATACTGTGTATTTAATTTTTTTTTCCACCCCTGGTCTTTAGAAGTTCTAGTCTGTAAAAAATAAGTTTTTGAAGAAGAAGTTTTGGGGTTTTGTTAGACTTTAGAAACAGCGGCTGATTGGTTATACAGAAGTTAAATATCGGTGGGGTGGCCGATACTCAGTTTTAAGGCAGATATCGATAAGGGGCCGATTATATTGTGCATCTCAAGTATATACTGCTGTATCATCACTCTTTTAAAGAAGTAAGATAAATATTTTAAAGTGTTGTCATGCAGGAAACTAGACTAAAAAATCTAAATTGTCTTCGGGGTTTTCAGGTCAGGTTGAGACCAGCTCCATTATATGATGAAAATATCAAAGTTTGTGACCGAATCCAGAAGATCAGGTTCAAACTTTCTCTTTGCGTCTGAGCCGGGCTCATTGAGAACATCCTGAAGCCAAGTCACGTCTGGTGTAGCAATATATCCTTTACATTTCAATTCCAGTGGAAATCCTCATAAATTAGAAGCTATTTGCTCTTGTACGACTGTCAGCATCAACAGTCTGGGCGTTAATGCGATCAGTGTGGAAGTGTTTCTCCAGCTTGTCAGAGCGGCGAGCTACAGAGGAAAAAAGAGTCGGAGAATTAAAGAAGAAAGAGACGTCAGGCTGTGAATGCAGGACTGATACTAATGAGAACATTACTGTTTGCGGACACACACTTGTGTGTCTGAGTGGAACAGGAAGAAAATTGAATGATCCAACCCAAACACAATACACGGTGGGAAAACTCGTTTGGTAAAAATCAAGCTTACAAATGATGATTTCTATTATTTCCTACACTAATGTTTACTAACCACATCCACAAACCTCCTCCATCCTCTCTTTCTTCTTAAATTGTGCACCAGTCAGATGATATATCACCTGGCGTATCCGAGGGATGAATCATGCGTCTTTATTATCTCCGGTGCAGTTGCACCACATGTCCACACAAACACACACACACACATCAACCACTATTACATTGTGATGCATAACCTTTCCAATGACTCTAATAAAACATCAAAACGAATGATATTTCTATTAGTTTGTTTCTGTTTGCGCAAAAGCTAATTAAACTCAGACAGATGGTGGTCATCAGTTGCATTATTGCAGTGGTATAAGGAGGATCATCCCCCATCTCTTCTTATTTTAGCTCCTCTTTATCTGACTCAAAGATGGGACTGAGGAAGTTTGTTTGCATCTATAATTGTGCCCTACTATTTTTACTTTGCATCTAATTTGATAGCTTTATTCCCTTCCTAATGGCTGAATGTTGGTTCTAGGACATGTTTTTGCTGCTGTTTTACTCAGGACAACAGAAAAAACAGCCAGATCTTTCATGATTAAAATGAAGAAAAATAATGAGATGAAACAGAGAATGGGTGCCAGAGCTACTAAATATATTTCAGATCTCTGGTCATGCACGACGACAAATCCTCTGCAGAAATTGAAAACATAAAAATGGATTTACACCCGCAGATTACGTATTAAGTGATTCAGGCTGGCGCTGAAATCTTTAATTCAAAAACCACACAAAGATAAGCATCCCAAAGACAGATTACACAGACTAAAGAAATAAAACAAACAAAAGAAAGTAGAGCTGGGTGGGATTAGTCACAGTCCAGACGGGTCGAACGCTGTGCAGAAACAATCCATGCTCGAAACGACTCGCAGCAAGACAGACCTAATTTACACCCTCTCTTTTCTACTCCCGTTGTCTTCGTTTTCTGATTAATCCTCATGCAGCAGCTGAGTATTAAAGTTTTGCAATCTTCAGGTTCTATCTTGTTATCCGCAGAAACTGCACGCTGCTGTGCAGGATTGGGACTTTAGATCCTCAGATCAGCTTCAGAGCAACTCATGGATGCCATCACGCTTTATAGTCCGGCTCACTGAGGAGGAGCAGAGCAGCCGACAGTCAATGGAAATGATAAAACAGCGCTTCACATTCGGCTTTAATCAGAGCCGAGGTGGCAGAACATCCACAGACGCTTTCTATTCATAGATAAAACTCAACAGTTCAAATAACAGACTTCAAACAATATCGTTTGGAGGTAAGATTATTAAACTTTTATATGGGGAAGTAGAACTTTGCTATCTACTGGTAATGATACTTCCTTATGCATATGAGTTGCAAAACTTCCTTTAAAAAAGAAATAGCAGGCGCAAGTTGCTTGAACATCTTTTCGTCAGGGGTCCGTCCACATCTCAGTCAGCACCGAGACTCTTGTTTAAGTAATGAATGAAATCCACTTTAACCCAGACAGGTACATTTCTGTCATAGTTTTGTTCGATTTTAATGCTACATTTGAAACAATCAACCTGAAGCAATTTTTCCACAGACTGAAAAACCGAGGGAGACTTCCTGCCAAAGACACGAGCTGCTACATGGAGCCAAATATACCAAATAAACCATTTGCTTTCAGTTTAAAAGCTCGATTGGAATGAAAATGATCCATGTAAACACCTGTTTCTGAATAAAAAGTGTTGAACTGAAAGAATTTTTATTTGGTCTCACAGGGGTAGAATATTCTTTTTTCCCAAATCGATCGTGGCATCATGTAAACACTAAATCAAAAAGTTGTGACGTTGCGTTTTTAAAGCACATGCTTCTACTTGCCGTTAATCTGCAACCAGTGAATTTTCCTCATGGCGGTGAACAACAAAATTCCCTGGACAGCAGAAGAAAGTTTGTTTTTAATTCCAACTCTGTCTCTACGCCTTTCACTCTTCGTTGTCTACAGTAGCAGAACATGAGTATCGGCTGCTGCTGGATCAAAGTCCTGCAAAAACCAAAACCGTGACGACCTCCAACTTTAATAAATAATGTGATGTAGCATCATGTAGGCGCATGTAAACACCAGATCAGAAAGAATTAGTTCCCATGGAAACAGCTGCCTAGAAATCTTATTTTGGAGTCTATGTAAACGTTGCTAGTGCGAGTTCTGAGTCTTTCTGTAATCACACGCATGAATGGCCAAAATAACACATGGAATTCCCCATGGCTCCATTCTGGGACCTCTTCTTTCATCTATTTCTTTACACTTATCCAGAGTTGGGTAGCAGGGGCAGCAGCCGTGGCAGCAGGCCTGAACCATGGGTAAAAAAAAAAAGAAATAATGAATATAATTGTGACTCTTCTGACCAATCTTGCAATCTAATCTTTTAAATTCCAGCTTCTGTTCAGTGTTCATGCAGAAAATTGTTGTCTGTATGAGGAGAAGGATTTTCATATGGCATGTAAACCTGCTCTATGTATTAACAAGGACATGGTGTTGGCATAGGGACAACCAACTTACCAACTGCAAAGGCGCTTTTGGACTGTAGGAACCTTTTGGAGTTCCTAGAACCTTTTCGGGAACCAGGCCATTTTTTTTTTGCACATTCAGACATACAGGAACTAGAGACGTCGGCCCTCAGTTCCTTTAACCTTTTTAGCTCCTACTCCAAGGCAGGGTCTTTTCAGGGTTCCAAATACGTAGATGTTTGGTGATTGGTAGAACTGGCAAGCCCCACCCCTTGCGTGATCTCTGCTTCTTCCAGCCCGCCTTATTTAAAAAGTCCTACAGCTGTTTACCTGTTTACTGAGATCATAATAACAACAAGAACTATTACAATAGGAGTGTACCAATTCATTATTAAATCGATCACGATGGTACACACTTCAACGAAAGGTCAATAAGGGGAAGGGAGGGAAAGCTGGTAAGTTAGCTTTTATAATAGCTTTGAATAAAAGAGATGAGAAACCTCAGTTTTGTATCAGATCTGCTGGGGCATAAATTTGTCTCGGTCACAGACGATTGCGTCAATAGTCCCTATCAAGGTCATCCCTCATGTGCGAACGCAAACTGATGGGGAAGGTAGTTCTTTTAACTAACCTCCAGACGGGTAGTTATAGGAACTGATCCTAGAACCTCTCTGTCCGAATGCACCCAAAGATGCAACGTGTGGCCAAAACACCCAAGTTTCCTCTCCTACAGGTTTCTACTCTGACCTTTATGTAAAAACTGAACAGTCTGATGTTATTTATGTGTAGACAGATGGCGTGTCCTAATAAAAGAAGCAGAAAGATTTCCACTTTAATCATGGAGTCTGGTTTTCTTCTTTTTCCTGCTTCTTCGTCATCATCAGTGGTTGTATTGAGGAGCGTTGCCACCTAGCGAGCAGTTATTTTAACTACGATGGTTTAACCAAGCGGTTTGGCCCGCTGCAGTTACCGCAGTTTGAACGCAAACCAAAGCAAAGAGAGGTGTGAAATTTTTCAGAAATCCCTGCTCAGTTGGACATAGTCTCCGGACTATCCTGGTGTGAATGCACCCTTAAATTGCAATTTCGACTTTAAAAAGAATAGTTTTAAACATTATTGTTGTAAACTGCTCTCAAATCTTCAGGGACTACAGATGGAAAGCAGCTATTGGTTGATTCTTTAACATGCCAACATTGTTTTTATGTAGAGCACTTTGTGTTACTTCTTGTGTGAAAAGTGCTTTATAAATAAAATTTGATTTAAATGTCCTTTTAAATAAAAAAAAATCTAAAATCTTTTCTTTTATGTCTTTTGGTCACCTTTTTTCCTCCATGTCTCCTTCTCCCAGTCCTCTCCTCTTATTTGCAGCCCTGCCGTGTTCCCTCATCTGTCCCCTTTAATCGTTCCTTCCCATTTCCGACGCCCCCCATCACTTCTCCTCCACTACTCTACATCGCCCGACTACCTCTCTTTATTTATCGTCCTCTTGCCTTTGTCTTCATTTATATTTTACCTCCTTGCTTTCTCTCCCGTCTGTGAAGTGGCTGCTGTTTGTTTGAAGTCGGGTCTTATTGAGCTCAGGTCTGAGGAGAGCACCACTACGTCAATACTACACACACCCACAATACACACTTTCAGGCAAACCCCTTCTCATCTGCTTTCTCTCTCTTTTCCCCTTCAACACCATCTCACCCACAAGAATGAGAGCGAATAAACACACACACACACACAGTCGCTGTTCAGTCATCAATTAAGGGTGTGTATAGATCTCTCCCTGCAGCAGCGCTGCTTGTTTGGTTTCTACATCGTTTTCTGTTCCAGCTCATACATCTCTGTCCATGACCCCAACATTCACACACATATGCTGCCAACCATCTTAATACAGACAGACCTGCATGTGTCTGGCATTTTAACAAAAAGTATAGCTTTTCATGATTTTTTAGAAATAATATCAGAATTTTAATGACAGGAATAAAGGAACAAGTCACTTCTGGGCTTGGAAGGCCGAGCTGCCAATTAAAGTTATTTTTAATGTTAACTTACTGTTTTCTTTTGCTGAGTATCTAGAAGATTAAGATGTTAATGGTAACAGAAAAATCGAATCTTTAAGCCTAACTAAGCATGAACGATACTGTATAATTTAATCTAAACTAATGATGAGCCAACTTTGTACAAACACAGCTTATTGCTAATGTAACAAGCTAATTATCTCCCATTCTTCAGGTTTATGTCCTCTTGTTCAAGGCAAGGCAGGTTTATTTGTATAACATATTTCATGTACAAGACTGTTAAAAGTGCTTTATGTAAAACACTGGAAGCATTACAGCGGGGTACAGATGATAAGGACGAACAAAAATATTAAAACGTTGCAAAAAATCATAAAAACGTGTAAAACTAGTTCAAACAAAAGCAACCAGCAGTCTCGAAGTTGCAAAGATACATTTTTAAACTAGATTTAAAAACATTTCTTTGACACTTTCTTTTGCTCTTGGTTTTCTTTTTTGGTTTCAAATCGATTCTATTTGATTAAATGATAAAGAAACAAACCCAATCATTTTTTCTTGGTGTTTTTTTTTTTTTGGGCTTTTTTTTTTTTTTTTTTTTTTTTTTTTTTAAACCTTCCCCTTAAAAGTTTTCAGGACAGGAAAAAGTAGAAACCAGATTTTCCCCTGATAGAAACTCTCTGATAAAGAACAAAGTTTCTCACAGTGGTAACGATGTCACTTGCTTTTGCTCAGCACATAGTTTAACCCAACTATAACCCTACGGCTTCATACAAGAGAGTTAGCAGATTTCCAACAATCTCACACAACGATTAAAATCTTTAATCACAAGTAATCGTAAGAAATGTTTGGATTAATCGTACAGTTATGCACAAGATTTTTTTCATTCTTTAAAAATACTGCTATATAAAGAACACACAATTACTTTTGTTCTAGAAGTTAGAGACTAAAAACCAAGCTAGAAACCTGGAACTAGTCCTGGATTCAGACCTGAAATTCAGGGGTTAGGGGGTTTAACATGTTATAAAATATTTAACAGTGTTAATGAATTGATGTGTTAACGTCCCCACACCTAATTCTTAAATAATCATTACTCATTTCTGTTGCGAGGCTGCTGCATAAAACCAACTAGAGCCCAAAAAACTTCATTGTCTCAAAGCTTTAAACTCTGAAGTGTGACTGCTTTTCTTCTTATTTGTGAACTAATATGGAAAATCCAATATGTTTTGCAAGATCCTGGTGATTTAGTTGCAACTTCCAACTTAAAACACTAGATGTCACCAGATGACGGTTGTTTCAGATAGAAACAACATTAAAGGGAGCGCGCACAAATCCAAACACATATTCGATGCAATCAATGTCCACGGCCAATCTCAAAACAAGCCAGCACATTTTTACTTACTTTTCTAAAATTTTCAGCTTTGAGAAGCTTTACAAATGCAAAGATGGTTGGTTTTTGTTTTGTTTTTCCAGATTGGTGCAGAGCTGAAACAATACAAGACTTAAAATGTTCATCTTTCATCATTCCCAGCATCCACTTAAAGGGACTTGAGGCAGGAATTTGAAAAAAAACAAACATGAATGTCCCTTTTTTTCATACTAATGGGTGATGAAGCGCTAAATACCAAAAATAACGTTTCCACCCATGTTTCTTTCCGTTGCCTTGAACAGGCTGTGTGCTGCAAAATGCGCTGCAATTCGGTGTCCGAATTTCCCGCGCTGCCCTGCGGACGTGACGTCAAATGACGCTACATCCGTAGTTTTGATGCAGGAAAAGACGGTCACGTTAAATAAAAACACCGTAAGCGATAGTTATGGATTCTTCTGCCATCAGAATACGATCTAGATCAACTGAAAGACCATTAAAAATTGTAACTACGAAGAAAAAGCTTAGTAAACAACATTATAGTTTTCCAGCTCTGTCATGCGGACGTGACGTCACATGACGCTACATCCGCTGTTTTGATATAGGACGAAGCCGGTCGCGGTAAATTCAAACACTGCAAGCGATTGTTATGGATTATTCTGCCGTCAGCAAACGATCCAGATCAACTGAAAGACCACTACAAAGTGTAACTACGGAGAGAAAGGTGAGTAAACAGCATCATAGCTTCAGTTTGTGCACGCTCCCGTGACGGCTTTGCTCGTGGCTGCAGTTACCTGAAGCGCCAATCGCGGCAGTCGCGAGTTTCGTTTCTTAATCTTGCCTCAAGTCCCTTTAAACATTCAATCACAGATCAGGGAATTACAAAAACAAGATAACTGTGTTTGTGCATCAGATGAAAAACTCATAAAGCGTGCATTTCATTCCATTATTAGTCTGATCTGTCTAATCTTCACGGTTCTTGGGAAGTCATGAAAATCAAACACGAATGTGCCAAGCAAGCATTTAGCTCCTGATGAGCTTAACTGCTGACAGTCCGGGGAATTATCTAGTGAAAATGGAAAAGCAATCATCCTCTGAAGCAAAAGCATCCTCTAAAATGCATGAGCACACACAGAGACATGTACACCCGCACTCATAACTTTATCTCATAAGACAGATGCAGAATTCTCAGCAGTGTGATGAATCGCAGGTGCACAAACATGGAAATGTGTGAAATCAGTTTCTGTTTACAGCTGAAAAAGCTGTGCAGTTGACATCTTTTGAAAGAAGAAAAAACTGGAAATCGTATCAACATTGACTCACAAGCATCATTTAAGACTTTCCAACTCATTTAGTTTTCATCAAAATAAATCTAATTAAATCAACACAATAAAACTAAAACAAATATATTTAATAGGAATGTTCAATACTGGCTTTTTTCTAGATATCCAATATACTAATATTATCTAGCTCTTAATGTCTGATATCCGATATCAACCGATGCTGATCTATGCAGGCAACGGTGAGGTTGTATCTCTCATATTTCGACTTTTTTAAGTGAGAGGAGAAGTTGCTGGAGAGTGAGAAAAAGCATATTTTTTAGACCACAAGTTACACTTTTTTCATATTTCGGCTGCTGTATCAAAATCTTAAAAGATAACTTTCTTTTTTTCAACCTGGATCTTACTTCCAGGAGTTTATACATGCATTTACGCATCTGTAAAATTTCTGTATCACTTTGACTCTTTCGGAAGATATCACGTTGAGTCGCCCTTTGGTGTACATCCATGTAACGGGAGAGACGGGGCAGCCTCTCTATAAGACATTATCTTCAGCACAACTCCTTCATCTTACCAATGCTTTGAGTAGAATGAACCAACAAACGAGTACTATTGTCCTGTGAGTTCAGAATTAACTCTCCATTAGTTAATGGGAAGTTTTCTCAACACTTGCTCACTACCCAGACACCACCAAACTAAAACTTAGAACCTCTGAACTCACAAGAAAATAGTACTTGTTCGTTCATTCATTCTACTTAAAGTATTTGTGAAATGAACATGCTTTTGCTGCAGATAATGTCTTATAGAGACTGCCCCGTCTCTCATGTTATATGGCTGTAGTTCCGAAGGGCAACTCAATGTGATATCTTCCGAAGGACTCAAAGTGATGCAGAAACTTTACCGGTGAGTAAATGCACGTATAAACTTCTAGAAATAAGGTCCAGGTTGAAAAAGAAGAAACTTATCCTTTAAATGGTTCTAAATTACTGACTGACACAAACCAATGAGTAAGCATTACCGTCTAACACCACAAGAGGGCGCTCTGGGCTTGTGACAGCTATATTCTGCTCCGAGAGCAAAGATCCCAAAATAGCCTTATCTCAGCTAGAAAAGTTCATTTTTTCACATCCGGCTGTACTGTCTGTGTGGTGGAACAATTCCTCAAAAACACGTTTATGCTTCTTATTTATGATTTTTGTGTTCATTTACAGACATTTACAACAACATACCGACATTAAAGTTCTTTGTACAGTAGTGATGCATCGCCACGAGATTTTGTTCTTATCAAAAACGTAAAAAGTAAAAACAGACACGGATAATTTACTATACAGTATTTTAATGAAAATATCAGCCGATAATAATGATGGGCTGAGAATATCGGACAGTTTTGCACAAAAAGCAAGGAAGTTTGTGTTTGCTGGATTATGCATCTTGTAATGTTGTAAAGCCTGTTCATCGTTTAAATGGTGACGCATCTGTAGGTGAATGCATTGGTGGGAAAAGAAGCAGAGCCGAATATGTGAGTTGCACCCATGAAAATCCTGCATTGAGGTATAATTTTAACAATAACCAAATATAAATTTCCTTACATTTTCAGTTCAGTTTATTAAAAAAAAACTTAAATTGACCTTACATGCACTTTGGTTCAGTACAAAATAGAAATGAATTCTTTTTAACTTATTTACATATTTTCAAAAACATATTTTCAAAAAATCTCCAGCATTTGAGTAAAACTGAAACTGCTTCCTTTTCAAGTACAAGTCAGAGTCCAGCTGAGCCGCGTCCGGAGGAGATGAACTGGATCTGTACTGTACGAGTTTCAGGTTGTGTACCCTCTGTGGCCAAGCCCGACCTGCGACCTTTGACCTCACTGTGTAGGCAGCAGAGGCGAGATGAGGCAGAGTCCCCACAGGCATCAAAGGAGGATCACATTGCATATTCATGATCCAGGCAGGGATAAAAAGCATCCAGCGCAGACAGTTGGGAGAAAAGGAGGACGACAAAAAAAAATGGAATTTTAGATGTAGGTGTTTACAGCTAAAATTTGCCTTGAATTTAAAGCGTTTTCTCTGCAGCGCTGCGAGGCTTTGTCTGTTCAATCGCATTCATAACTGAAGGAAAACAGCCAAGGCTGATCCTCTGTGTTACTTTCTGCATTCGTGACAGATAATCAGTGATTTAAACGCTGCCTTGTTCAAGTGAACGTTTAAAACTTTACAAATATAAGAAGCCTCAGCGTTAAAACTCCACTGGTTTTCGGTGACAAGTATCAACACTACATTTGTTTGTTTTTTTATTTCCCAGATTAAGACTTCATATTCCACAGCATCATTCACTTTTGTTATGCAAACTTTACAATTATTTAGCTAATTTTCAGGCCAATTTGTCAACTTTACTCTCAGATTTGGGACCACCAGCACAGCCTGCTGCAGGCTGTTCACCATCATTATTCTGGTTTAGGACCCAATTTAGGGTGTGCATTGTGCAAGTATTAAAGAGGGGGTTCATGTCATTCTTAGTACAGATGGGATTAATGGCTCTTTGATGGAAGACGGATCTTGAGGAGCCGTTTCTTCGAAAGAACCATTCAAAAGACTGTCTCGTACTTATCTTTTACTTATTATTTTTCATTTTAGAATTTAATCAACAATAAATAATCTTTATCAAGTAGATAATTACTGGTGCCCATTTATAAGGCAAAATTAATTTGGAATGGAATAATTCAAACTTACACACTTCATCACTATATACTCAGTTGGTGGGACATATTCTGAATTATTGGACATAATTTTCATTTTGTGTGTTTTCATTGTAAGCGTTTATACCAGATCCCCAAGCTTTGACCGTGAGATCACCATTTTGGATTTTTACTCATCAAAACAAAAATTAAGCTGGCTACAATTAACTTCAATGCAAAACAACTTTACTCCAAATATTTTTACTCCCAACTCAGATTATATAAGAATAAAGGCTGATGAAAAGATACATGTAGCTATATAAAATCCACTATATGGAATTAAAAACAAATGCAGGAAAAATATAGAAATTAGTTAGATTTAGATTCATGGATATGCTTCCATTAAATAAGTAAAGAAGTAAAAATAAGTAAAAAAGATAAATATAAATGGAGTAAATCTGAGCTATATCAGGTAAATGTCAGTAAATGTTTTGGAGCACAGTTCCTGGAAAACACGTTCTGCCCATAGATGCGCTGGCATGAATAAAACGTGTTTGATCCCATCAGATGCCCATGATGCACACACGCGTCACGGGAAGGCTGCCTGGACAATCTGGAAACAAAAGAATCTATTCGTTCTTGAACGGCACGTAATTCCCGTTTATGGCACATTCAAATAATTGTTACCTTCAGCAGTTTTGGAAATACAGTATACATAAAAAACAACCTAAAAGAAATGACTTCGCTCCATGTCTGTATCTGACACCTTAAAAATTCACTGCGGCCCCTTTCAAGATGCCTCCTGCCTGAATGGAGCTTGGCCAGGAAGGGGGAGGGGCTTCGTGGTATAGGAGGAGCTATGTAGTAGCAGCTGGTTTGGCAGCCATGTTGGTTTCCACAGGAGGTTCAGGGGTTTCTTAAATGAATGAGTCAAAATAATCCCCAGGGCAGGTTTTATGGGGAGGGAATGACATGATAACTTAATAAACAGCTCAAAAAAGTCAATTTTGCACATCATTCCCCCTTTGAAGATAAGTGAGACAACGTCCTTGAACACATCTTTCATCTTTCTCTGCTTCTACTGGTTGCATCTCTTGGTTCGTTGCTCCTGAAAGCTCAGCTTCTGTCCTCGGCCGATTTTCAGAGCACAACCCGACAAAACCATTTCCCTGGTGTCCTAGTTCTGAAAATGGACACCTCCAACCAATCACAAACCGTACTGCGGCTCAACTTCTGTGATCCGATTCAGAATCAATGCCCCCTTCAGCCTTTGATCAGAGAATTTCAGTAGGTTTGAAATGCAAATGTCCAGACATGGGATGAAAGTCTGCAGGAATTAAAGGAGGCAGTGAAGCTGCAGAAACTCAAAGCTGAGAGCACTGCTAATAAAACTAATCAGAGTTAGAAAAAGTGCAATATTGCTGTGTTTGTAGCCAGATTACGTTCACAAATGTGAAATACATTTGCACTATCCTGGCGATCTGGGATGTTTCCTTCTTATTCTGCAAGCTGACACCATCTAAATCTACGATTCCGGTGCTGTTGTTGCCACAGATACATCTGCTCTCCTCCGTCTCTCTAATCCATACATCCCAGCGGACACCAGTCTGAGAAGCACTTTATCCCATCACAGACGCTCCCTTTTGTTTATTCCTCACCATCTTCCCTACATCGGTGAATATTTGTTGTGGTGGGGGTTGGTAGGCAAACACTGCAGAGCCAGCAGTCTGCAAGCGGAGCAATAATTCAGTCTGTGCAAAAGGCTTGAATACAAAAAACTTAAGAGACAAAACATTAAATGTGTGTTTTCCTCAGTCACCAACCTCACAAACACACACCTCACATTCTCTTTCACCTTTAGCTGTCATTAAGATTCCCTCAAAGAAATAATATATTTGGCATTTCAGCAAATGAAATGAAGTGAAGTGTGATGTTGACACATAAATGACACACAAAAACACGTTGCAGGGGCATCGAGAAACTAACAGGAGAAGTAATAAAAACTAATAACGGCCTCAGCTTTGTATTAAAAACGTCTTGACAGCAGCTGTATGAGTGTTTGTTAGTGTGTGTGTAGAGCTCTCAATTTAATCAATTCTTTTGGCTCCAGCAGCAGGAGAAGGGTCAGTCCGGGAATTCACAACGTGTGCGTGTTTGTGTCTTTGTTGCAAAGGACAAATTAAAGAAAAAAATCTTTTCAGAGGGGAGGTGGAGGAGGAGGAGAAGGAGGTGGGAGATAGGAGCTCTCTTTTAAATCCTCCTGGTAATATTGCTTTCTTCACACCCTTGGCAAGGAGATTACCAGCTAATGGAAAGGATGCATCCGCTATTAGCCCCAGCAGCAACAACAACACCGACGGCTCGGAAGTACAGCGGTGAGGATGACAACTATAACAGCATCATTATATACAGCCGACAAGAAAAGCTTTTTCATGGCTTCATAACTGGCAGCTTTGAGAGAAAGCGTTATAAAAGAATTAGCATCTTTCCTGAGATTAGTTAAAAGTGTCGTAAAAGAACGACAAAAATAGGCTGAGGCTCCGAAATGACACGGTCCAGATAAAAAAAACTCTCTTGAATGAAATTGTATGCAAAGGTTTAAATTCAACTTTTTTAAGTTACATTTTACAGTTTACATACAGTTGTGTGAAAAAGTGTTTGCCCCCTTCCTGATTTATTATTTTTTGCATGTTTGTCACTTAAATGTTTCAGATCATTAAACAAATTTAAATATTAGACAAAGATAACACAAGTAAACACAAAATGCAGATTTCAAATGAAGGATTTTATTTTTAAGGGGGAAAAAAATCCAAACCCCCATGGCCCTGTGTGAAAAAGTTATTGCCCCTAAACCTAATAACTGGTTGTTCCACCTTAGCAGCAACAACTGCATCAAGCGTTTGTGATAACTGGCAGTGAGTCTTCTACAGCGCTGTGGAGGAATTTTGTTCCACTCATCTTTGCAGAATTGTTGTAATTCAGCCACATTGGAGGCTTTTCCAGCATGAACCGCCTTTTTAAGGTCATGCCACAGCATCTCAATGGGATTCAGGTGGGGGCTTTGACTAGGCCACTCCAAAGTCTTCATGTTGTTGTTCTTAAGCCATTCAGAGGTGGACTTGCTGGTGTGTTCTGGATCATTGTTCTGCTGCAGAACCCAAGTGCGCTTCAGCTTGAGGTCACCAACAGATGGCCGGACGTTCTCCTTCAGGATTTTTTGGTAGAAGCAGAATTCATGGTTCCATTTACCACAGCAAGTCTTCCAGGTCCTGAAGCAGCAAAACAGCCCCACACCATCACACTACCACCACCATATTTTACTGTTGCTATGATGTTCCTTTTCTGAAATGCCGTGTTACTTTTACGCCAGATGTAATGGGACCTCCACCTTCCAGAAAGTTCCACTTTTGTCTCGTCAGTCCACAGAGTATTTTCCCAAAAGTCTTGGGGATCATCAAGATGCTTTCTGGCTAAACTGAGACGAGCCTTTATGTTCTTTTTGCTCAGCAGTGGTTTTGGTCTTGGAACTCTGCCATGCAGCCATTTTTGCCCCCCAGTCTCTTTCTGATGGGGGAGTCATGAACACTGACCTTCATAGGGGATTATCCGCTCCGTGTTCCGACTTCCGGTTTAAACAGTTAGACAGCTCCTCCGGTCAGTTCAATTTTCCTGCTTTACTTCGTAGAAACGTGAAAAACGCCAACCCTTCTATCCGATCCCTGAAGTGAACTAAGGAGGAAGTGGATCAAAGCGTTCTCCAGAGTGAAGGGCCGAACTTTAAAAAAACAACGTAGCATGTTTGTTTGCAGCCGGTGGGGCACAACACCGGCATGCTAGCATTAGCCAGCTAGCACCGCGGCAACTTTTGCGTCTAAAACACACAACATCTGAAACGGGTCTGACCCCCCGTTTCCAGTGGAACAACTGGGCTGCCAAGAAAGGAGACGCTTTCAGATGCTTGTGTGTTTTCAGCCGCACAAAGTTAGGCACGTCATCAAGCTGCTAATGCTAACCTCAACAGTAGTCCGCCAGCTACTCCTGTTAAACTTTGTAAATCGGAACGCCAATGCCAAGTCATTCCAGACTGCTGATGCTAAGGAAGAAGTGGATCAAAACGACCGATTCGCCGCAGTGGAGGACCGAACTTTATAAAAAACTAACCGTTGTTTGTGGCCGGCAGACTATACAGTCGTGTTAGCCTGAAGCATTAGCCAGCTTGATGCGTGGCTAAGTTGTGCAGCTGAAAACACACAAGCATCTGAAAGCGTCTCCTTTCTTGGCAGTCCCCAGTTGTTCCCTGAACGGGGAGACAGCCGATTTTCAGATGTATGTGTGTTTTAAGACGCACAATGTTAACCGTCAGTACGCTAGCTGGCTAATGCTAGCATGCTGTGAAGTGCCGGGTGTGCCCCATCGGCACAAACCGTGTGTTTTATTATAAAGTTCGGCCCTTCACCCGGCAATCGCGCTGATCCAGCTTTTGATCCAATACCTTCGGTCTGAATGAAAACTAAGTATGTTTGTAGTATCCGATTTAAACAGTATAACAGAGCAGGAACGGCTGTCGTTAACATGGCCCGGAAGAGGAAGTGTCCAAAAGCCGGGAACTTCCGGTAAGCGTGATAATCCCCTATTGAGGCAAGTGAGGCCTGCAGTTCTTGGATGTTGTTCTGGGGACTTTTGGGACGTCTTGGATGAGTCGTCGCTGTGCTCTTGGGGTCATTTTGGTCGGCCGGCCCCTCCTGGGAAGGTTCACCACTGTTCCATGTTTTCACCATTTGTGGATAATGGTTCTCACTGTGGTTCTCTGGAGTCCCAAAGCTTTAGAAATGGCTTTGGAACCTTTTCCAGACTGATAGATCTCAATGACTTTGTTTCTCATTTGTTCCTGAATTTCTTTGGATGGCAGCATGATGTCTAGCTTTGGAGGATCTTTTGGTCTACTTCACTTTGTCAGGCAGGTCCTATTTAAGGGATTTCTGATGGAGAACAGGTGTGGCAGTAATCAGGCCTGGGTGTAGCTAGAGAAATTTAACTCAGCTTTCCAAAGATGATAAACCACAGTTTAATAAAAATCTTCATTTTACAACTGCATTTTGTGTTTGTGTACCTTTGTCTAATATTTAAATATGTTTGATGATCTGAAACTTATAAGTGTGACAAACATGTATTTTGTTGTGAAAATGTGTCAGAGGACATTCAAAATAAAGCCATTTAAAAAATAAAAGGGAGTTTGATAATGATTTTTGGTTGATATTGAGTTTCTGGATCAATTTACAATTGATGGATTGCATCAATATAGATCAACATATTGTTACCCTACCTTGTGATACAATACTATCACAATATTTTATGATAACGAATATATGACGATACAGCAATTCTACATTAATCCAAATAAATAAATTTTTGCAATAAATTTAACCCATGATTTACTATAATATGTGTCACTGAAGACATTCTGTATTTAGTGGCCAAACTGAATCCATCTGAAATGAATGACAAGATATTGTCAATCAATTTCACTAAGTGACAACAATTCGTAACTATTAGTAAGAATTAGTACAACAGTAAAACATTGGCTCTTCTTAAAAGCAGTATCTGAAAACACATATTGGTGCATATGAAAAATACACATTTCAGTCAGTGCATGGTGGGTGGTCTTTGAAAATCTGGCCACACATTCTAACTTGACTTTCCACTGTGTGTAAAGTTGAACCTGAACCTGCAGACAGGTCATAAATATCAGTGTAAAGCAGGAACTTTTCTACATATTGGACCATTGCAAATAGAACAACATCTTGTGAGGTTTTGTAACTGAAAAATTAAATCTTTCTAGATTTCGGAAGTAAAAATATTGATCCAATGTTTTTTAATATTGATATATCACAACAGAAAATAAAGTGATATTTCAGTGTATTAATATTTTGTCACAGCCCTAGCTGAAAAGAGACATCTGTTGTTACGTAGGTGTATTGGAGCAGGGAAACATTTAAAACCTGCAGGCCTGCGGCCCTCAAGGACCAGAGCGGGACACCCCTGACATATTACCAAAAAAAAAAAATTTTTTGTGTAAAAAAATTTTTCCCGAACCCCCCCTTTAAATATAGAATTTAACCTTTGTATGGAGGTTAGGGATGGTGGAGCTGGGGTCACTGTATGAAATGCTACCATCTCTCTCCAGACAGTGCAGCTGTATGACACCACACATGCAACCTTTAATGCGCAATCACAGAATAAGACTCTTGGATCTGACAGTTACAGCTCAATGCATGTCGGCCTCATGGGAACCTTTCAGAAACTGAAGGTGAATGTACGCAGCTGTTCGTGTTGCAGAAAACATCCTCAGCACACTGGATGCATTCAGCATCTCCCATGAAGCAGGCAGTTGTAGCTGCTGCCACTAATATGAATTCAGCACTGTGGTGGACGGGAGGATATAAATAAAGTCACTGGATGTTTATTCAGTGTTATTTCAAACTTGAATATTAGGAGTAAAAACAGACACCACTGATGTTTAAGTAATTTCTCATGGTTGTAGTAAACAGCTATCTGGAGATATCTGGAAACTGAACACTGATGAAGACAGCAAATTTGGTTTTGATCATGCGCAAATACGAAGCAGGTATTTAGGAATGTATTTTTCAAATTTTGGGATTAATAATATAAACCTCTAAACACCCTCTTGGGAAACAACAGTATGAAAACTACATTTTTAAAGACAAAACATTTATCACTAAATTTCTATCTTGAGAAACAGAAAAATCATGTGCACCTGCAGTGAAACTGAACGCCAGAAACTGAAGGTGTTTTAGTAATGATCAGTTTTCCAATATTAACATGATGAGACCTCATCCTGAGTAAGATGCCATGTGAAAAGCATGTTCTAAACTCTGAATCAGGTCACTGGGGGCGACGTCAAATGAAGCTACGAGGAGGGTCCTGTTCGTTGCACCGGCGCATCCCTGCACAGTTTTTACAACATCTTGTAACACGCACAAGGCCCCCGTTGCCTGATTCCCTCCTAACTGCCGACAGGCTCATCCACTGCTCGTTTCAGACTTTATTTGCATAGACTGGATTCCTGGGTTCTGGTTTAAAGATGCACTGGTGGAAACTAGTGCAGAAAAAGAAAGCAGCAGTCTGAACAATCAAATATAATATGGACTTGAGATTATGGTCTGTATCACATAAACTGGAACATGAGGGGTGTGTCCATTCCGTTGTACATGGACACACCAGAAATGGAAGATTGTTTTGGCTAGATTTTTGTCAGCTGTAAGAAAATGCAGCAACATAAAGCTGACGACCTCCTACGGCTGAACCAAGGAGAACAGTGAAGCTACTTCCTTGTTGCCCCAAAATCGTAGCTCTTTCTTGATCTGCAGCTCGGGGCTTCAAAACAGAGCAAATCCCCACAAACTCCCATGTTAAAAAGACCAACTTCACAGCAGAAATAAACATTTTTACAATGCACCAAAACATCATTTTAGGTTTAATAGGTCAAGTTTACCTTCATGTCAACTATGAGTGGGTGATTTTTTTTTAAACTCATCCATTTAGATGTTTTTTTAATTTTGAAATTACACATAATTAGGGGCGTGTCCTTTTGACTGACAGGCAGCAGACCGGGTGTCGCTTTTAGCCGTGGAGGCTAACAGTTAGCTCCCTGCTAGCTCCCAGGAAGGCAGAGTTGCACAACGGTGGTTTTTAGCTGGTTGACAGCTAGTCTGAGCTTGTCTTACTTTTAAACCATCTATCTTTGCTCGTTCATGTTCACTTCGGATTAGCTCGGTTAGCATTTAGCTTGGCTATCAATATTTGCCCCGTGGCTCGGAGCAGCCCTGTCTTTGCCCATTTTAGTATTTTCCGTGAGTGACGACACACGCGACACAGCAAGATGAAGACGGTGGTAAACGCCCAGCTGGCTTCACTTTTAGCTCATCAGACGTAACCAGATACTACATCCATTTTTCTCTAACGATCTTTGGTTTGGTCCAAACTTTTACACTTTGCATTCTGATCTGGACTAAATTTAGGAGTGAAGCAAACCATGAACAAGGATCTCAAACTGAAAAGGCTCCATCTGGATGAAACTGGAGCTGTTCAGGTTTGATTCTGCATTTCTAGGATGGTTCAGACTCTTGGACCACGGGAAGTCCCAGCAGAGGTAAAACTACTCTGTGGAAGCCCTTGTTATATTTCACTTTTCTCCATGTTGATCAGCATGAGCAGAAGCCCAAAGATCAGCAGAAAGAGTTTATATCTGCAGAGATGTTCCAGGTTTCTTCCATGATCGTCCTGCAGCCGGCCGAGGAGCGCTGTGGAAGTATGGATACGTGTTTGTTTGTGTTAAACAGGAGCAGTGATGGGAGAGCTGGCTGTGACTGGCGCTGAACGAAGAAATGACACATGGAGCACAAATGACTGGCGACAGCGAGAACAGCTTGTACTCAGCCTGCTTTAAAGGACTTCATTTGCTCCCTGTCGACTCACTGTTGTTCTCCTGCTTGTATTCGTGTGCTAGTGCATTTGTGCACGTTGCCTCTTTATCTCCTTTTCTCCCGGCTCCTCTTGCTTTCTACATTTATAAGCGCTCACAATTTTTCCATCTTTTATTAGAGAAAAAGATGGAAAAACTGCAGTCCTAAGTTCTGCATAACAACCGTTTTGTACCAACTTTTGTCTGGATGCTCCTCTTTGACTTTCCTCGAGTTCTTCTTCACTGGTTATCCTTATTCAGTCTACAAACTATCTACAGCTTGGTTCTACTAGAGAATTACATTTGTGAAATACTGCAAAATTCACAACCTGCTTAGTGGTTTTTATCAGGTTTGAAGGTGAATATTTGAAAGAATACAAACAAAAACTGGTCATTAATCAGACATCTTTCAACAAAATCCTCAAATTCGTAAAGAGATGCAGGAATATCTAAAGCTTGAAGACGATCGTGTGCATCAAGATTCCCATAATTGAGCTTTACTTTATCTTTTTGGTTCAAGTTTTTCATCTAATTTCCTTTTAGATTTAATTGTAAAATTAAAAAGATAATGATCCGGCCTTTCATCTCTCTGTACTGCTGCCACAGCAGGACTTTCCCCCGTATGAAGTCTTTATCGCGCACATAAGCTCCGTTAAGCCCAGGAAGACATCTTTAAATATCTTCCTCAGATTCCAGGATTCTCCAGCAGCTGTGTTGACGAGCTTTCATGTCCTCCTAAAACCAACTAACGCAGCCAGGAATGCGGTTTATATGATGCTTTAAAAGCCTTGTCAGGGTGGAAACTAGGGATCGAACGATACAGGATTTTTTTAGTTACAGATATTTTCTCATAGGGATGCACGATAACCTTTTTTCAAAACCGATACCGATAAATTTTAGCTCCTAAAGACCGATACAGATGACTGCAAACAGATAACACACATATATACCTAATCATGACATTAATACTATTAACAAAACCAAAAACAATTATTACTTTTATATGAAAAAATATTTTTTCCAGTTAAACTATCAGCTAGCCTCACCATTTTCTAAAAGATATCAAACAAAACTATTTGATATCTCAAATGCACAGCAACTTAAGGTGTATTGCTTACTGATACAAAAATAATGGCTCCTTGAACTGATGCAAATACATACTTAAAAGTACAATTGAGAAGATAAAAAAAAAACCTAGAGAATAATGTACTGACAAGTTAACATACAGTAAATGTTTAAATTTAACTAAATAAAGTTTGCAAACAATAATAATGACTGCTTGGTCTGATATATATATGTAAATAAGCAATGTGATCATATATTTGGTTTGGGGGCAAGACGTCATGATATCGGACTGATCGGAATGATGTAGTAATTTCCTGTTATCAGCCCTATTGCACCGATAATTATCGTGCACCCCTATTTTCTCATCAGTCTAAGCCAAAGCAAGCTGCCGATATTTGGGGCCAATACTGCATTTAGCCCCGTTTCTACCAGCGGGTCTGGGTCGGGTCGGACCAGTTCACGTTTTTTTGCGTCTCTGGGATGGGTACCCTTATATCCAACCTGACCCGGCTTTTTGGTACCCCTCCGTAGGGGTTCTGATCTAACCAAAAAAATCTGTCACTTCCTGCGTGACCCAGCATAAAAACTAAGGATGCACGATATAATCGGCCCCTTATCTGTATCGACCCTTATCGGCCTTAAAACTGAGTATCAGACATCGGCCACCCCGCCGATATTTAACCGACATGTAACCGATCAGTCCGCAGTTTCTGAAGTCTAAAAAGAAAACCAAAAACTTACTTCTTCTTCTTCAAAAACTTTTTTACAGACTTTAAAACTTCTAAAAACTAGGGGTGGGAAAAAAATATCATTACACTGAAATATCGCAATATTTTCATATGCTGATATCATACTGCCATTTAAAAATGCGGTATCGATCTATTTTACTAATGAAATCTTGCGATATTTCATCATTCTATTATGAAATCTCGTGAGAATTCACAAAATATGAGATTTTGTATTTTTCAAAGTGACGGAAACAAAAACTGCAATTTGCAATGACTGCTTATTTTTTTTCAGCTTTAATATCGGTATCGATAAAGGTTATTGGCCACATGAGTTTTAAAACATCAACATATTGGATATGGGCCAAAATTCCAATATCGTGCATCCCTAATAAAAACAAAGCAGGGATGACCCCTTTGTTTCGGTATCATGTGGTGTGGTGCTTTGCGCTATCCGGTTAATACTCTGTCTGGACACAATGTGAAATCAACATATCCATACCAAAACCCACCCGACCCAGACCCACGGGTGGAAACAGGGCTTCAGACTCCCAAATGAACACAATGTAGGATACATTGAAAAGTAATTCTACAGCTCTTTTAATATAAAAAGAACAAAGCACTTCAGATAAATATATAAAAAAAAAGAAACATCCGAAAAACAAATATTAAATAGAAATATCAAACTTGTAATAGATACATATTTATAAAAAGTTTAGAAATTATGCCAAGTGGTGGTATCAAGAGTTCACTACTGCAGTGATGCACGCCTCGTCCATGCAAGCACATTTCCAGAGGAAAGTCACGTATGTGTTTCACAAGTGGAGACACGTATATGACACTAAAACCAACATAATATTAATTAAATATGTGTGATTGAAATCTGAGCTGAGTTGATTTATTGGCACTGTCCTGCAGAGCTCATGTAACACTAAAACTAAAGCTGGGATTATCACCTTCTTTCCGCCTTCGCCGCCCGTGTTTATCTGCATGTGTGAGACAAACACACTCGGATAATTTCCCAGTCAAAGATGCTTGATTGTGCCGCATCCTCAACTTAAAAAAGTCCCATTTATGCTGATTCTTGCAGTTTTTTTCTGAATCATTTACAAATGAGGAGGGAGTGTGTATGTGTGAGAGAGAGGGGGGGGGGGATAAAACATCTTTTCTTGTGCTTTTGTGAGAAACATACTTGCTCATGCAGGAAGGGGCACAGTGATTGCAAATTAGCTGGCTGTGTGTAATATCAGAGCAACTGTTCATTTAGCTGAAATCACAGGAGCAAAACAAGAAATCACTGCAACCCTAAAAACACCTCACTTGTCTGCATTTCCTCCAAATGCACCCTTCTGGACGACATTTTAGCGTACCTACTGTCTGATCCCTGCCCTGTACTTCAGCATTAAACTGCACTAACACTTTAAAAGCTGCCACCGCGAGCAGAAATGAATGCAAGACGCCTGCTGAACTGCTTCTCTGCAGTGTGTCTGCTTAACCAGAAAGAACAGCGCGAGCAAAGCTAATGGAAAGTTTTAAAACAGAAATGTGTGTATATTTTTTCACTGCAGCTGATTATTTGGGCTTGCTCCAAACAAATTAAAATAGTCTGCATGTCTTAAAAAGCATAAATTATCCATTCTCTCTGCTTCTCTCCTTCCCCCCCAACATGCAAATGACAGTCAGGAAGACAGATTTAAAAAAGCGTAATTAATGTTGCTGCTGCTACTTTACCAACAAAGATGAGCAAAATATGGCAGACTGGGAAAAATAGGGATTTTTTTTAAAAGCTGTGTGCAACCCAAACAGGTTACTTCTTCAGTGTGACACATGCACATCATGGAGTTCAACACTGAAACAGAAAGCTGGCTGTCTGATGAGGAAAAGGAGAGGTTGGTGTGGACATGTCAGCTTAAGCTAACAGCTAAAAAGCCTCTACTTGTCAGTAATATTTCCAATCTCAAAATATAACTGAACAGAAATAAAAACATTAATATAAATGAGGGAAGTTTCCCCCAAAATCCCGACCGACGTAATCGTACAATGACTGAAGTGGCTGAATATGATGCAACATTAGAACATTTCCTATCTACCTTATTCCTAGCCCCCATGAGCCCTTGCGTGAAATGTACGCAACAGACTTGTGGTTCAACCGGAGCCGACGTTTATTTACAGTTGTGCAAAAAAGTGTTTGTCCCCTTCCTGATTTCTTGTTTTTGTGCATGTTTGTTACATTTATATGTTTCAGATCAAACAAATTTAAATGTGAGACAAAGATAACACAAGTAAACAGAAAATGCAGTTTTTAAATGAAGATTTTTATTAGGAAGGGGGGAAAAAAATCCAAACCTGCAACCTCTGTGTGAAAAAGTGATTACCCTGCCCCCCTCCCCCATTTAAACATAAATTAACTGTGGTTTATCACATCTTTGGACAGCTGAGTTCAATTTCTCTAGCTACACCCAGGCTAAGCGCCATTCCCGGTATCTCACAGGGGGTTGATCGCATCATCCTTTCTACTTTCGCTAGCTCAGGACAAATGTAGATAGGGTTGTACAATATATCGAAAATTTACCGCCATCACAATATTAGCCTGCACGATTTACAGTATACGTATTGCAGCAACTTTTAAACAGGTTACTTTTATTTTTTAAATGATATGACTGTTTCGAACGCTGCCGGGCATTCATGCTCTATGTGCATCAAACTGACCTGAAAGAGGGCAGCAGCTGTAGTAGTGCACTGTAAAAGAAAAAAAAAAAGTATAATTTATGGTAAAAAAAAAAAAAAAAGAAAAAAGGCAGCTGTGTTTGCCATTTTTTCACCGTAAAATTTACAGCGAGAATGTGGAGGATAAAACGTAAGCTATTTTGGCAAGCATAAATTTTGCAGTACACAACTGTTATTCATTTACGGTATTTTCTTGCAACAATAACAGTTAAAATAGTGCAATTTTTTATTTTTTATTTTCAAATTTACAGTGAAAAACTGACAGCTTATCACACTATAAATTGTGGTGTTGAGCACGTGGTTTGAGCAGTGTGATGGTGGAATGCATCAGTGTGAATGTGGATGAAGACGCTGCAGATCATAGTCATCACAACTTATCAGTGCTCCATCACATATGCTCCTAAATCCCAGAAAAATGCTCGATAACATGAGTGAAACATCACCGATATAAATGTTTATTAATATTAGTCTCAGTGGCAACACGCCCAGGGTGCACCCTCACGTTGTAGCTGCTCAAACACTCAAGCTCCCTGCAAACTGGAATACACAACCACAGAAAATGGGTGGATGAAGCATTAGTCGCTCAAACTTTAAAGAAGTACTTTCATGGTCATTTCATTAATATTGCAGTGTTCTCTATTATTATTGAAGTCATAATGCATCGTTTCTGTAAAAAAAAACCTTCTGGCTGCTTCGTTTCAAGCTGTTTTTTGTAAGCTAGAAGAGTGGCTTGGGCTCAAACGACAGGCTTTTCCGGTATTGCTCATGAATATCCGTGACGCGTAAATGAGTTGTCTCTGATTGGCTCCCTCCCATGAATGTGTGAAGGATCCCCCCCCCCCACCGCCCCACCCCCCACCCCCACCCCCCGCTCTGTGTGTAACCGTAGCAACCAGCTGAGACCTACGCTATTACGCTGTTCGAGGCTTCATGCCGCCAGCCCTGTAGCCGACCCAGAGTGGGGGCAAGGGGGCGGTCGCCCCAGGGCCCACAAGGTCAAAGGGCCCCGTTTCGTGTGATTTGTTCATGTATAAATTGTTATAAATAAATTGTTTTAACAATAAAATGTGCAGTGTGTACGTGAAGGTCTACGTCTTAGTGTGGGCTTCAATAGGCCAATTCTTGTGTTACGACTGTCCGTGAATGCATCGGAGCTGTGAGCCACGGTGATTGGCTGTGCCGCATTAACTTTTTTTCTTTACGCTTGATCTGAATTCTGGAGGGAAGCTAAACAGCAAAAATGGAGAAGAAAAAACACCAATCTGGCTCATTCAAACTAAAGGTAAAAGAGAAATTGGTTGCTTCTTGTCATCCACTCACTTCCTACTTTTCATCAACACCACCATGGCCGTGAGAGCCCAACATCAGTCAGCCCACTCAGTCAGCCGGGACTGAGGCTAGGCGCCGCTAGCGGTACCACTCAAAGCCCAAAGCCCACCATCGGGACCACCAAGAGCCCTGCTGCAGTCCAACACAAACGCTGCTGGAACATTTTGTGCCACCAGCAGCAGCGGCGGTCAGTGTCCATGCTGGTAGCACCAGCGAAGACCCGGCGCATCTGGTAGCCACCTCCGCAGCTGTGCAGGAGTACCCGACCGACCCATTCTTGTTTCGAGACCACCCTCTCACCCCTGAAGTAATCCGGGCTCTGGCTCTCATCGGGCATGGACCCTGTCAGCCTGGTTTGAGGGACAAATATGAGAAGTTTCCAGAGGGACGATGCTTTAACCCTGTCGCCATCATTTGGGAGTTTCGGGCATCGTGGAGCGACAGTGGCTCATTTATTCACCCAGACCAAACAAGCTGTTTTGCTTCTGTTGCTGGCTGTTTGGCAAAAAGACAACCGAAAAGTCTGGGAAAGCTGGGGTGACCCATGCACAGGATTTTCACAATTAAAGGATTATGGAGGAGTCGACTAAACTGCGACAGCCAGCGCAGAGAGCCATTGGTGAGTAGGTATGTTTACATGGAGACTTTTCCCTTTCGGAATGAAATCATTCTGATTGAGGATTTGAGGGCAGCTGTTTACTTGGGAACTAATACATTCTGATCTGGTGTGTATATGCGCCAATATTTATTCAGAATAATCCTGTCTGACATGCGCAGAATGATGTAAATCACGTTATTTAATAAAGACGGAGGTATAAAAACTGATCGTCACGGTTGTGGTTTCTGCAGGACTTTAATCAGCAGCTGATCCTCATGCGCTCCTACTCAGAAAACCAAGAGAAAAGGCGAGAGACAGCGTTTGAGTAAAAAAACAAACTTTCTTTTGCTGTCCATTGAATTACGTTGTTCACAGCCATCTGTCAAAGTGAGGAAACGTCACTCGTCGCATGTTTACGTCTTGTTCGAAGCATGCGCTGTAAGAGCGCAACCTCACAACTTTCCGATTCAGCATTTACATGACACCCCGTTCGGTTTGGGGAAAGGAATATTCTACCCCCGAGAAACCGAATGAAAATTCATTCGGTTCGGTGCTTTTCATTCGGAAAGACGTGTTTACATGGATCATTTTCATTCCGAAAGAGCTTTTAAACCGAAAGCAATCTATATATTTGGATCCATGTAAACCCAGCTTGTAAACTTAAAAAATTATCTCTTTCTCAAAATGTTGTAGTCTTGACCAACTTCTATTGAATGTTCTTTGTACTGCTGTTAACTATAACAGACCTCAAGCTCTGCACACGTCACAATACCTCAGGACACTGTCCTCAAGGACCGGAATTCTGGGTCCCTGATCTAAACTTTCAGCACCATGGACAGCCGACACTCTGAGATCGACACCTTCAAGTGCATGTGTGTGTGTGTGTGTGTGTGTATTCAGAACACGTTTGAGAACTGGTTTGTGGCTTTACTCTGCTTTCTGAGGCACATCGGTTTGCTTGGCTCAGTAAAAGTGAGCATTAGTGTGTGAGCATTTTTGATGGTAGGATAAGGTGTTTGAATAGTAAAATTACTATCATAAGGGCCCATCGAGAATGCTCCGCCTCCTCTGTACTGAGACGTAGCTTGTCGACCCGCAGCGCCGTCTTCACTTCTGTGCGGAGAGGGAGGGGACCAGGGCAGGGTTACCTGCATTCCCATGGGCGGGCTTAAACACTAGTGGGTGACGCCCCTTAACATGTGACGTAGAAATGCAAGGCTCTTCCTATTCGCTCTTATCTCTGTATAGTTTCTATAAATAGGAAGCACAGCCCATGGAGGTGCGCACCACTTCCAAGCTCAGCATGTAATGTAATTAAGGGTGACCCTCCCTATTTCAAAAGTAGCAAGTTAAACTGGTTTTTGGCGGAAGGAGGCCTTTAAATTACAGAGTACAGTGAAGCTCTGAGTTCATAGTTTATGAATTTCATCAGGGGGCTGCACCCAGAGGCAGCCCCTTCAGCTGTGGATGTGAATGTCAAAGACTTTATCAAGCCAAGTGGGCCAAAAGACACTTTGTATGCATGTTTATATTTCCTGTAGCTTTTGTGCAATGAACTCTGTCTGCAGCAATATTTTTTGTTTTTGTTTCATATTCTCTAACATTTTAGGACTGCTGAATTCACTAAATAAAAGTATGAATCTGTGTCATGAAAATGCTGCAAAATAAACTGAGATCTTACTGAAGAAAACACTGAGTTCGCTCTGAAACTCAGTGTTAGACCTGCAGATCTAAGCCACCAGCTCCTGACTTGTTCTGCAGAAGGAAACGTCCTCCTCAGACCCTTTAAACATGCACTGGTTCCCAGTAACCTGACAGCAACTAAACACGTCTGCTTCAGGTCTGAATGAGTCTCCTGCTGTTTTAATCTGCAAAGAAACCGAGCTGCCGCAGTTACCTGTGGACAGGAACACAGCAGCAGTCTCAATTAGATGCATGTTATATGTACTTTCAGCCTAATGAAGAGGAAAAAATACTGAAAATTCACAGAAGCACATTGGATCTTGCTCAAAGTTCTCCTGCATTGACACAGCAAACCCAGGATGGTGTCAAACCTCCAGTAGTAATCAATTCTAACATTTGCAAGGTGAAAGATAAAAAACAGGAACATGTAGGGGTCAAAGTTCACAGGAAAAACCAAACAAGGCATGAAGGCTTGAAAGTCGACCCTAGTGATGGACATATCCATACCCTGGAGTCGATACTTTGATACCAGGCAAGCAAAATATCGGAATCGATACTTTTCAGTATCGCAATACCACTGCACAGATACAAAACATGTCATTTGTTTCCACTTCTGAGAGTTTTAGGCAGTGAAATGATTTGAAAGAAGCCAGATTCTAGCTTCTGTGTCACATGATGGTGGTAGCCTATCAGATGTCATGATGATGCTAGTGATGCGAGTGTTGGTGATGATGATGTTTTGGTATTTTTCAGTACAGGTTATTGCACATTATGTTGTAGTTAATTTATTATATTACTATTTTATATTTCAACATTTTCCACTGAATGAATTTAAATAATCTCAACCAGTAATGAACATATTTGATCATTGAAAGAAGTTCTTAAATATTATTTATCAATATAATTCATTATTGTTTCAAAAGCATTTCTTTAGAGTACTTCTGTTCTGAAGTTTTACTTATATCTAATATTACCATTGCATTCAAGACATTAATGCAAACTATACAATCATGGATTTTCTAAGGGACAAAAAGTATCGGTATTGATATCGGTATTGATGAAAAAGTACCATAAACTAGTATCATACTTACAGGAAAAATTTCGGTATCACCCATCCCTAGGCCAGGCAACTGAACTAAAATTTTTCAGAGCAACACTTTGAGACAATCATTGCAATCAGGCGTTTTCTGTAACATCCAATCAGACTTATTATAAGCAGCTTCAAAAGCAAGTCAGTCTGTAGCAGCAGAAGCTGCACCGTAGTCACATGACTCTGAAAGGAATGCTGGGAAATGAAGTCCTTCCAGGATAGCAGGGACTTTTTTACATGCTGGACCGCTGCTAATGGAACAAGATCTCGCGAGATTTCGTTACGGAACAACAAATCTCGCGAGATTTCAGGGAAATCCATGGTGAAACAAAATCTCGCGAGATTTTGTTTTTAGAAATATAGTTCCAAAAAACCGATACAGATATTTTCCGATATCAGATTTTAATGTCAATATCGACCGATAATATCGGTAGGCCAATAATATTGGACATCCTTAATTATTACATTTTAATTTTGTTATTTAAATTACTATTGTGAATTTTGCATTTTCTTATATATGTACACACAACATTAATTCTGCTGCATGCGAGTCCAGAAGTGTTGCTAGGCAACACCAAAAAGGTCTAAAATTCTATAATGACATCATGTGGGCGGAGCCTGTGTCTGCTCTGATGTGAAAGGTAGTCTGTCTCCATGACAACATTTTAACTATAAAGGCAGAAGATTCTCTCAGATCTCAGAGCTATCGCATTGATCTCAGTGTTTAGTTACCGTCAGTCGAGAGCGCAGCACGAACAGTCGATTATCACACATTGGAGAATTATTGTAGAAATACATTTTTCACAATGGCAACAAGATATCAGACTAACAAGACCAAGAAAGGCAAATATTCATCTTTCCTGCCTGAATTTGATGAACCGATGGACCAGTTCCATGATGATGGATTCCTGGACTCCATTCCACCAGACTTCCAGGAATACCAAGAATGTTTCCATGACCCATCCAGCGATGAAAGTGATCTTGAGAACCAGATCACGGAGGTGTACGAGAACCATAGCAAGGTAAGTTCACCTTTCAGAAAGTCTGGATGGGCCGTAGGTTTCCAACCTGAAGACACCATGGATTTCCCTGAAGACATGGCAGACAGGTTTGCTGAAATCCACACAACAGAACGTGTTGCATACCTGTCCGACTCCGACAGCGACACGCTGGCTGAAAATCCACCAGTAAAGCCACTATTTCAGGGAGGATTTTCTCTGAAAACCCAGGAGCTTCCATGTTTCCAGCCTAGCTGGAGGATTCACCGTGAACTCACGGTCAAAACGGAAGAAAACGCCGGAGAGGATCGGCCATTACCGTGCCAGGACAAAGATGACTGCATCTCTAGCACAAGCAATGATCTTCCAATGAAGACAACAAGAAAAGCAGTCGAGACTCAAACCAAGAAACGCCGTCGTAGAAAAGCCAAGAAGCTTTCAGGTACAGAGTCTGGCGTCAATGTCCATGCATCTATGGACAAGAAAGAACCAGAGAGTCCAGAGGCCTCAAACCAACCAGCTCCAAACACCGTAACACGGTTCGAGCTTCCTGTTGAACCTGTGGTTCCTGCCACAGCAACAGATTCAGAACCTTCAGACACCACCAACAGTCCTGAAGACGCATCACAAGTAGATTCATCTGAAAATGCTGCAGAAATGTCTGCAGAAACACAGGAAACACAGGCTGAAACATCGCAGTCTCGGCCTGATCCTGTATGCAACATGCTGGCTGAAATTCCAGCAGAATCTGTGATTCCAGACACTGAGAAAGAAACAGAGAATCCAGAGGCCTCCAACAGTCCTGAAGACACACCTGAAGTGGACTTTTGTGAAAATGCTGCAGAAATTTCCTTTGCAAACCAGAATCCAGAGGCTGCAGCAGCCCCTCCAGCTACCACGCTGGCTCTGTTGCTTCCACTGAGGCAACCTCTCACCCCAGCCCCAGTGAAACCAGCACAGCCGACAGAGACCCCCAGCAAGCCAGCATCAGAGTCCAACATTCCAGTTGGTCTCCCTGCACTGGTGGTCCCAACCTTGGCAGAAAGACCTGTACCTGGACTGATCCCTTACCCCCTACATGCCCCATTTGAACAGTCTGTTGCAGACACATATCTGCAGCAGAGTGCAGATAATTCATCTGGAAACCAGAATCCAGAGACTTCAGCAGCCCGTCCAGCTAAAGCGCTGCCTCCATTGCCTCCACTGAGGCAACCTCGGACCCCAGCCCCAGTCAAACAACCACAAGGGACGAAGACCCCCAGCAAGCCAGCATCAGAGTCCAACATTCCAGTTGGTCTCCCTGCACCAGTGGTCCCAACCATGGCAGCAAGACTCCAGCCTGGACTGATACCTTACCACCTGTATGCCCCATTTGAACAGTCTGCAGGTCCAAATCCAGGTCTGGAACCTCTGCGCTCCAACTTAGCTGCAGAGGAACCTGCTGAACCAACCGGAATCAACCCAACCCAGGGTCTACTGATGATCCCGGAGCAGCAGTTCCATCAAACCTTATATGGTAAGGACATAAAGATTTCATCCCTTCAGCAGCAGAATCAGCAGCTGCTGGATGAGGTGAAAAAGATGAAAGACCGGATTTATCTGAACACCGTCAAGCGGTCAGTGGCTTCCCAGAAGAAGACCAACCTGAACAAAGACATCTTGGAAGAGAAGCTAAAACGAGACACGGCTGAGACTTCCTTGGCTCGGCTAAAGGAAGAATCAGCCCAAGTCCAGACCCAGCTGACTCAAGCTCGAGCTCAGCTTCAAGACCTACAAAGAAATGCTGAGAAGAAACCTGCTCCTATAACGGCGGCAGAGAAGCTCAGAGAGGAGATGAGACAACATCAATCTGCAGCTGAGAAGGAGACGGCCGTTCTGTACGCAGAAATAACGAAACAGAATCAGCAACATGCAGACGTCTCAGGTAGACTAAGCGAACTGGAAGCGGCTCTCAGAGCTGAGAAAACCAGGACAACCAGAGCTGAGACCTGCCGGGCCCAGCAAGAAGAGGACACAGCTGAACTGAAAGCTGCACTGGAGAGAGTCCGGCAGGAGTTTGAAGACCAACAGCACCAGTGGCAGCAGGAGGAAGATAGTCTCCTCACCGAGCAGAAAGAAACTGAAGACAAGATGAGAACAGCTGCGATGGAGAAACAAAGATATGTGGAGAACAAGAAGAGCCAGTGGGAGAACGAGAAGTCCTCCCTTCTGGAAATGATAGCCAACCTGACAGAGCGCTCAAAAGCCATCTCAAAGCTCCCTGTGGAACCCGTGGTTCCTGCCACAACAACAGATATTAAGATCTCAGAGACTTCAATCAATCCTGAGAATGCATCAGAAGTTGATTCATCTGAAAATGCTGCAGAAATGTCTGCAGAAACCCAGGAAACACAGGCTGAAACATCCCCGTCTCAGCCTGATCCTGGATGCAACACGCCGGCTGAAATTCCAGCAGTCGAGCATCAAATCAAGAAATGCCGTCGTAGGAAAGCCAAGAAGCTTTCAAATATGGACAATAGTGCCGATGTCCATGAATCTATGGACAAGAAAGAACCAGAGAGTCCAGAGACCTCAAACCAACCAATCACAAACACAGAAACATCTGTTGAACTGGTGGTTCCTGCCACAGCAACAGATGAAGATCCTTCAGACACCTCCAACAATCCTGAAGATGGATCAGAGGATTCATCTGAAAATGCTGCAGAGACGTCTGCGGAAACCCAGGAAACCCAGGCTGAAACATCCCCGTCTCAGCCTGATCCTGGATGCAACACGCCGGCTGAAATTCCAGCAGTCGAGCCTCGACACAAGAAACGCCGTTGTAGGAAAGCCAAGAAGCTTTCATGTGTGAAGAATGACTTCAATGTCCATGAATCTTTGGACAAGAAAGAACCAGAGAGTCCAAAGACTTCAAACCAACCAGCTCCCAACACCAGAACACCTGTTGAACCGGTGGTTCCTGCCACAGCAACAGATGCAGATCCATCAGACGCCTCCAACAATCCTCAAGACGCACCAGAAGTGGATTTCTGTGAAAATGCTGCAGAAATTTCCAATGAAATCCAGAATCCAGAGGCTGCAGCAGCCCTTCCAGCTACCACCCCAGCCCCAGTAAAAGAAGCACAGCCCACAAAGACCCCCAACAATCTAACATCAGAGGCCAACATTGCAGTTGGTCTCCCTGCACCGGTGGTCACAACCACAGCAGCAAGACTCCAGCCTGGACTGATCCATTTCTCCCCATATGTCCCATCTGAACCATCAGCTGCAGAGGAGTCCGCTGACCCAACCAGGATCAACTCCACCCAGAGTTTAGTGGTGAACCTGAAGCAGCAGCTCCATCAGACCTTAGCTAAGGCACAACAGCTTCGGTCAGTCCAGCAGCAGAATCAGCAGCTGCTGGATGAGGTGAAGGAGCTGTCAAACCGGATTCATCTGAAAATCGTCAAGCGGTCAGAGGCTTCCCAGAAGGAGAAAAGCCTGAACAAAGATACTTAGAAGAAAAGGTGGACAGAGGAGATCGCACAGGACGAAGCTGAAGAGCACGAGTTTACAGAAAGTCCGACAGCCAGGATAGAAATGCTGGAGAAGATCGAGGTGGAAAAAAAAAAAATCAAACAAAAGATCTTCTAGTGGGAAAATCCACCAGGTCCCCACTTCAAACCCCCACCCCACCACCACCACCACCACCCCACCCCTTTCATTCCAATTTGGTTACTTTTAGTTTGCAAAATATGTCTCATTAACATCTAATTAGACCTCTAATTACATAAGCTGCTAATTTATTTATGAAACTCTTAAAACCTCCCGATATTTGAACATTGCTACACTTTCAGAAAACAGTTTTTTAATGCACCTTTAGGAGTGCAAAGGGTTGTTTTTAAGGCGGTACCCTCAAAGGTACTGATGTTGTTCCCTCAGCAGTGAAGTTTCTACCTTATAGAGACCAGGACTGGACCTCTGGGAGCTGTCTGGACTATAGAGACCAGGACTGGACCTCTGGGAGCTGTCTGGACTATAGACCAGGACTGGACCTGTGGGAGCTGTCCGGTCTTTATAAGGTATATACTGCACTGCTGAGGGTACGGCAGCTGTACCATTATGGTACCACCCCAGTAACGATCCTTTGTAGCCGTTTAGGTGCTGTATTCTCCAAGTGTAGTTATTGTCAAATATGGTAAAATTTGAGTCTGGCTCCGTGTGTCAGACGGATCCACTGAAATGATCCATTTAGAAGAGTTTTGTGTAAATGAATAACTTACCAAAATAAATATAGTATTTGTCTGTTCAAACCAAAAATCAAACAATTTTCAGCCAAATCTCAGCCTTTAAAGCTTTAATTTAAAAAAAAAAAAAAGCATGTCTATTTCTATCTTTTAAACAAGAAAATGTTTTGGGAGGTTTTAATAGTTGCCAGTGCAGTATGCATGATAAATGCAATATAAAAATGTGCAACTAAAGCAAAATATAGTTGAAACTTTACTTATTTTCTCCTGAAATTCAAGGTTTTTTAATGATTTCTTAAAGGATTGTTTATCAAATGTGAAGATCTTGATTATATACTTGAATTTCTTTACACCAAATCAAAGAAAATGGAGTTTTCATTAATTACTGGTTGTAATGTTAGTTTATGTTCGACACACTGGGGGTCACATTCTGAATGTGGAAGCTAAAATTTGACCCCCTTGCTCTCTCAGATGATTAGATTCAGCAGTTCTGGCTGAAACAGATAAACTGGCAGCAACTGAACATCATGCAGGTCTGAGGGCAGCTCACTGGCTAAGAGAACCGAAGAACCAGATGGTTGGAGGTGAATGAACCCTGCTGCAGACCTGCAGTGATGGAAAATTCAGCATTTTGTAACACAAAAGTCAAAGCTCCTTTTCCTGACTGCGACGCACATTTTGATATAATTTTGTGGGGGTTGAGCTGAAGCTGCGGGCAGTAACACGCCGAAATTTCAGGATGGAACTGGGACAAGTTTAATGTTGTGGAATGAACTCAGAAAAATACAAGGTCAATAATCGATAATCAACTGAAAACTAGAAAAGCACTCAGAGAGTGAAGACCTCTGCCAAGCAGTTCGACTCCCTTATTTTCGGGTGTTCTAGATCATAGTATCCTGAATTGTCTCTGGATCCAGGTCAACTTTCAAAACATGCAAGAACTCTGGTAAAAGATAAAAATAAGAAAGGATCTCAAACACTCGGGCCATTTTTATGGAGTTATATGGAAAAATTCCAAAAATCTGGCTGCTTATATCAGTCTGAAATGGTGGATGAGCATGGGTGAAATGTTGCCATGGAGCGTTCTATTGACCATCGCCTCTTGGTGTTCTTTGCTCAGGTACCAGGATGAGATCCTCAGACCCACTGTGAGACCTGTGCTGGTGCAGTGGGACCTGACAATGCCCGGCTGAAGTGTGTCAATAGTTCCTCCAGGATGAAGGTACTGAGGCTGTGGACCAGCCTGCCTGTTCCTCAGACCTGAATCCAGCTGAGCACATCTGCTTCATGTCATCCACCACAGACTGTTCAGGAGTGGACTGATGCCTTAATCCAAGTCTGGGAGGCGATCCCTCTGGAGAACACCCGCCGCCTCATCAGAAGCATGCCCAGGTGTTGTAGGGAGGTCCTACAGGCACGTGGAGGCCACACACACACACACTGAGCCTCATTTTGACATATCTGGAGGAATTTCCGCTGACGCTAGATCAGCCTGCAATGCGATTTTCCACTTTTATTTTGAGTATGGTTCTGAATCCAGTAGGGCTGCCACAAACGATTATTTTGATAATCAAAAAGTTACCGATTATTTTGGCAATTAGTCGACTTATCGGATCATACAAAATTGTTGCATAATTACAGAACCAGTCAAAAGTGTGGACAGTTTCTCATTGAATCTAATGGAAAAATGTGTCCAAAATTTTGACAGTTGGTGTGTGTTTATTTATGTATTTACCGGACAGAAAGGCAGCAGAAGGTACAGTGGCCATTTTTAGAGGAAAAACAAAAGCTTTAAACAACTAGAAAAGCACTCGGACCTCTGATAAGCAGCTTTCGCAATGATAAAGAATCCTTGAAAAAATTCCTGGATCCAGAATGTGATCCGGATCTCCACCAAAATGGATGCGTCCTTGGGCTGAGGCACACCGCTGGTGACAAATTCAGGTCAATCCGTCCAGAACTTTTTCCATAAAGTTGCTGACAGGCAGACAAACAAACAAACACTAACGAGAACATTACCTCCTTGATAGAGGTAATAAACAATTAGGCGATTATGAAATTAGTCACCAACTACTTTGATAGTTGACGATTAATCAATTAATCGCCTCATTGTGACAGCTCGAGAATCCAAACCTCCACGCGATAATCATTTTGATCTACATTGATCATTTTTATGTTAGTTTGTTCTCAATGCACTCTGCAGGGGTGTCAAACTCGTTCCAGAAAGGGCCGTGTGCCGTGTCCCACACAAACATGGGAAAACTGGGAAATGCTGCCTCTGAAGTATTCTGGAACACTGAAATAAAAATGAAACAGTATTTATCACTTAAATGATGTAAACTCTGATGTTTTGACTGTAAAATCATCACATGTGGCAGGTGATCTTTACACCACCTTCATCTCTAAAAGTCAGTGTATTGTGTTTGCAGGAGGGACCAAACTCTCAGCTGACCGCTGTGATTTAAAAATAGCTGTAGCTGTTGAACAACAGTCGGGTTTGTTTCCCCCACAATAAGAGTGTTACTAAAATAAGGCTCCAGGTACCAGAGGACAGTCTAGTTAGCCAACCAGCGGGCCCCGCTGCACTGAGAGCCTCATATAAAACATTATTACCATTATTCCCTCCCTGGGAGCTGGTTATAGCTCCTCTGAAAACTCATTTCCCTCTCCTCTTGTCCATGTGAATACCTCCTGATAGGGAGAGGGAGGGAGAAAGGAACAATAACTGCATTTCATATGGGGAAATGAATAATTTCAACTGCGTGTGTGCATCCAGCTCGTGGATGTGTGCTACTGCGTAATCTAGTGTTTGGGTATTATTGTGTATGTGTCTTGTGGCATTGTGGAGCGACTGGGTGTTGTGATACACAAGGCGAGCGTGGTGATTGGAGCATCGATCTTCTTCTCTTGCAAAACGAAAGAGAGGAACTGAGTCAGAAACAGAAAGCATGCTGTTAAGATAAAGACTAGAAATGAGAGAATCAGGAAGATTTGAGGAGGGGGTATTATTCCAAATTCACATCTGCGTAATTTAATTTGTTCTATATTCTTGGAAACAAGATTCTTTCTCCAGATCACATGATAAGAAACAGTGAAGACTGATGATTCGACCCATTTCCTTTGAGAAGTCTTTTTTTTTGTGATAACTGCTTCTTAAGATGGAAAGCAACACTTGATTAATCCATCTTTGACAAACCAAGTCTTACCACAAACTGTAATCTGTCCTCTTGTATAAACAGGACTGTGACAGTACCTGGTTGTACACTGTGAGAAGCTAATGTATTCGCAGGATGATGTTTTCTACAGTGTTCATGAGACATGACATGAATTCAGATCTTCTCATATAAAGATGTGAAAACCAAAACCATTTGAATTTCACAACGATCTCTAACCCCTCATTTATTCCAAACATGTACATTAATTCGCCCCACAGCCAATGGCGAGTGACAGCGCAGCAGAAAAGTGAGGAATCATGAGTGGGAGGGAAGCAAAAAAGAACAATTACTGTGGAAAACGTGTGAAGAGTGAGTCTCTTGTAGAAAGGTAGCGCTGGTTCACAAAGGTCTCTGCTCCTTCCACCGTCTCCTCCTGTCTCTGTTTGTGGAAAAGTAAAAACCAGCAAGAGCTTAGACGCTGCGTAGGAGCGTTTAGAGCATCTACGCTGATGAATGTAAACTCTTTAGGAACGCAGTTCCTAAAACTCCCCGTCTGGAGTTTAGTTATCAGAACTACCTTCCCCATCAGTTTGCATTTGCACATGTGGGAGGACCTTCATAGGAACCATGTGACAAATTTATGCCCCATCGGATCTGATACAAAACTGAGGTTTCTCACCTCTTTTATTCAAAGCTATTATAAAAGCTAGCTTACCAGCTTTCAATCATCACGGTCATTTGTATCACGTAACGGAACAGCCCCCCATTGTAAAACTTTCGTTGAAGTGCGCCCGGACACTTTAGTGGACGGACCATCCATTAAAGCGTTCGGGCGGCAGCTGCAGATTCCACTGCCACACTTTGCAGCTGTATTTGGGTCATTAAAGTTCTGGTTTCGGGACGTGTACCATTGTGATCGATTTAACAATGAATTGGTACACTCCTATTGTAATATTTCTTATTGTTATTATGATCTTGGTGAACAGTTGTAACAGCTGTGGGATTTTTTAAATATGGCGGGGTTAGAAGAAGCGGGGATCACACAAGGGGCGGGGCTTGCCAGTTCTACCAGTCACCAAACATCTACGTATTTCAGTTCCTACGAACCCTGAAAAGACCCTGCCTCGGAGTAGGAGCTAAAAAGGTTCTAGGTGCTGAGGTTCATAGTTCCTATATGTCTGAATGAGCAAAAAAACTGCCAGGTTCCCGAAAAGGTTATAGGAACTCCAAAAGGTTCCTACAGTCCAAAGTGGCCTTACTTAGGCCTGGACGATAATTCGATAGATATATATCGATCAATAGAGGTTTTCTTAATAGAAAAAAAAAAAAGAGGGTCAATAAAAGTTCAATATAGAAGCACAGTTTTCTGCTGTAGCCTATCGGGTAGCATGATATTACAGTCACTCCTTCCGCCAAACCAATCACAAACGCAGACCAGGTAAAGGCTGAATTGGAATTCAGTGTTATGCCCCTTTCAGACCTGCACTGGAAAGCGGTAATATTCCCGACTCTGTCGTTTATAACGTTTGCATTCAGACATGCGTACCGGTCTTTTACCTCAGCGGACATGTACCGGCTGCTCCACATGTCACAAGAGCGGAAATGTTGCGGCACGTCGGTTTGGCTGAAAGCACAAGAAAACGTTCTGGAGAGAGTTGAAGGGAGAGCGGGGCTGTGCTGACTTTTCCACAACATTTCCGCTCAGGACGCGATAAGTCCACAAGGAAGCGGCATGTTTGAAAAGACGAGTCCGTTTAAAGAGCGGATGGACTTTATCGCTCATGTTCTGCAATGCAAGTCTGAAAAAGGCTTTAGTGTGATCTTTGTCATAAGCAGGTCATTCGGCAAAAGCTTAAATGGCCAGGGCTGCACCTAAAATAGCTTTTAATTTGATAATGGCTTTTATTTTTGATAAATATAGAATTTTTTAAGCGATAATCTTTTTTTCTATATCGTCCAGCCCTAGCCTTACGGTATGTCTGTTTTGTGGAACCTCTACGGTGGCCCACAGGTCCAAATTCACTTTATATACATAAACGATGACAAGAATACAATGCACAATAAACGAAAAAAAAAACGCAACAAGAAAATGCTGCATGTTTTCTCTAATGTTCAAAAAGACATCTATGCCTGTTGACAGGTATTTTGGTCCACTGTTCATGAGTGAGGTGCTCTAATGTGAAACACTCCAGATTAAAGACCCACCTGTTTAAATCGTTTTTAATCAACAGTTAAAATCTTCATGGCCTCTGTTAATATCTAATTTCATCTGTTATTTCTGGCAGCAACAAACCACACCACGGCTTTAACAGCTGTATGGATGATTTCAGTGGTAACAGGCTTCTCATTAAAAAAAAAAAAAAAAAAGTATCCTGCATGCTGTATTCAACTAGCTAACAGACTGTTTCCTCTTATGTTTGGACTTCTGAGGTAGAAACTCAATAAAGACCCCCTGCCAACCTGCCTGAGGACACAGGTACACCCCAACCATGCTGCTTCAAAGATAACCTCGGTGTGTGTGTGTAGATATTCATCCCATCCTGCTTCTGTGCAAGAAATGTTCTGTTTCCTCTGTGCACATGCAGATGAGGTGCATCTGCATGATGGTGCATGTAAGCATCTTTGTGTGTGGGGAGGAGGGGGAGGTTGTTGAGGGAAAACAACAGAGGAACCAGGAAGAAGTCATGCTAGGTAAACAGGCGTAGAAGCTAATCCTGCGGGACTTCTGACTTGGCATTTGGATCCCAGAAAAACTAACACAAATCCTGAGTCCACTTTACACACACGATTACACCCCTCACAGTCAGAGTCACAAAGGAGCACAAACTCCTCTGCACATGTAACCTTCTGAGTAGTCGACCATAATCACATTTACATTCGCATTAATAATGTGATTAGCATGTAATTAGGCCAATAACGTGGGTAAGAGCTTGTGTAAACAACATTAATAACATGCAAGTATGAAATCAATATCAGAGGGAGACTCTGGTTGTGTGTGGATGAAAGCCATGCAAAGCAAATTATTTCAGCCACGTATGTGTGAGAAGCGCAGCATACGTTTATTTTGTTCGGCCTTTTCTGGTAACTTGTTTTCTCTTTTTGAACATTGTTTCATTGGATTTTTCTGTCATCGTTTGGCCTCAGCTTCAGAAGTGGAAATTAAGGATATTTTGAGCCCCTCCTGGATGACCAAACTCCTCATCCTATCTCTCAGGGAGAGCCCGGCCACCCTGCGGAGGAAACCTGTTTCGGCCGCTTGTTCCCGTGATCTCGTTCTTTCGGTCATGACCCACAGCTCATGGCCATAGGTGAGCGTAGAAACGTAGATGGACCGATAAATCGAGAGCTTCGCCTTCTGGCTCAGCTTCTTCTTCACCACGACAGACCGATGCAGAGTCTTCATCACTGCAGACGCCGCACCGATCCGTCTGTCCATCTCCCGCTCCATTTTCCCTCAATCCTGAACAAGACCAGAGATACTTAAACTCCTCCACCTGGTGCAGGACCTCACCCCGACCCGGAGAGGACACTCCACCCCTTTCTGGGTGAGGACCATGGTCTCGGATTTGGAGGTGCTGATTCTCATCCCGGCTGCTTCACACTCGGCTGCAAATCGCTCCAACGAGAGCTGAAGGTCACGTCCCGATGACGCCAACAGAACCATGTCATCTGCAAACAGCAGAGACCCGATCCTGAGGCCACCAAACCGGATCCCCTCAACACCTCGGCTGCGCCTAGAAATCCTGTCCATAAAGATTATGGAAAAATATCAAACACTGAAATATTGCGACATTTTCATTTACTGACATATTGATATTTTAAAACGTGGTATCGATCTGTTTTACAAACAAAATCTCACGAGATTTTGTCATTCTGTTGCAAAATCTCATGGGTTTTTGTGAAATCTCGCGAAATTTCATTGGTAAAATAGATCAGTGCCATGTTTTTAAATATCAATATCAAATCAGCATATGAAAATATCGCCATATTTCAGTGTATCAATATTTTTTCCCAACCCTAGAAATAAACATGTTTATAGCCTGGTTAAAAAAATCATTTTAGGTTTAATAGGTCAAGTTTACCTTCATGTCAACTGTGAGGGGGTGAATTTTTTTTTTATAACTCATCCGTTAAGATGTTATTGAATCTTAAAATTACAAAAAATTAGGGGCATGTCCTTTTGATTGACAGGCGGCAGACCTGGGGAATCAAAAACGCAAAAAAATGCAGCCACCTTCCAAAGTGGAAATCTTGAAAATACTCCACCAAAGTGTCACCGTGTAAATCGTAGAAAACACAACAGTCTTTTATGTACTAATAAAAAGAAAATGTTTGTTGTCACATAATGACAATGTCGCAAACAGGCGCCAGTGCAGGAAAACATCAACAAGCATGGTCATGGTGGCGCCATCCAGCGACCTGGCGTGCACGCACATTTGCGTGCCCGTCTGCATGCAGAATATCTCCTCAAAATGCTCACGTAAATGCTGAGTTGTCAGAAAAAACAAAGCCGTACTTTAGCGTTTTTCAAGCAGAGCGTTATCGTGTAAATGTGGCCTTAGCTGGGGATGCTAGCTCCCTGCTAGCTCCCAGGAAGGCCTTAGCCTGTAGCAGAGTTGCACAACAGCTGTTTTTAGCTGGTTAACAACAAGTCTGAGCGTGTCTTACCTTTAAACAGTCTATCCTCGTTCGTTCCTGTTCACTTCAGATTAGCTATGTTAGAATTATCTTGGCTGTCAATCATTTGCCCCATGGCTCGCAGAAACCCTGTCTTTGGCCATTTAAGTATTTTATGGGAGTGACGACACACGCAACACGGGAAGATGGCGACGATGGGAAACGCCCAATTGGCTTCACTTTCAGCTATTCAAACTTAACCAAATACTAAGTCCATTTTTCGTTTTTTTTCATAGTCGTTGCTCCAGACCGTTAATAGAGACGGACAAACCTTATGGTCACGTGATCCAGCTGGTTTCTGAAGAGCTAAAACTGAAGCCAGTTGGGCGTGTCCCACCATCGCCATCTTGCCGGGTCATGTTTGTCGTCACTTCAGGAAAATACTAAAATGGGCAAAGGTAAGGCTGCTCCAAGCCGCGGGACAAATGACTGACAGCTGACGTACTCTGGACTAAACGCTAACCGAGCTAACTCGAAACTAACAGGAGCTAATGAAGATTGGCCCCCTAAGTGGTGAGGTAAAGGTAAGACACGCTTAGACTTGCTATTAGTAGACTAAAAATTGCCGTTGTGCTGCTCTGCTACAAACTGAGACCTTACCGAGAGAAAAACAAGGTGCTAACTGTTAGCACTGGTCGGCAGGCTTCCGGTCTGCCGCATGTCAATCAAAAGGACACGCCCTTAATTATGTGTAATTTCAAGATTAAATAACATAAACGGATGAGTTATAAAAAAGAAATTCACCCCCCTCACAGCTGATATGAAGGTAAACTTGACCCATTAAACCTATAATGATTTTTTGAACCAGGCTGTAAACATGTTGGCCTTTTTAACATTGACGTCTATGGGGATTTGCTCGGTTTTGCAGCCCCTCACCGATCAAGGGAGAACTACAAAAAATGATTTCTTCCGGGTAGACTCATAGTTGACCACCGGAGGTTGCTGCTTGCTCCAGACAGACTGGACTACCCGTGGAAACAATCCAGGGTTCATTTAGAAGCGGGCCAAACAGTGCCAGAGTGAATGTGCCCTTAGTTTTGAAGTTGGCTTGAGGCCCGGGTCCTATCCAGACCGGTCAGATGTGGCGTGCAGCAAACACCAGCTGACCGTGCCAGCAGGGTCCATACTCGCAGATGACTGGGGTGCCAGAGGTTCAAAACAAGAGTGAACAAACAAATCAGCTGTGTGGAAAGGTCCAAAACACCTTTTCTCTTATAAGATTTTATCACTGCTCTGGCGCTCATGTTTAACTTTTAGTTTGATAATAAACCTTTACGCCATAAAAAGTCCACTTCCTTTAATTTCTCTGTTATAGGCAGACTGTGTGCAGGGCAGTGATCACACAAGGCGGTCTGTACCTGCCGGCAAATCCAGCAGCTTCACACTAGATGAAGAAAAACTGTAGGATTAAGTTGCCAACTCTATCTAGCACGAGTATTAACTGAGATGCGTGAAAGTGTGTGTGCTGAATGGGAAATAAAACACTGAGTTCCTGCAGAATGAACAGATTCTCTCATTAGCTTAAAGGCTCACAGCTTACAGAACAAGTCCACACAAGACCAGGTTTTCTTCCACTTCTCCTGATCGGCTGAAGTGGCTGCAGCTGTTTCTATGAAGTGGTTTAATTACGCTGAAAATTTCACATTTTAGGCACTTGGCTGAAGATCTTATCCAGGTCCACTCACAACGAGAACAGCAAATTAAGCTTCATCGACATCTGAAAACAGAAAATTAAGATGAGCCTCAAATCAAGACAGAGGTTGATTTCCTTAAAGTGCTTTTTCATGCATTATTTGTCTGCTTTTACCAACTGGGTTCTCAGCCATTCTGTTGCAAATTTATATATATTTATATTTTTTTTTTCTTTTTTTAAAACAGGAGCATTAGCCTATAATTTCTATCATTTGCTCCTACCTTAAACTGAACAGCAGGAATTCTAGATATGCATGATCATCCCTTACATTCAGGCACGGCAGAGATTAGTTTTCAGCTGACGGAGACGGAGGAATGGCAGGGAGAAAAAAAATAAACAGGAGTCACACATTAAAGTGTCTGATGTCTGGGATTGAGAAGCATTTGACTGAAGAGCTGAAAGAAGAGACATGAGACAGAATTCCTGGTCCCAGAACATGATGGTCACGAAGAAACTTTAGATTTGTTCATGTTGACAAAAATTCTGCTGGTTTTTAGATTTAATGCCGCCCAGCATTAAAACTGACTTTCAGTGGAAGTCAGGTTCGTATCTCCAACACGTTTAGTTTTATTTGGCTGAATCGTGGACTAAGGAAAGACCGATACATCGGCTGGCCAATATTTGCGTTTTTTGCTGGTATCGGCATTGGCGGCATTGTTGGGTGTGTTGGCCAATCCCACTTGGCATAATTTACAGGCTTTTTTATATATCTATTTATTAGCGATGTTCAATATAGGCTTTTTTACCGATATCCGATATAATATGTCAAACTCTTAAATTCTGATATCCGATATCAACCAATACCGATATATATGCAGGGAACTGTGAGGTTGTATCTCTCATATTTTGAGAAATACAACTATATTCTGTTCTGAAAGCAAAGATCCCAAAATATCCTTAACTTAGCCAGAGGAGTTCATTTTGGACATCTGGCTGCCAGATATCAGATACTAGCAGGTATTAGATACCACCATATATCAGATACTAGCAGGTATTAGATACTACCATATATCAGATACTAGCAGGTATTAGATACTACCATATATCAGATACTAGCAGGTATTAGATACTACCATATATCAGATACTAGCAGGTATTAGATACTACCATATATCAGATACTAGCAGGTATTACCAACATGTGGCTAATTCTAATGTTTCTAACAACTTGGTAGCTTAACCAACAACTTAAAACCAGACATATTATAAGCAGCTTCAAAGCAAGTCAGTCTGTAGCAGCAGCAGCTGCACCGATGTCACATGACTTTGAAAGGAATGCTGGGAAATGAAGTTTTTCCACAATAACAGGGACTTTTCTACATGCTGGACTGCTGCTAATGGAACAAGATCTGGCGAGATTTCATCGCTCCATAACAAAATTTCGCAAGATTATAATACAGAAATCTCGTCAGATTTCACCATTTTCAAAATATCGACCCAAAAAACCGATACCGATATCTTCCGTACCGTTCTTCTGCCACTTATCCAGGATCGGGTCGCGGGGGCAGCTGCCTAAGCAGGGAAGCCCAGACTTCCCTCTCCCCAGCCACAACCGCCAACCCTTCCGGGGGGATCCCGAGGCGTTCCCAGGCCAGCCGGGAAACATAGTCCGATATCACATTTTAATTTACAAGTGCGCCATTTCTAATTTGTATATTTATTTGAGGTGCTTTGTTCTTTTTTTACATAACAAGAGTTGTAAAAATACTTTTCATTGTATCCTTCATTATATTAATTTGGGAGTCAAATGCAGTATCAGCCCAAAATATCGGTAGGTTGTATTGGCCATCGGCTGATGAGAAAATAATGGTATCATCCCTAAAAAGTCTGTATCAATTGACCCCTGGAATATCGGTAGGTTGTATCGGCTGACGTTGATGAGAAAATATCAATATCTGCATCAGTCTATCATGGACAGACCTTCTTACCTACTGATCCAGGATATTTTGATGCCTTCTACAAACCCACCTCCCAAAAAGTTGGGATGCTGCATAAATGCCAATAAAAACAGAATGCAGTGATTTCCAAATCTCATCAACCCAAATTTAATTCCCTGTAGAACATAAGCAACATCATATGTTTAACATTTCATGGAAAATAGCCAAAAGTGAAAACAGGGGCAAGAAAAGGCTGGAAAAGCATCTGGAATAATCCAGAATCATCTGGTGGAGTATCTGACAACTGACTAGAGCAACTGGCCACAGGTGAGTCGCATGACTGGGTATAAAGGAGCCACAGGTATGGATATTACACAGCAGAGGTCACTGATTGGTGGTCTGTGGTCCCGGTCTGGATTCAAAAACTGTCCCACAGTTATGAAGAGTTTCTATTTTAACAAATGTTTGTGGTTTAATGTGGTGATTCTCAAACTTTTTGAGCCACGACCCCCAGATAACACACGGAAGTGTTCACGCCCAAAATCAGCTTTCCATTTGCGTCACGACGAGGTGACGAGGGCTTCGTGCTCAAAATGTTTGGCTCAGCCCTGGTATCAGAACTGGATCGGTGCATCTATCTGTGTATATATATATATATATATATATATATATATATATATATATATATATATATATATATATATATTTTTTTTTTTTTTTTTATTATAATGTTCCATATTCATATTTTCCAAGTTCAGCACAGTTTATCATCTGAACTGAAATTTTTCCTCCCGTCTCGATGCATTTTAGATATTTTAGTGTGGATCAAAGATGTGGACCAACTAACATCAGCATCCCCAGAGGCGCAGCAGAAAATTCACCTCACTACATGTGAATACTAATCCTGCAAATGAGCCCAGCGTTCAGAGGAAATATGCAGAACGGTTGCAGAGCCCAGCTCAGATGAGTTTAATGACTCTTCCTCTGGATGGAGGTGCTTCAGCTCAGGGACGGACTTCAGAGACGGTGACAGCTGCAGCATTCACAGACATTTCACAAAACAAAAACCTAACTAGGTCTGAACAGTACAGCAGTATGCAGCATCTTCGCACGGCCAGTATCATGCCCTCATGTTTTCTCTGACATCCTGTCAGCTTCCAGGCTGATGTTTTCACTCCAGAGGCGGCAGGTTGGTCCATTACAACCTCTAAAATTAGCCACTCACACATTAAGAGTATGAACCAATCGCGCAAGCTCTTTATAATGATTTGAAAAGAGCTCAACTGTTGCAGGAAAAGCAACTACACATATTGATTTGGTGAATACAGAGGGGTTGATGGTGCATGAATGGTGCAAGCTGGATGGTAACGGCGGAGAAAAAAGGGACGGCGTACAGACAAGACATGACTTACTATTTAGTACTACACTTACTACAGTACACTTACTACTACAACATTAGTTCACCCTGCTTTGTGCCTCCACTCAGGTTTACTGTAGAGATGCACTGACCCAGTATTTTCTAGGGATGCACGATATAATCAGCCCTCAGTATCGGACATCGGCCACCCCACCGATATTTAACCGATCACACGCTGTTTCGAAAGTCTTAGAAAAAGAAAAAAAACTTCTTCTTTACAGACTCTAAAACTTCTAAAGACAGTTTTTTTTAGTATTTTCAGAGTGAACCAGTTTATTCACGGCCATTTGTATAAAAAACCAAATATCCTCTATTTTTGGGTATTGTTTTTTTCTTCTCAGGGAGGAAATCCAGATATATCGCACATATCCTATTAGTTTTGTTCGAACAACTGTCATTAAGTTTGACTTGTTTTACATAACACATGTTGAGGTATTTTTCTAATTTTGCACAAGGAATGAATATCACATAATTCATTTTTCAGCTTTAATATCGGTATCAATATCGGTTATCAGCCACATGAGTTTAAAAATATCAGCATATCGAATATCGGCCAAAATTCCAATATCGTGCATCCCTATTTAATACTCAATAACATATTCTTTAATACAAATACTCAAAAACCAAACAGAAAACTAAATAACTGCAAAAACATTGAAACATTATACTTTGATCTATTTCATTGAAGGACATTCTGTTAGATCTAAAATAGTTGAATCACATAAAAATAAAGTAACTTCCCGTATCAGTTTAAAACAGGACAGCAATGCAGTTTTGGCTCCAGATATTAGATTTTAAAGCAGCAATTCTTCCGAGACAGTAGCTACAAAATCACAAATTTCTCTCAGACATGAAAAACAAAACCTGCAGGTGAATGCACCCCCAAAAATGTCCATTTACACGGTGTAACCAGTCTGCTCTGGCTTCCAGCTCAGCCATAAAAATAACACATCAAAAGCAACTTGCAGTGCGAACAACAGCGATATCGGGTCTCAGAGGCCACAGTTTGCCCGTCCTCACAGCACATATGAATAGAAATGAACAAGAAACACAGGTCGGATACCAAAACTCTCAGAAATGGCATGCAGCCATAAACAGCTTTACTTTGACAGACTGCTGTGAATCCCTGATCCAAGTGCAAATACCTGCATCGTTCAAATTAGTAGCAACAAAACACCAGTTTCAGGTTCATAGTAGCATTACGGTTAAAGACTTAGTCATTTTTATACTCTTATTCTCTTTAAGTTCAGATTCATATACATTTTAATGAAACATTCTGTGATGCATGAAGATAAGGAACATCTGGATTGTGTAACGCATGTCTGAGTTTCTCAGAACAAGGTAAAGTGAGGCAGGATCAATATATTTATCCCAGCAACCACAGTGAAAACACTGCGGGTGTTTTGCATAACAGACATCCTGCAGAGCACAGACATGAAGCCAGGTTGAAAATGAATCCAATTATCTTCAAAGAACCATCACAATCTGATAATGGACTTTAACAATGACAGGAGTCCCTGTATTAGATGATGAATTATATTACCGAGTCCATGTAGGCAGAGAAAATGAAAAAAAAAAAAGTATTGCAGCAGAATGTTGATAAAATTAGGAAAATAATAGGATTAAAAGGGAAATATTGCAATGAATTCTTTTTAAAAATGGAGATAATTACAAGTCCGTATGTGTTAGACTGGATTTTTTCTCTCTTAAGGACATCACTTTCAGGTTCTGTTCATTTGTTGCGGTTATTTTTAGACCTGACGTTTCTTTTGTCCTCCACTTGTCCACCTTCCTCAAATATAAGGACACACACCATGCTGAGATACGCCAAGTTCACCTCTTATGGAATCACCTTGCTGCAAAAATCCTGTTTTCTGTCTTTCAAACTCACAATATCTGCAGATGCAACCCAACACTGCTGACCATCCTGAGTTTGGAGCCTTTTTGTGCTTGAACGGTTCAAAGGTCAGGGTTAAATGGCTTACCGAAAACACATTCCTCTGAAAATAAGTGGGGAAAGTTGCAAGTGTCTTAAAGAAAAGCAGTGAAAGATCCTAAGGAAGTTTGGAGAACTGTTGCTCGGGAACACAAAGATTGCAGGAAAATGTGGCTGATCAGAAGAAAAATGTAAAGAAATGAGAGCTGGATTAAGACTGCTGGACTCCAGCATCAATCCAAAAGAAACAGGTGAAGAAATCCGGGACTTCTGCTAGAAACTGAAACTTAAACTTTACAGATAATCCAGGAAAATTTACAGAACAGAGAATCTGCAATTAACTCCGCATTGGTTGCACCTGAGTTTAACAAACACGAACAGCTGATTCTCAACTTTATCTAGATTTCCATCCCATTTCATTTTGATTACATTTAAGTTTAAATTGCAGAAATATACCATAACAGCGTAAATAAAGTCTTAGTGGGGCTGCAAACGTCGCAGAACAAGTAAACTACACCACGTCCACTCACGCGGGTCTCCACAGCCACGAAGTGAATCAACTCCACGCGCACGGCGCAGGTGACTCCTCAGACACACTCTCACCCAGCAGCAGAGGAGGTCTTATCTGTACTTCACCTGGTTGTACGCCGCCCCCCCGCCTCCAGTGACTCCTCCGCCACCGGTACCGAGCTCCGGTAACTTCCTCCGGCTCAGCACCAGCAGGTAAACCAGCGCTCCCAGCCACACCAGCACCGCCACGGCCACCGCCAGCCTCCGACAGAGACGCTTCATTTTCCGGCCAGGAGGAGCCGGCGGCGCCCGCAGCCCCGGTCCTGTCAGAAGCCCATCTCCTGGACGCGAGGAGACAAGCACGAGGAGCCCGCTGACACAAGTCCGCGCGCACCGCTCCGCTCACCGGACAAGTCTGACTGCGGAGCGCGTGCTCTCCCTCTATGGCTCTCCCAACTCTCAGAAGCACGAGCGCCGCTGAGACACGCCTGACAGCCGCGTACGCGTGCGTGCCAAGTGTGTGCGCAGGTATGTGAGCGCGTGTGTGTGTGTTTCGCCGAGGTAGTCCTGGACCCTCCAGGAGGTCGGAGCGGGAGGCACGAGCTCCACCTGCCGACACCCGCGACTCCGGCAGCTGAAGACGCGACGCGGGATGGAGGCGGCTGAGGTCCGGGGGGGGGGGGGGGGGGTATTAGTATGAGTAGTAGTAGAAGAAGTAGTAGGCCTAGGCTAGTAGTATTTAAAAAAAAAAAAAAAAAAAAATAGTAAAAATTTAAAATAATTATAAAAAGCAATAACAAATTTAAATGATAATAATAATTTTTAAAAAATAGAAATGAAAATAAATAGTAAAAATTGAAATAATAAAAACAAAAATTATAATAAAACAATAATAAATAGCAATAATAATATTATTGATAAATAAAATAAATGGCAATAACAAAAATTAAGATGATGATGATGATAAATTAGAATAAACAGCAATGATAAAATTATTATTATTATTATTATTATTATTATTAACAGTTGTTGTAGTAGTATCAGCAGCATATCCAAAAATTAAAACAATTTTTCCTTTAATAAAATAAGAAATAAAAACATAAAATTGCATAAATGTGTAATGGGATGAAAACATTCAGCTGGAGATGGGAAATATAGCAAATACAGCAAGTCTTCATCCTGCTTTCTTTATATTTCACTGACAGCCAGAGAGAATCTTGCAGTCTTTTAAAGTGGTCTTTATCTGTGGCTCTCCAGCTTTCTAAAGGTCTTTCAGTTTTCTTTTTGCCATCTTTTTTGTTCATTTTCAGAGGAATGTGTGTCCTTTCTGAGTCTGAGCTGTGAATTATTCAAGCATAAAGTAGGCTCTTATAACTCAAGGGATGAGCCAGCGTTGTTGGCACGTAACAAAGAGCCCTCTTTAGATTGGATAAGTGAGCACTTTGTTACTCGTGGTCTGTCACAAAGACACGTCAAATGTTCATATTTCTTTATCAACCAAAAAACAAAGATAACAGAGTTTGACAGATGGAAAAAAAGCACAGTGCGCATTGTCCTTAACACATTTAAGACAAATGGAGGACAAAAGAAGAACTGTAAGACCTGAAAACAACTAACAGATTAGCAGGATCTGAAAGTCTAGTCCTGAAGAAACAGGAGCAAATCCAGCAAAGACCTGAACCAGAACCCGAGAGATGCATCCGGGCCTTCAGCTGATCCATCTACTGTTGGCTGAAGCCTCATCAGAAATGGTCTCCATGGAAACGTGGCTGCCAGAAACGGAGAAAAGGCTGAGGTATGTCACATGACCCGAGAACTGGACTGGAAACCAGCTACAACAGGTCTGACAGAGGGATGAATCCTCCCTGACACTCCCATCGCACTGGAAGTTAAATGTGAGCACAAAACAGTGATCTCAGCATGAAGACCATCGACCCGGTCAGGCTTTACGACTGTCAGCCAGAGGAAGAGGAGAAGTTCATCTTTTTACTGCAGTCCTGACAGATGAGACGAAGAAACAGCAGTTCTGCAACACTTTATTTTAATAAATCATCAGAGTCCCACTGAGCACATTCTTCCATCAGAGAGTTCACGAATAAAACATGTGACACAAAAATAAAAACAAAAATGATCCCAGTTATGTCAGGGATGAACTCCAGGAAGAAAAATAGCTTTATCTTGGTGCCCCATCTAGTGTTGGTGTAGAGGAACGATCAGTTTCAAGCTGCATCAGCCCCAAAAGAAATGATGTTTTTTTTTTTTTACAGTGATTGGCAGTGTGATAACTGACTCAGCACGTCTAGTGAAGTGGCTGATTTACAGATGTAACATTTCCACCCATGCATATACTAGAAAACAGCGTTTAAATGTGTCACAAGGCAGTGACCATGATGCATAAAAGAGTTAAACTGGTCAAGAAGGAATAATTTTATGTCTCTCACCTAATATAACAAACCAATTAAGGAACGACCGATACATCGGCCGATATCTGCGTTTTATGCTAGTGTCTGCATCGGCCGATACCCCCACTCTGTGTAATTTACAGACATATATATATATATATTTATTAAAAGTTTAATGTTTGTAATATTCAACAGTTATAAATAAGTATAGACCGATACATCAGTCAGCTGATATTTTAGGCCAATATTTGTGTTTTTTGCTGGTAGTGGCCGATACGTTGAGTGTGTTGGCTGATACCCCCACTCAGCATAATTGACTCTATCTATCTATCTATTTATCTAGTGTGTTTGCTATATTTTTGACATGCTTTGTTTATTTTCATATTAAAAGAGTTGTAAAATTACTTTTCATTGTATCCTTCATTATATTAATTTGGTAGTCAAATGCAGTTTCGGCCCCAAATATTGGCCGCAAATGTCGGCAGGTTGTATCGGCTGATGAGAAAATATCAGTATCGGCCCTAAAATATCTGTATTGGTCGATCCCTAAAACCATCCTCAACTGGGTTTCTCCTCCTTCACTGTGAATTTATTCATATTTTGCAGGACTTTAGAGGCAAAAAATCCCTTTAAATTCCCAGAGCATAGATGTGTTCTGTACTTTTATTCCATCCATCTGCACCAGCTTCATCCTGGACAGGCTGAGTCCACCGTTGTGCAAGCAGAGACAAATGGGACAATCTGCAATGCATAAATATCTAGATCCCATTTAGAACCACCAGTTAACCCAACATGCACGAGGAGAAGTGCACACAGAAAGGCTCCCACTGGGATTTGAACCAACAACATTTTAATTAAAGGTGAAAGTGTCCAAAAAGACCAAATATAAAGCTGTCAAAATGGTTATTAGGAAAGCAAAATGGAAAATGGGGAGTAACTGTGATGGCAAGTGGGAGTTTTAGATTAAAAAATAAACTCAGTGCAGTGAATGCATTATTATATTATAGTTTTATCAGTTATTAAAAGTAGCTTTCTGTAGTCAGTGATGATTTTTTTTCTCTGAAGCAAAGAACACAAGCAAGTCTGGAGGAGGGAAGTTCCCACAGGAGCAACATGTTTTGAACTTATGTGGCCTGTTTTGTCAAAGGTACCTTACCTCTGAAATGAAGCCAAAACAAGCTGATATTAGCTCAGATACATTCCCATGAACGAGTCCTTTTCTTAATCTGTGCTTCTCTGTTTTATCTCCTGCCTTAATCTAGTTAATTAGGTTAGCCATTCCAGCCCCATCTCTAATCCTAAACTAAACCAACAAGGAGATTTATTCCTTGTTGCCATGGAGATGAAGATGTTTTGTATCTACTTTATGTTTCTAACTAAAGATACTTCATTATACCGGAAGACTTGACCATCCTCCTCCATGTTGGCTACATTGTTGTGCATATCTCTACTAGGGATAGCCCAATACAGATTTTTTTTAGATGGGGATGTCTATTTCCCATTTTCAAAATTTGATATTGGAAAATATTGGTATAGTTTTTGGGCAAATATTTTGAAAAATGAAATCTCCCGAGATCTTTTTCCATTAGCAGCAGCCCAGCATGTAGAAAAGTCGCTGTTATCCTGGAAGAACTTCATTTCCCAGCATTCCTTTCAGAGTCATTTGACTACAGTGCAGCTGCTGCTGCTGCTACAGACTGACTTGCTTTGAAGCTGCTGATAATACTGTATGTCTGCTAGTATCTGATATATGGTAGTATCTGATACCTGCAGGTATCTGATATCTGGCAGCCAGATGTCCTAAATGAACTTCTGGCTAAGTTAAGGAGATTTTGGGATCTTTGCTGTTGGAGCAAAGTGTAGTTGTATTTCTTAAAATATGAGATACATCCACAGTTCTCTGCATATATCAGTATCAGTTGTTATCGGAATTTAAGAGTTGGACAATATCAGCATATCGGATATTGGTTAAAAAAGCCTATATCGAGCATCCATAATTAACTTGTTAGAAAGAAAAAGAAAATTCTAACTCTGACCCCAAATTGTAATGAGAAGACTGTACCTTTAATTACAAAATTGAGATCATAATTGTGAAATTTTAAAAAATGCTAATCTCGTTTTAAAATTTTCCACAAGGGATTGATGAATAATTTCTTTTAATTCAAACTCTCATGAGCATTTCTTGGAATCAATCTGATTCTACAAAGATCTCACTTTGACTGCTTTAAGGAAAAGCTCTTTTGTCAACTCCCAAAAATATGACCCTTGTAAAATGCAAACAAAAACAGAATTACTCACAAATCCCATAAAGCATTTTTATTCCCAGTCGAACATAAACATGTCAGATGTTGAAACAGATATTTTAAACTGATTACGGATCTGTTTGCAGAAACAAGTTCCAGAGTGATGTTGTGCAGCCTCCCTTCTTCTTTTGCTGTCTGGGAAGTGAAGAGATCAGCTGCTGGAGTTTGAGGAGAGGAATGCACCCAGACTGTTTCCAGCTTTGCTGCTGTGGTGGATCCAGTATAGGGTCCAGGTCTTGCTGAAACCTGCAAGTCCTTCCCTGACAGAGATGTTGCTCTAAAACCTCCACGTACTCAGCATTGATGGAGCTTCACGGATGTCTGCTTTAGTGCTGTCTGAGGACTCATGAGGATCCAGTGTGACCCCCCAGCTTGTCCCATGCACACAGAGATTCCTTCTGATTCTCTGAGTCTTCATATTACACTAACTCACCTGACTCCAATCAATGGGTAATTGTCAATCAAGGAGGCTCCTAATACCTGCAGGATAGCAGCCCTCGAGCGCCGGAGTTGGTGATATTAAATGAAACAATCAGACAAATTAGGGTAAGAAAAGCCAGTATATATCGTCATGTAAAGCAAATATGTGACATTTGGTCAGCCCTAGTGGGAAGCAGTCATATTTTATTTGTGACAATTACTTTTCCAGCCTTTTCTTACGTCTGTTTCAACTTTTTACAAACGTGTTTCTGGCATCAGATTTAAAATGTCTGTTTCAACATCTGATGCGTTTACATTTTACTGGGAATAAAATATGGTTTCATGAGACTTGCAAATCACTGCATTTTGTTTTACTTTGAATCTTATCTAGCAAACAAATTCTTTGTAAATGTTTATAATAAAACAATATTTAATCATCCTTCCGTAAAGAACTTAAAGAAAAAAAAGAGGCAAAAACATAAAAACTGGCCGGCTGAATCCATGTATGCAGAAAATAAAATCCACAATTAAAGTTCGATTTTGATCCAACCTGAAAGTCGCTGTAAGTAAAACTAGATTCTGGTATTCTGTTCATGGTCCGTTTACAGTCTTAGAAAATGCAGCAAAGGAAAAACAAACACTCCACATCCTCCAATCCAGTTTATTTTCCTCGGCAGAAAAGGGAACACGATAAAATTAAATGAAAAAAAAAACAAAAAAGGACAGAATTATGTTCTTGCTTTATACATTTAACTAAATATGACACTCTATGCTAGGGTGTAAGTAACTCAAACTGATATAAGGTTAAATAATCTTTTCTTTAAAAGATACAGGAAGATATTCATTTCTTCTGTTTCTCATTAGCACTCAAAAAAAAAAAAGAAAAAACATATCAAAACAAGAACCAGCCACATTCTCCAAAACTCTCCTTCCACTTGGCTGAATCTGATTGGAGAAGACGGGAGGGTGATGGAGAGAAGAAACGAACGTGTGCATGAGGATTAGCATAGTAAAGTGGTGTTCTACGGGCTTCCAACCCAAGTCAACTTTTATGAAGTAACTTTGCAAAAGATGACACTTCGAGTCTCCAGGAAATCTAGTGCTTCGTGTTTCTCATTTCCCTCAACTGAAAAACAACTGTGTGCAGTTCAACATCCATCGTTAAATTGCACTTCTTTTACATGCTGCAAAGTACATTTTTACTGAGGTTCTGCACCTCTTTGAAACAGATCTTTTCATTTTGATGCACGCACGTGCCAAATGCCCAAATGAAACAAAAATGACAACGTGAGGAATAAAATCAACTTCTGCAATGTGACAAACAAAATGTTGGTAGAATACCCCTTTAGGAGAAGAGACGCAAGGAACTGAACAATATGCACAGCACAAAGTCCAAGCAGCCAGACTGTGTCCGCGGATTCAGGCCGGGCCAGAAAGCATGACCGAGACGAGAAAAAAAAACTTTTAAGAAAAGGGGGAAACCACGAAATTTCAGAATTCACATTATTCCTGCAGCCAAGACCAGCCGAGGCGTCTTTAGACACCCGACAAACGGTTGGTGGGGTCTGAGCTTCCACCCAGAAACACCTGACAAAGCTTACTGACAGAAAACTTACCAATGACAGCTGGTTACTTTCCTCCAATTTGCCTGCATCGACATCTCCATGGTAACCAACCTAAGAATCATTTCTCACTGAAAACTGATAAAAACCCAAATTTCTGTTACTGAAAGCTCATAAATGCTGTCTTGATTGGCAATTGTGAAAAACAAAATATCTTAAATATCCAATTTAAACACATTTTTATGACATTTAATCCTGATTTTCAAAAGAAAAAAGAAGGAAAGCAATAAGAGAAGCACTTAAGAGAAAGTTGGTATGTTTTGTATCTCGGTTTTGACCCAGATGGACGTCAGGTGTGAGATGGCATTTTACTGAAGAGCTCTTCCGCTGAATCATAACGCTCGGCTGTATTCCCCTCTTATGGTTAAGATCAACAGTACCACTCAGTAAACTGAAAAAAAGGAAGAAAAGTAAGAGAAGAGGATCTGCTACACAGGATTCATCTGAACGACTCGTCCGTTAGTGTTTCTTTGTTTTTCTTAAAGTTTGTATTTATGGTTTAGTCAACAGTCCGTGTGAGCAGAGGCAGGGATTGGCTGTATCGTCCTCCACGATGGTTAAACAGTAAAAAACAGAGCTAATCACCACAATGGCCACAAGAAAAAAAAAAAAAAAAAGTACGCTGCTGCTAGGCCCGCGCACGTGCATACACCGTTAGTGACACCGTGCACGGATCTACGTGTTGACTGAGAAGAAAGAAGAAGAGTGAGAGTGGGGTTACAGGCTTGATGGCGACCTGAGGGACCCGTGACCAAGAAAGAAAAACTTAAAATCTCCGTTTAACGAGACTCCAAAAGGATCAGTTCGTCTGAAAGCTCAAAAAAAAAAAAGAAAAAGAAAAGAAGCGTGAGGAAGAGGAGGAGACCATGGCGAGATACAGCAGAGCTGTGCGTGATGGTTGCCTGGCTGGATCCGTCTCCGGGCCCGTCCTCCGAGCATGGCGGTGGGGTTAAGGCTGTGTGTGAACATGCGGTACTGAACAGCCGCTGGGCCCCTCACTGGCCCCGGGGCCTCGGCCGGAGTCCCAACAGATGCTCCAGGCAGGAAAACGGGGCAGCGTCGAGCTCAGATCCAGAATCGCTGGGTCAGATGCAGGATGTAACAACCGTACCCCCTACCCTCCTCCTCCCTTTTTCCCCCCTAATCCCCCCTCCCTCCCTCCCTCCCCATCACCCCATTTGTCACTCCTCCTCGCTCTCCTTCCTCCTCCTCGTTGTAAGCGCCTCATCTCCGACCGGATGGCTGGTGGTGCTGTGGCCAATCAGGAGCACTCCTCGCCGATGCGCTGGCACGAGCGGCCCACCTTGCGGTCCAGCTTGACCATCTTGAGGACGGCTTCCTCGCGGCCGCGGCCCAGATGGTCGAACAGACAGTCGTGCTGCTCGGGGAGACGGTGGAGCATGCAGAAAACGTAGCCTGCAAGTTAAACGGAGACAAGCGGAGACTCTCAGCCCGGTTGTGAGCAAACTGGAGGAGCGTGATAAGTGCACCAGCGTGGATACCGACCGCAGCGGCAGGAGCCCAGTTCCTGCTGCACCAGCTCTAGTTTGGTTTGGCAGCGATAGCAGCGCCGGCGGTTCTTCTGTTTGGGCGTCCCGCGGGCCTCTTCGCTGCTCCCTTCCTTTTCTTCTGTCCGTGGCCGTTTCTCCGGCGTCGCCTCGCTGTCTGGGCCCGAGGCTGCAAACACACAGCAGGGTTAGGACACGCAGCGCTGGAACTGGGGCAGGTCGCGCTTCGCTGCTGGCAGGAACACCACGCTGCTCCTACCTGACTCTCGTGGACGTTTTGTGGGTGTGCAGAGTGTGCCGTGGGCCGTTTCTGTGGATGACACGCCTGCAGACGGAGAAACAAAAGGATGAGTGATGGATGACCTGCCGTGACACACATCCAGTCTGGGAAAAGAAAACTTTTACCACCACATTTATTCTGCACCATGCTCAGAGTAAGATCATCACTTGTGTCAATGTTGTGTTATCAAAAGCAAAAGTATTACCTTCAGACTTCTGAGGAGCCCTGATGGACATGAGTTTACTTTAACTTGAGAGTAAAGCAGGAAATGTCAGTACTTACAGAAAACTGTAATTCATCGGATTACTCAGTTTGAGCTTGTTTAAAAAGAAATAATTATTCAGAAATCTAAATAATTTGGTTTAACCTTTTATAAAAGTGCTATTAAAATTCTCCTGGTGTCGGACGTGTCATTTTAGTAACAAAAATACAGACGACCGTCTTCGTCCAAGCATGAGGGAAAAACTACAGTGGCCATAACGGTTAAAATAACTACCCTGTTTGTATATTCAACAGTAATAAGACATCGACCAGCCGATATTTTAGGCCGATATTTGCTTGTGTCGGCATTGGCCTATATATCAGGTGTGTTGGTCGATACCCCCACTCAGCATAATTTACAGACTATATGTAAATTTCTTACAAGTTTGTTTCTATTTACCGTATTTTCAGGACTATAAGTCACACTTTTTTTCATAGTTTGGCAGCTTGTGTGACTTATGTATCAAAATATATCAAATTTAACATTTTTTTTCAGTATCAATTCATACTGACTGACATAAGCCAATGAGTAAATATTACCGTCTAATGTCATAAGAGGGCGCTATAGGCCTGTGACAACTATATTCTGCTCCAAGGGCAAAATATCCTTATCTCAGTGAGAGTAGTTCATTTTGGACATCTGGCTGTACTGCCTGTGCGGTGCAACAAATCCTCAAAAACATGTTTATCCTTCTTAGTTATGATGTTAATGATCATTTACAAGCATTACCTTTGGAATTGGACTGATTGGGTAATTTTTTGATATGAAAAATCGGAAAATCACCCTATTTTTAATAAATAAATACGACTTAAATAAATAGTCCTTTTTTTTAAACAAGTGAAGTGATTCTTTTTATATTTATTTGAAGTGCTTTGTTCTTGTTTATCTTTAAAGAGTTGTAAAATTAATTTTCATTTTATCCTTCATTATATTAATTTGGTCAAAGTCAAATGCAATATCTGCCAACGGTTGAGGCTGATGAGAAAATATCGGTATCGGCCCTGAAAAAAATTATATCGGTTAATCCCTTGTAATAAACGTTTTACAAATGAAGTGAACCACAGCATGAAGGGGGACGAGTTAATTTGGGACACAGTGTCCCAAATTCTGCTGCTCTGATTGGCTGAAAATGTCCAACTATATCCTGAAAATCAGGATGTTCCAGATTTATTTACTTCAGCACAAATGCAACTTTTTTGGAGACGCCTGACAACAATTAAATGTATTTATTATGGTTAATCCTCACTGCTGCTCACACTGAGTCTGTTTTGGCAGCAGTTCTTGGAACCAAGGCTCCACCAACCCCCCGCATACTAATCACTAGCACCAGAGCTCCGGACCACCTTTTTGCATTGGTTGCACCAGTGCACCATAAAAAATAAATGAACCCAAATGTTTCACTGCACTTTAAGCACCACAATTAAATGTTTTGAAGGTTACTTAATTCAAATAAATGTGATCAAGGATAGAAGGGCAGGTAAATTTGAATCACGACACATAATCTGCAAAAACTTCCTCATAAAAACTACGATAATATAGAAACAGCATAAAATAAGTGCATCACACGCTGGTCATTATACTGCAGGCAACCAAAGAAACTTCCAGCTGGCCTGAAGCTGAAGTTTTCTCTGATAATGTGACAAGATAATAGTCATCTTAATGGAGACACAGACGATGGATGGTTCACTGCTTATCTCTGCTGGTCCAAAGGCCCATTTATTAGGGATGCACGATATTGGAATTTTGGCCGATATCCGATATTTTAAAATTCATGAGGCCAATAACTGATGTCAAAACCAATACTAAAGCTGAAAAACATGAGCAGTCATTGCAAATAGCAGTTTTGTTTTCCATTTCTGACACTTTGAAAAAAGGGGTGGGGAAAAAATATGGGTACACTGAAATATCGCTATATTTTCCATACGCCGATATCAAATTGTTAAAAATGCGGTATCGATCCATGATCCATTTTTCCTCACGAAATCTTGCAATATTTTATCGTTCTGTTTAAAACTCTCGCAATATTTCTTGAATTCTCGTGAGATTTAGTTGGTAAAATAGATCGATACCACGTTTCTAAATGCCAATATGATATCGGCATATAAAAATACCGCGATATTTGAGTGTATCGACATTTTTTCCCCACCCCTAATCTTTATAGGTTTTAAAGTCTGTAAAAAAGTTTTTTTTTTAAACTTTAGAAACAGTGGGCTGATCGGTTAAATATTGGTTAAATATCGGTGGGGAGGCCGATGTCCGATATTCAGTTTTATATAGCACTTTGCATACTAAATAGGGAGCACACAGGGCTTCACACAACAGCAATAATCAAATGTCAAATTCAAATAAATTCAACATCAAATTAAAAACAAGCTGGTTCATAACGTCACCGAATTTAAAACACACCTAATCGTACGTCATCTCTCACACTCAAATTATGCCGAGCGGGGGGTCTCAGCCAACACACCCGACATATCGGCCAGTACCGATACCAGCAAAATCCACAAATACTGGCCTCAAATATTGGCTGTCCGATGTATCGGTCTATTCTTAGAGCAGAACACTGCTGTCTACTGTGCTGCCTGTTTATGTGCAGCATCATGACCTCGACTGTCGCCATGTCTGCTGTTGTCTGAGACGGACGTCGCAACTCGGAGGTGAACTGATGTCCTGACAACATAACACATGAATGTGTGAGAGCAGTGACGTTTGAAACCCATTAAAGGAGCGTAAACAGGCCTTAAGATGGGGCTTCAGAACAATAATCAGGGTAAGTGGAAGATGTGTAGACTCGCCGTTTCTGCGCTTTTCATTGGCTCCAATTTAAATGTCTAATGAATCAGAGTTTGGTGGGAAAGGCACATTCATGTAAATAGGAATCCACGACATGCTACAGGTCTGCTGTTAGGCACACCAATGCAACCAAGGAAGACAAAAAAAAAAATCAGGGTTGTGCGTTACAGATTTTTGGTTTGTGAGTCAGACTGGAGCCCTGGAGGACGCTGTGAGATGCTCAGAAACAAACATCAACTTCAGGGTGAACACTGAGTTTGTCTTTTTTTTTTTTTCTGTCCCAATATGTTGCAGGAAAAGTTGAGTTTTGCTTTAAAGTTTTTATCACAGACTTAAAGATTAGAAATAAAACAGATGCCTCTGAGAGCAACGTGTGTTTGTTGTCTTTTGTGTATCCAGAACTTGATGAGATGTGGTCCGTGTCCTGAGTCACATTGTGACTTTCTGTTGTCACTGAGTGTCAAACATGAACGGGCTGATTCCTGTATCTTTACTGTGATTCAATCAGTGGGCCTGTTCACTGATAGCAGGCTGCCACCATCTTTCCTGCTGGTTACAAACTTCAAACCATAAAAACATCACACTGCTGCCATCAGTGAGGAACCACTGTTGATGTAGTGTTGAGGTCAGCATTAGTTTTCTATACTTCACATTAACATCTGCTTCCTTGGTGTGAGTGGTTGAATGTTTCAGTGCCCCTCCAGCTTGTGACTGAATCCGGTCAGAGCTTTATATCTTGTCAGCCATGCTCTATACCTCTCTGTTCTGATATGAGACAAAAAGAACAGACAGTCCAGTCTTTCTTCAACATGCGGCAGACAAAAAAAGCTGTCAATACTTGGCCAATAATGGCAGATTTCACCGACCTGTGATAATCACCACATCACCCCGCTAACGCTGGCTGGCCAGTCTTACCTTCCCTCATGCTGGAAAACGCGGGCGAGGGCTCTTCGGCCGACGGCTGCTCGGCGCTGGAGGGCAGCGACGATGATAGGGATTGGCTACTGCTACTGCTCATCTCGCTACTGAAAACGGGCGATTGGCTACTCCCAGTGCTTTGGATTGGCTTGGAGGTGCAGTCGTCCACTGGCTGCTTCTTCTGGACATCTGTGGTCATGGACAGTGAGGAAGAGAGTGAAGAGGAGGGTAAAAGTAAAGAGCATGGAGAGGGGTGGATTCAAATGAGGGAAGAAAAGGAGAAATGATTAAAATGTTGAAAGTAGGACTAACGCACCTCTTTATGAAGCAACCGGCAGCCATCATGACAGGTTCACTTTATTAACGGGACCCTTGAAAGGGTAATTTGGTTTGCAGCAAACGGACACATTCAGCAGTCACATCATATTAAAACATAAACCACACCAGGAACAGGAGATTTTATGTATTCATTAGGCTCTGTACACAGTTGTGTACTTTTCTACGGTGCAGGAGTGGGTGTTGGCAAAGACTCCACGATACAATAAATATTGTGATATCACACTGCGATATATTGCAATATTCTAGGCACTTCACAGAAATTTAAAATGCAGCTTGAAATGAAAGTTGTACTTATGTACATACATTAGATTACTGAAAATCCTGTATTTTGTCGTTTTCATTGTTCTATTTCAAAATCTTTCAAAATTTGCAACATAAAATATCGTGATATTTCAGAGTATCAATATTTTGTTCAGATCACGCTGGCGGTGTAAAAGCAGACAAAGCTAAGTCTAATTACTCCACGCAAACATTGGCATTAGTTTGATTTGTTCCTTGAATAATGCCAATGTTTGCGTGGAGTAATTAGACTTAGCTTATTCAAAAAGATTATCCAAACAAGTCATTTGATATTCGCTCATTTATTGATTATTTACCTGAGAGAATATCAAATGACTTGTTTGGATAATCTTTTAAAGTATCGGTGTACAATGAGAAAAACTTTAACCCATACCCATAACCAATAATTTTCTGCCAACCAATAATTTCATGGCCGTTAACTACAACTGATAAGTTCAGATTTAAAAATTAAATATAATTTTCATATAATCTGCAGTTTGTGCTCTGGATGCAGCAATGAAAAACTGATATTTATGTAGCTCTGCCTCATCTAGAACAGCAAAAAAAAAAAGTTTTGGCTATTTAAATGTTTTCTTTTTTCCCCAAGTAATCACACAAAAATGTGGTCATATTGTTCCCATGCCAAGAAGAAGAAGAAGAAGGAGAAGAAGAAGAAGAAGAAGAAGTAGAAGGAGAAGATTTTGCAGGTTTGCCACAAACATTGCCTGTTACATATTGGTCACCTTTTATTGATAACAGTTTTATGTACAATTTGATATTTCTGTATTTCCTCATTTCAGGGAGCCTTATAAGATCTGGCTAGGGACAGATGGAAACTAGCCTTTTGGCTAAATCTGGCATATTTAGAAGTTCTTCTTTGGTTTTTGTATGCTCTGGCCCCATCAAATAAACATAAAAATAAGAAAAAAATATTGGCCACCAATATCGGACTGATAATACTGTGCATCACTTTTTTAAAGAAAAAAAAAAACATATATATATATATATTTATATATTTTTTTACTTTCAGCTTGCAGTGATCCTAGTATTGGATTAAAAAAAGTGGGTTTGTTAATGACAATTTGAACACATCCCCTTAGTTATTTCCTATAATTTCTTTTTAAATACCATAAAAACCTTACTTTAATCCATAGATTATCTAATAAACAATAAAATGTGTCAGCTTTGCTTACATCTGTTCTGTTGGATACCTGTAAAAAGAAAATATTTTGGATTTCAAGCTCTAAATGTGCCAAAATATTTTTAAATTCGTTACTACAAGCAGACTTCTCCAACTATAGCATGACTTAGTGAAAGAAAGAAAGGATCGTTTTAGATGACTGAGCTGCACTTTGGACTTTTCTATCTGGGACTTTATCGAACCAGGTGGATAACTTTCCCCTTAAGAAAAGACTGGATTTTAGTTTCCCCTTCAGATGTGGGCTAACCCACTTCTACTCTGCTTCCGTACTCATGTGTATCCAGTCTATTCTAAGCATCATTGTTGTCTGATGTTGCACTCAAAGCTGGGCCCTTAGGTCCTCGCTGTCTGCTGTACTCAACAGTTGCCATGACCACCGACAGAGCTGCAGTGCACCTCCAACACATCCACCTGAAGCAGAAGTCACTGGAAAACTTCACACATTTACTGACACTTTAAAACTTGGTTTAGTATTTTTCTTTTTCATAAACAGGTTGCCATAAAAAAAAAACTTTTCAGGCGGTTTAAAGAAATAAGAAAAATAAGAGTAATCCATTTTCTTTTGTTGCTTCTTTTGAGCTTTACCTGGGGGAAGCATTATTTTAAACACCCTTTTATAAGTATGACATCTTCACATTATTAGCATTCCTAACTGGAATCGGCTCCGTCAACCTGCTGCTGGCCGACTGTGAGAATGAGTCTGCACGCATGTTTAAAGAAGGTGAATGTTGAACAGTTTCACCCATGGATGTGAGATTTAACCAGCCGCAAACAAATCCGACAAAGACTCAGGGGACCCGAGATGCGTCCATGCATGCATATGAGGATTTGTATCTTTGCAGCAAAGGGTTAGCAACTGTGCAACAAAATATTGCTGCATGTACGAGGTACAAATCTACTACAAGAAAAATGCAAGTGCTTTTCAGCACACGCGTCTCAAATAATAATGCTTCTTAAACTAACTAGATCCGTTTCCTGAGCTCCTGCGGAAAACCAAGACATCAGCTTTTCCAATCACAGCAACAGTTTGGCTAAAATTATTCCCCACCGAGGCTGACTTTTGCCTCAGAGAAAAGTTGCTGTCATCAAAAATAGCAAATCATGAGGACAGATTCAGATGCAGATGGACACAGACACGACATGGTGACATCTTTCCATCCATTTCATTACTTCTTGTTGTGTCTCACTCTTGTTATGAGGTGATAAACAGTCAACTGAGACGGAAAAAGTTCTTCGTACCAGGTCATGTTAGAAATAAAGTGGTGAGTGAAAGAAAAAAACTTACCAGCAAAACATTTGGAGCAAAGGTTCTTGGTTTTACTGGACCTGAGAAAATGGGAGAAAATGGAAATGTCACAAAGCGCCTCAACCAACCAGCGTTTGCTTTCTACAACATAAAAAAGCAGGAGTTGTGCATTTAAAGAATAATCCGTTTTTGGGCAACATTTGGACAGAAATAACTGCTGTGAAATGTGTGTGTGTGAGAGAAATGTGTCCATAATCCATCAGGATTTAACCCCTCTTAAAAACATCTTAAATTACGTACAGTATCCTGATTCTGACATAACATCTTTCATAATCTACTGTTCAACCTCAGGAAGGCTGTTTTGGTTCATCTTTCTGGAAACTGGGTATTTGTAACAGTAAACTGAAGGTTAGATGACAAAAAACCCCAAACAAAACAAAGTAGAAAACTGCTGGTTTACACGATGGTTGTAACAATAATGCTAGTAAATGTAAGCGTTATTTATTCATGTCTGTCCATCTTCTGGTTGCTTCAGTTGTTGAGACAAAAATGTCTACCGGCAACAAAACAGATTTATGTCACGTTACATAAATGGTAAAGCATTATTAAATTTCAACCGTTTAATTATTTGATCATAATCTCACATTAAGGGTTGTTTTCGGTGATTTAATCTGACACTTTCTGGGTCAACAAAGATTAATGTATTCTGTAGCGTCCAATCAGACTTCTGCACCTGCTGACAGGTATTTTCACCCATGACCAAGGTGCTTTAATTTGTCTTGGACAGATTTGTTTGTTTTGTTTTATTTTTTTAATTATACTTTCAACCACAATTCAAAAGCAATATTTTATAACACCAAATTATAATATAGTAAATTTATATTTATTATTATTATTTTCAGTTTCTTGTTTTTTTAATAACTGTTTTCAATTAATACTTTTGTTTTGGGAGGGTATGAGTAAATATGAGAAAGACTGTAAATTCTCCACCCATCCAACAACTGGAGAAAATCTTAACCAAGAAAAACAGATCAATATAAAAACTTTCACTTCACTTTTGAATAACTAATTATATGCATTTTTCCTACTTTAAATACGACCTTAAACATAAGATTTAGTTGTTCTCTCACACTGTATACCCAAATTCAACAACATCCACATTTATCTGCTTAAATGCTTTGATCACTAAATAAATAAATCCTACAACCCTTTTTCTAAAGATCAGGCTTCACTTTGAGCTCCTTAATCTAAAAACATCGAATACATCTAAAAGAAAATGCAGCGTAAATCATCAGAGCAGACATGCTTAAATGACAGTGGAATTAATATTTATTTGATTAACAATTTCTGCAGTTAAACAGCTAGAAATATTAATTTTTTTCGCTTTCCTGCTTATGCTGGAGCTGCGGTCAGACTCTTGAATGATGTAGGTTATCATATTAGTAGGGATGCACGATATAATCGGCCCCATATCGGTATCAGCCTTAAAACTGAGTATTGGACATTGGCCACCCCACCGATATTTAACAGATCAGTCTGCAGTTTCTAAAGTCTAAAAAAAAACCAAAAAGAAAACTACTTCTTCCTCTTATTCTCCAAAAACTTCTTTTTTTACAGACTTTAATACTTCTAAAGACTAGGGGTGGGAAAAAAATATCAATACACTGAAATATCGCAATATTGTCATATGCTGATAACATATTGACATTTAAAAATGCAGTATTGATCTACTTTACGAACGAAATCTTGCAATATTCCATCGTTTTGTTACAAAATCTCGCCAGAAATCACAAAAATTTCGCGATATTTTCATATGCTGATGTCATATTGCCATTTTAAAATGCGGTATCTATTTTACTAACGTCATCTCACGATATTTTATTGTTCTGTTACGAAATCTCGCAAGCATTTACAAAATATCATGAGATTTTGTATTTTTCAAAAGTGTCGGAAACAGATAAAGCTGCTATTTGCGATGACTGCTTATTTTTTTCAGTTTTAATATCGGTTATCGGCCAAATGAGTTTTAAAATATTGGCATATCGGGTATCAGCCAAAATTCAAATATCGTGCATCCCTACATATTAGTAAATGATTATAATTAGTATTTCTGATTGGTTGTCTCATGGCAATATTTATTGTGTGAAATGTGGATAAATATTCAGAATAAAAATAACCGGTTTGGCGTGTGAGTGTAATCCCATTGCTCAGGTTGGTTAAGCTAGAAAACCAGAGAAAACCCTGGGTAGGTTTTGCTCGAGCAAAACACTTTCAGATGACAAAAATTTTTAAAAAATATCCTGAACTTCATTTACCATGACTCAATATACTGGTGGGGAGTCAACAGGGATGAGGGTGTAATGGATGCAGATCTGTCATAACCAATCCCAGAATTTTCCATCAGTCACCTGTTTCATGGTTGCTTGGTGACTGCCTCCTCAGACAATACTCAATAACAGATTCACCTACAAGCTTTTTTTTTTTGGCATGAATGTCTGAAAATACATCAGAGGAAAAACATTTCTCCCCAACTTCACCCCCAAAATGACAAGACTACCAAGATTTAACTTCTCATTCAGGACCAATAGACAGGAGCTTGTGGGGGTTACAGTAATCAATCAGCATTAATTTTCTGATCAAGAAGAAAACTGTAAATTCATCTGAGTCTCTGAGTTTTCTTGGCAGTTTGGGGGCTTTTACTCATATTTTCTGGACCTCTGTAATATTGTCAGACATTTTTTGTCAGCCATCAGTCCCCTCAATAGCACACAAGCTGGAACTTTGCAGGGTTTTCCAATCATTGTTCTACCTGGAGCCGTGCTACCGCTGCAGGAAAAGCCTGCAGATGCTGCTTTTACCTTCAGAAAGGGAGTGAATGGTCGTCACCTGTTCAAGTCATTATATTTGCGGCCATCCGTTTAGACGAGTACTTTGGAGGATTTCCCACATGCATATTGGGATTATCTTTTACCTGAATTTTAACAATGTTCAAATACAATAAATAGAGAATTTAGTAGTAAAGCAACTTTCCCCAACACAAAACAAAGATGTTAAAGGTTGAATATGAACAATACAGAGAAAACTAACGAACTTTGGAGCAAGAATGTGATGAGCACAGCCTCCAGTTCCAAGTTCAAGTTGGGAACTTTGTAAGGAGAAAAATAGTTACACAATAAAACAAGCAAATGAAAAAAAAATTCATAATATCACAGAAATGCTACTTATGACAATGCCTGCCGAGGATAATGTTCATTAAGTTGAAGGAGGCGTTGTCATCTACCCTAATTTGCCACAGCTCTTTACGCATAAAAGTAAATATCCTGTCAGGCAAATGTAAAAACTTTTTTCCTGAGTTTTTCCATTTCAAATCAACCCGTTTGTACATAAAACATCAAAACAAGCATAAAATACAGTAATGAAAACAGACTAGTGAAAATAATCTCATCGAGGTACCGATCCGATGCCACGCAAGTTATAAAAACAGGAATCTATCCACCGATTAGCTCTGTTAGCTCTGACACAGCTCTTCTTCCCGGCTGCAGCCTGCTGTTTCAAAGGAGCAGAAGAACTCATCACCTGACAGGAGTTAATAGTAATCATGTAGTATTTCACACTGGATTCTCCCATCAGAAAGACTGCATTTAAAATTAAATGGCTCCAATTTGCTGTATTCATCCATGTTTTACATAGAGTTTACCCTTGAACCAGGTCTTACCACAAGGATAATCATTTAGCAGTCATGCAGGTGGAATATGATATTCTTTTTATAACATGGTGGTATCGGTACTCGGTATCGGTCAATATCCACAGCTTGAGTATCGGAATAAGTATTGGGAGGGAAAAAATGGTAATAAAACATCTCTAATGAAAATGTTTCACTCTCACCTAGTATTATAGAATCTCACAGTTGGGTAAATAACTTGTGTCCACACCTGTGATGTATACTAGGGGAAGGAGGACAGTGGTCCAATAAAATGGCAAGGTTGACTTAACCATGGTTCAACTCACTGTGTATTTAATGTACTACTTTCCAAGTCTAGTCGAATACACTGTGGACATTATGACCCGCCATATTTAAAATGCTGAACTATGGCACCACTCAGGTTTATTGACTAGGCCTGCACCCTGATGTGCGAGTTAACTGCATAACAAACAAAAGTAGAACTTCCTTGAAATGGAATGCAGCCCTCCTTGATGTCTGGGCTTGACCAGGTGTATCAACTCTAAATGTTTCTGCAATACTGACGCCTTTATCATTATAAATTTTCAGTACGTTGTCAATCCTGCAAGCCACTCGTGAGTAAACCCATTAAATTAATCGGTTAAACATACATACGCTGCCATAATGACAGGTTAGGGATCCATCCAGGATCCTGTCCTGCATACAATCCTTAAAAAAATGCAGCCCTCCAAGAGATCCGCTCAATAAGCCCGACTTTCAGTGACATGTGTCAAGAGCCAGTTGTGGTACAGGACAGCAAGCAGCCCCAGGCAGGTGTTATTCTGAGGGCAGAGCCATTAACACACACAACCCTGCCATTTGTGTCACCTGACATTGACAGGTGGGTGATGGTTTGCTCACTGGACACCACAAAAATGAGGGCAATTGGGGGTAGAGCTGGGGGAGAGTGGTTGGTTATCAAATAACAAGTCATATGACAATGTTGTATTCCTTTAATATCTGAAAACAGGAGGGGGGGGTTATCTATATTTGCAGGTTACCACCCTAAAACCATTACTGTCCAAGTATTAGCAGGGACTTGTTCTGCTTCTATATTAAGGAATGACACAGAATGATACTACAGCTGTTTTCTTCTTCTGTATCGGTGTCATTTGTGTATCAATGACAGCAAACAACTAGTTAAGTCCGAGTGTCGTTGTCAAATGGAGTAAATGTCGCTTTTAGTCATATTTCCTATAGGCTAACATAGGAGCCTGTGAATCACATCCGGTATGCAACACACATCCACTTTGACAACCCCGAATGTTAAAAGGGCTTCAAAATTATTTTTGAAAAATAGCAAATATCCAAATATAAAAGTGAGCATCAAAGAAAAATATGTTAGTCTTTGACTTTCTGCTATTTTTCGACAGGAAACCAGGACACGTTTAACAGGAACCTGCTAGCAATAAATCATTTTCTATCTTGGGTACGTCATCTCCTTGGCTCATAATTTGCCTAAAACACGAAGTAGGGCGATTAAAATCAAAATATGTTTTTTAAAAGGACTTCTAGTTGTTTATAAATGTCACATTTGAGGGAATTTTCCTTGTTTTTTAAAGCTATGAGGTCTATTTATTAGCCAACTTCCCAACCCCCCACCCTCGGCCTGCACGACAGAACAACAACAATAGGTTTGAACCCGCTGAGTACATTTCATCCGGATTTCAGTTTAAGAAAGCGGTTTTAATCTAGTTTATATCAGGTTAAACACTTACCCCCAAAATCCACAGGGACACCTGGGAGGTAGAGCTGAAGGTTTGCTTCGTTCACTTGTGTCTCCCATGACTTTCCAAAGAAAAAAGAAAAGAAAAAAAAAGCGATATGGAAACGCGAGGCCGGGGCCTGCTGCTTCAATGAGGAAAACGATCCAACTCCCAAGTTGGATAAAGCGAAAATATCCCTTTTCCTTTGAAGTCCACAAGCTGGCAAAGACTAGGGGCGAAGTCGACGCGTTTCGAGCCGAAAAAGCCTCAGTTGAGTGAAAGAAAACGTCAGTTTGAAGAGGAATAACTGAACGGGACTCTCAGCAATCAGCTGGACGTTCGGACGTTCCGAACGACGAACGAAAAGAGGGGGCGTCCCGGTACTTTAGCCAGCGCTAAAACACTAAAAAACTACCACCGGTTGCCTGTTAACACAATAAAACACTATTATGGCGACGTTAAATATGTGGGAGGGTGCGATAAAAGGAGAAAAATAAATAAATTAAGGCCTCCCCCTTTTAAGAGTTCAGCACCACCCCTATTCACACGTCGCTGGTAGGAAGTGTGTTAGGCCGGAAATGCGTCCATCAAACCAGAAATGTCAACATTGCCCAACGAAAGAAAGAGAACAGAGCAATAAACTTCTATTATAATGTAATATTACGTGAAAACATAAAGGGAAATGTTTCTTTTAGCTGTTATATTTATTTAATCTAAGTACAAAGTGAGAATATACGTTTTAACCTTGCTTTGATCATTGGATTTACTGTAATCCCTTTACCTGATTACAATGGAGACAACAGAAACTTAATCATCAGAGGAAAACAACTTGATTAGGATTTTATACCCTTATCTGTGCATTTTAATTCTAAGTTGAAAGCTTTTTGGTGATCTTTTAGAGTCTTGATCAATAGTTCTCAGCTTTTTGAAGGTCTTTCGAAGGTTTTTCTTCAGCTGCTTTGTGTCATTTTCAGAGAAATGTGTTTGAATGTCTTCTAGGTGACAAAACAGTGACCAAAGTAATCAAGCTGGATAAATGAATCAGTGATTTAAAAATAAAAAATGTACCCAACTCAAGGGATAAACCAGTATTATTTCTTTACTTAAAAACTGAATTTAAATGGCTTATTTAGGCACTTTTGTGGGGTTGTGTTCTCAGCAAACACATGTTGAGAGAAAATAGCATTTTTGCAGCATCAAGATAAATTTCTGTCATGTGAAAACCTGGCATATATCAGCACAACATGTAGTTTGTCCTTAAAAAAAACAATGGACAGACTTAAGAAAAACTATTTACAGCAGATTAACAAAATTTGAAGTTCATGTCCTGAATAAAGAGGGACTAATCCATGGAAGACCTGTCACATGACTCCTGAGCTTTCCAACCACTGTTGTCCTCATCAGAAATGGTCTCCATGGAAGGGTGGCTTTGATAGAGAGAACTATGTCTGGAGACTCCTTAACGCTTTAAGCCTAATCCACAAAATAATGTGCTGGAAACTCTCATTTTTTAAACCTGAATTATTTTGCTCTTTAAGAAAAAGTTTTACAAAATGCATAAATGCAACATTTTTTACTGTGTGCTACATCTGGATTATTTTAGTACCAAAAGGGGCAGAAGGCAAGTATCAGATTGTATACAACAGGTCTCTGACCAATGTTTTTACCATCATTTGGTGCAATAGGTCTCAGCAACTGTAGAATACAAAGTGGGGATTAAAAGAAGTCCAAACTGCCATGGTCATACTAAATACCGAGCTCATTAGAAATATTAACTAATGAGCTGTTGATTCTTTATCGATTTGATCGCTCTTCTTTTGTTTTAATGCTTGTATGTTTATTAACGTTTTGTATTTTTATGTAGTTTTTACTATTTATTATGCATTTTACTTATAACTAAGGCATTTTATTCCAATGTTCAGCACTTTGGTCAGCGGTTGCTGTCATTTTTAAAGGTACAGTGTGCAAGAATTACTGACATCTAGTGGTAGATATGGGTATAGTAATGACTTCATATTCTAAGCACTGTTGTGAATGTACGGTGGCCATCAGTGGCCACAACAGTGTTCTAACCCCCATTAAATAAAGCTGTTACAGCAGTTTTAAAGTTCAGTGGGCTCTCACTTCACACACATTGTTTTGTCCATTCAGGAGCACCATAGTAAACGTGGTGGCACAAATATGGCAGCCTCCATGTACTGTATGTGGACCCCCAGCAAGCAGATATAAATGGTTCATTCTAAAAAAATAAACATATAACAGCTATTTTAGTATGGCGATTACATATCAATAGAAATACAGTTTCGATTTATATATTGATTTTTCTGCCGTTGACCTTTGATTTTGTTACACACTGCACTTTTAAAATGCGCTTATAAACTTGGCTTGGCTGTATACCTTATTTTTTATTCATGCTCGTACAGATTTATTTTTTTTTAACAGTACTGTATGAATTTATCAGCTGCCACATAAATAAAACCATCTAGCTGCTAACATAAAAGTGAGTAAACCAAGACAATGACCCAAATGTAAATGAAAAAGCACAAAGGAACGGCATAGTTTAGTATCAGATACTGACGTGGGACCCCGTTTGTGATTTAAATATAAAAAAGCACATCTATGCACTTATTTACAAAGAATGAATACATCTTAAGATAACATGTCATGTTAAAAACTTAAATTCAATATGATGTAAGTCGCAACATCAGCTGGAAAGAGGGATGGGCATATCGATACCCGGGAGTCGATACTTCGATACAAGCCAGACAAAATATTGGAAATGATACTTTGAGTATCGCGATACCACAGTACAGATACAAAACATGCAATTTGTTTCCACTTCTGAGAGTTTTAGGCAATGAAATGATCCTGAGAAAGCAGCCAGATTCTAGCTTCTGAGTCACATGATGGTGGTAGCCTATCAGATGTCATGATGCTGCTACTTTGGTGATGTTTTGGTATCTTTCAGTGCTTTAAAGCAGGTTATCACACATTATGCTTTGTTAAATTTGTATTACTATTAAATTTGAACATCTTACATTGAATAAATTTAAATAATCCTAACCTGTACTTAAGTTATTTGCTAATTAAATTTTTAAAACTTATTTTTAATTTCTACATCAATATTTGTTTTAAAAGTATTTTCCAGTATTTCTGTTCAAATTTTACTTGTATCTAATATTGCCCTGGCATTCAAGATATCATTGCAAACTGTACAATGATGTGTGACCAAAAGTATCAGTTTCAAAATCTGTATCAATAAAAAAAGTACCATAAACTGTCAAACCGACATGAAAAAGTTTGGTATCGCCCATCCCTAGGTGGAAATACAAGTGATGCCTTCAGGCCTTATTCTTTTTAAAGTAAATTCATGATTTGAGACAATTCCTTGGGCACCAGAAATGAGACAAACATGCACGAGTTTCAAAATTGAACATTTTTAAGTTTAATGAACAACCTCTCACTGGGTAGCATGAACATTTCTCATCGAGCCGGTGTCAGAAGCATGATGAACAGGCGGTGCATTAACTGCTTGCTCTGTAACAGAGGCTTTTTGGACTTGACAAAAATCTATATTGCTTGTACGCAAGACCTCAACTCAGTTGAACAGCAGCCATCCAGGCCAGCAGATGATAAGAGAATATCAAACAATGTCAGTTTTCAAGTCACATTTTTTGAGAGGCAAAATGTTGAACACGACAGTGAAACACAATCACACATCAATGGCTGAAAACAACAAATATATATTAGGTGAAACTATGTATATACATAAAGTTATATGGGAGTATGTCTTCTCAACACAACATAAAACAAAGCCCTATTTTGTTGTAGTACTAAGGAAGACTTTATCCAGCTAATGGTAATCTTCTAAAATGTGGCTAAAGGAACAAAGAGATGGATCACCCAGGTTATTTCTGCATTTTAAGGCTATGAAACAAACAAAAAGGACTTAAAAAAAACCAAACTCATCTAAAAAGTGCAATATCTGTTGACAGAAACCTTAAACATAACCACAGCACTGATAGCTTAATTAGAGAAAAAAAAAAAACACAGAAAAGATGCTCGAGCCAAAAACATCCACGAGCTGTGAAGTTTAAATTAACATACAAAAACAGCAAGAAACCAAATCCAGCACCCCAGTATTGTTCTTCAGTCAGAAAACCCAAGCTGCAACCTTTATTTCTAGATACTAAAATAAAGTGCAGATGGCAGCTGCTCATCTTTCTACCGCGTCTAGACTCCGGCGGCCCTAGTGCATACATAATTTGGTCCGAGCCTTTAAGCTCCTACTTTCAACAAGCTGATTGGTTTCCCAATTATCTGTGCTAAGCTATTCAACTGCTTCAAATATTAAGACACTCACTTAAATGTCAGTTTCAGCAAGTTTTTTTTATCCTTTTCTTGAGGTATTAAATTATCAAAAAGTCACCACCACACATTTTGGTTTTGGGTGTGAAAGCCTGCTGTTGAAATACTCCACACTTATTACTGAATATGCAAATGCATCATTGGGTTACGTGCTATTTGCATACAAAATGCAGCCTCGGGAAGCGTGAGCTCCACAGCTTTGGCAAACTTTAAGAATGAAATTCCAAACTTTGAAAAATACTCCTCTGCTACTTGGTTAGCTTGATGGTATGAAAAGTGAGTAAAGTCTTTGTAAGACAGTTTCTTAAAAAAATAGCTTGGTAAGTTCTGTATTTCTTCTCTTTAAAATCATCACTATGAATGTTTTGAATTCAAACAGCCCCCCCACCCCCCCAGGTCTTACTGCTCTTCAGTGATGCAGTGTAACCGTGTCAGTGTGCCCTCCATCTGGAGACAGATTCAACCTTCATTGTTTTTTTAAAAGGATAAAACTTGTTTTAGTAGCTAAAAAGTACCTTCATAAAAATGCAAAAGCCAGCAGATGTGATGCCTACTTTTCAGTCTCATAACTGGGAAGACTGGAGCCATAGATGCTGCTGCTACTGGTACACCAGTTTCTGCTGTTGCACGTGTGATGGAGGAACTATGAGAACAAAACGATCGCTTTAGCAGCGTTGTAGCAGTGCAGTCTGGATGATGAAAGCTGTGCAAAACGGCATTCTGAGGTCTCGCTTCCTCTTCCAACAAAGGGGTGAAGGGGGCTCTTAATGGTGGGACTGAGAGGAGGATGAGGGGGAGGAAGGCTGGGTTGGCAGTAGGGTGTGTGTGCGTGAGGGTCGCTGGGGACGCTGCTGCAGGGTGGTCGCCCCAGAATCTGATGAATCCAAACCCGGACTGCCTTCAGTCACCTCTGTGTCCAGCTGGGCCGGACACTCGAAGTGAACACAGTGGAACACCTGCAGAGAGACGAAGGTGGGGTTAAAGTCAGCAGAAGTTGCCATGACAACAGGCAAACAAGAGTGTTTTTTCCCCCCCATTTAAAGACCTTTTTATTGAACTTTAAAAGCATTTTAAAACTGAGAATCAGGGAGTCACAGAGACAGAAAAACAAAAAGAAAAATAGTTCAATCAAATTCATGTAAATAAAATTACAAAAAAAAGAGAAATAGAATGGTTCAAAATAAGATTATTGTAATTAGGAATCGGCAGATACAGATTTTTTAGGGCTGATATGATGCCAATATTTTTTCATCAGCCGATGGCCAATACACATGTAGATGTTTGGGGCCGATACTGCATTTGACCCCAAAATTAATATAATGAAGTACACAATGCAAACAAATTTTGAAAACTTAAGATAAAAAAAAAAGAAACAAAGCACTTCAAATAAATATATAAAAAAAGAAACAGTGCACTTGTAAATAAATATTTAAGCGGGCAACCCCCAGCCCCCTCCATCCCCTTGTTTTAAAATTACCCTTGTTTTTTTTTACAAATATAAGCCCCATTTAAGACCCCCGATTTTTTTGCCCCCCTCCCCTTCAAATTTATTTTATATATATTTAAAATATTATTATTATTTTATTTTAAAATACTTTTTATAGAAACATTAAACTTGTAATGAATATACATTATACGTATATGACTGTGCCATCTAAATAATTAGATGTCATCAGCATCGCCAGGTCCAGACCGTGGAGAAACTTCACTGGGTTTTAAGTTAGAGAAATAATTTAGAAAGGGTTTCCAGGAGGGATGCACGATATTAGAATTTCGGCTGATGTACGATATACCCATATTTTAAAACTTGCAGCCGATAATAATCGATTTTGATACAGATATTAAAGCTAAAAAAAAAATAAGCAGTCATCGCAAATAGTTTTGTTATCCACTTTTAAAAATAAAAAAATCTCATGATATTTTGTGAATCCTCGCAAGATCTCATAACAGAACAATGAAATATCGCGAGATTTAGTTAGTAAAATAGATACTGCATCTTTAAATGGAAATATATCGGCACATGAAAATATTGCGAAAGTTTTGTGATTTCTGGCGAGATCTTGTAACAGAACGATGTAATATCGCAAGATTTCGTTAGTAAAATAAATCGATACTGCATTTTTAAATGGCAATATGATATCAGCATATGAAAATATTGCAATATTTCAGTGTGTTGTTTTTTCCCCAACCCTGGTCTTTAGAAATTTTACAGTCTGTAAAAAAGTTTTTGAAGAAGAGGAGAGAGTAGTAGGTGTTTTTGTTTTTTTTTTTTAGACTTTAGAAACTGCGGACTGATTGGTTAAATATCAGTTGGGTGGCTGATGTCCGATACTCAGTTTTAAGGCCTATACCGATAGGGGGCTGATCATATCGTGCATCCGTAGTTTCCAGGTCTTGTTAAATTTGTCTCCCTGGTTCTGAGTTGATTAATGGATCTTTTCAAGGCTTAGACATGACAGGATATCCTGATGCCACTGGATGTGAATTTTTTTAGCTATTTCTATTTGGATGTCATAATCTTTGGAAAGAGCCTGATACAGCACTGATTATTCAAATTTCAGTAAAGCAAAACCATGTTGATGATGAAATAAGCTCGGCTTTTACCTCGTTGGCAGTGTTGTGAGTCCCAACAATACGAATGAATGAAGCAGGCTGCTTATCAAACTTTAACGTCTGCCACGATCTGCAAGAGAAAAACATAAAACCAAATTAAAAATTGCTTCAAGCCACCTTCAAAAGCATGACTATGAGCAGCGCTTGCATGCCAGCCACGACGCATAATCTCTTCAGCTTGTCCCACATCTGTTCCTGGGTCTTTTCTCAGAAATACTGCACTGAAATACCTCACCTGGTAGGTATCCTTCCAAGGTGCCTGAGCCACTTCACCAAGGTCCTTATAGAAGTTTTTCCACTATTCAGAAACGTACTTATAAACCAGTTCTTTACTTTTCAGTTGGGATGTTCACTATTGGCTTTTTTTTTTGTCAAACCAATATCCGATATTTCTAACTCTTAAATTCTGATATCAACCAATGCCGATCTATGCTGACAACTGAGAGGTTGTATCTCTCATATTTTGAGAAATACAACTATATTCTGCTCCAACAGCCAAGATCCAAAAATTTCCTTAACTCAGCCAGGACTTTATTTTGGACATCATATCAGATACTAGCAGGTATTAGATACTACCATATATCAGATACTAGCAGGTATTAGATACTACCATATATCAGATACTAGCAGCTATTAGCCAACATGTGGCTAATTCTAATGTTTCTGACAACATGGTAACTTAACCAACAACTTAAAATCAGACATATCAGCAGCTTCAAAGCAAGTCAGTCTGTAGCAGCAGCAGCTGCACCGTAGTCACATGACTCTGAAAGGAATGCTGGGAAATGAGGTTCTTCCAAATAAAGGAACTTTTCTACATGCTGGAGCGCTGCTAATGGAACAAAATCTCATGAGATTTTGTAACAGAACAACCAGATCTCGTTTAGAATAGTATTGGTTTAAAAAAAAAAAAAAAAATATCAACATTACTTTTCAATGACAATATCGGCCGATAATATCGGAAATCTCTACTTTTCAGCCAGCAAAGCACTTGAGCCTTGAAAAACTGGTGCTTAAGGAGCCCAGAGGAAAGAACAGGTGCTTCTCAAAGTCAAGAATCCTAAACAGCTGCTGTATCTACAATGTCACATCATCGAATCTTACAAAACGACCGCTCCTGCTTCAAGGGCTCGGTCCTTCATTCTGCAAATTCCCAGGATGCTTCTGTGTATGCTCTGAATTTCAAAAACACCCGCATGAGCATGTTTGAGGTGATGGAGACCGAAAAGATTCATAGATCTAAATGTTCTCAAGTTCACTTTTACAGGATTGAATCACTATAAAGACTGCAGCATTTTCAACTGAAGAACAGCATCGAAAAAACACGAGGGCAAGTTTATGGAGACCGAACAGACCATCATGCTTTCCACATGCATAACAGGAAAACGGGCCAATGACAGAACTGTTGCGAGATCTTTTTAAGACGCCATGGATGTTTCCTTAGAGACAAACCAGTAAATGGTAGTGATTTTATAAACCAGGCTTTTATGAAAAGTGTCTGCATAATTCAGCAGGTCTGACTTGCCTGCTGATTTTAACTTCATTCATTTAATGTGTATTTTGGAAACTGTGTCAATACTGCAGATGTAATTTTCTTCAAAGATTTTGCTCTTCTCTGAAGTATCACCAAATAAAAACGATAAATCCTGTGTGCTGTGGATGATACTCCTCAGTCATCACTGCAGTTACTGGGCTCCTCACCGGCATGCCACCCTGGTGCGGTCGACCACCTTCGTCCACTGCTGCTGGTTGGTGGACACTTCAATGTAATAACTGTAGGAGCGTTCATCACAGTCCCACAGCAGCAGCCTGAGCAAACGGAGAAAATTCAGAATACGAAACACGTCTCATTTAGACGGTAAAATCACCTAATAAAACTATGGAATAACCAAATAGACATCACCTTAAAGATCCAATGGAGTAGGGCTGGGCGAGCTGGATGACGATGGCTCCAGAGCCCAGTTGATGGCAAGTGTATCCAGAGTCCCAGTCGTAGTTGCGAGTGTCGCCGTTGAGCAAAGCATTTCTGCTACGACTCACCCCTTCAATGACACTGGCGCAGGATGAAATCGTAGCCACGTTCTCACTGGGCACTGTGGACATTACGAGCGGGTTCAAGGCTTGTTTGGGTAATCTGCTTCAAACTATACACATACATCACAGCTGCATCCGTTTCTGTGAGAACTTACCAACTAATCCATTTTCCAGGGTAAAGGAGCGGTTGGTGAACATGCACTCAAAAGCTACGAGGTGGAAGACTTTATTGACAGTGTTGTGAGTTCCAACGATGCGAACATACCTGATGCACGAGGAAAAAAGAAAAAAAAAAGGTGAGTTTATCAGAAAGCATTAGAGAAATCTGATAAGGACAGTAAACATGCCGTGACGCGTTCAGGTCACCACCATCTGGGAAGATTTTCCCAAAAGGCTGTTCTGCTTTTAAAGTGGACATAATGTTTTCCCACTAGAATAATAATTATAATATCTATTACCTTAAAACAACTGCCCACTGTGTGCCAAAAAAAACTTAAAATAGCACGATAGTAGAGGAGAATGAGTTCAAATTATTAAATAATACACATTAAGATGCCAAATTACATCCTTAAAAAGTGCAGTGTGTAAGAATAACTGACATCTGGTGGTAAAGATGGGTATAGTAGTGTAGCTATGTATGCAGACCCCCAAGAAATAGATATAAACGACTCATTCTAAGAATATAAACATATGATAGCTAATCTAGTAATGTGATCACACAATAGGGATGTAACGATCACCGATAAAATGTTTAATCGTGATAAAATTCCCAACGATTAGTAATACTGTTCCAAATTTTAATTATCGTTAAAACCGTGATTGATTACTGCACTTTGAAAAACTCTCAGTGACGCTGCTCATTGACTGGAAAAGCAGCAGTCCCAGTTTGCAATGTTTAATTTATGAAAACATGGAAGGCAACGAAAGCACCCACGTGGACAGCTCTCTGGAGATTTTAAAGGGAGAAAAAAAAGGACAAAACAGACAACTAGACCAATATTGGATATTTCCACTGATGCTGGGGGGTGATGTCAATAATGCCGCGATAATAATGATAACCGTTATCATTTCGGTCACAATAACCGTGATATGAAATTCTAATATTGTTACATCCCTATTACACATCAACAGAAACAGTTTTGAATTATTCATTACATATTTCTGCTGCTGACCTTTGTTTCTGTTACACACTGCACCTTTAAAGGTTTATTCCAAATCAAAGTATGAGACTTGACTAAAGAGAAGGAGGAACCAGAATATTGCATTATCCAAAAATAATATTACTTTTGCATTTTGCTGATGCATTTGTTAGAAAATTAAGGAAATTGTAGACATATTTCATTCATTCATTTTCTGTCCTGCTTAGTGCAATTCAGGGTTGCAGGCTATCCCAGCAATTATTAAGCAAGAGGCAGGTACACCTTGGACAGGCCACCAGTCTGTCCCAGATTTTTAACAAATTTGAACACTGTGAAACTCATGTACATAATTAAAGGGGAAATTAACAACCAGTACACAATGGCTATCATTTTCTTTAAACAATTGATAGCTAGTTAGAATTAAAGCATTTCACACTAGAAGTGCCCCAGAACCGGAAAACCCTTAGTTGTAGTGTGCCTAGTGATCCAGCAGAGAGCGCTCCAGGGCCAGGTAAATTTTCAGCAACAAAAATGAAAAAGTAGAAAACGAAACCTTGCAAAGAGGGCTACGACAGTAAATATTATTACAGATGGAATCTGTTTGCATCTGACAGTAAAAATTACATGGAAACTAACAAAAATAAAGCAGATTGTTGACTGTACAAAGCAAGTGCATTGCTCAACAGCAGGGGTGCCCAAGTCCAGTCCTTGAGAGCTACCACCTGCAACTTTTACAAGCATCCCTTCTCCAACACCTGAATCAAATAAATGGCTTGGTACCTCTGCAGAGCTGAATGACATGCATGAGGGCCATTTGATTCAGGTGTGTCGGAGAAGGAATGCATCTAAAAGTTGCAGGACAGTAGCTCAAGACTTTGACAGCCCTGGTCTACAGAACAAATCTGCTTGCTCACCTCCCAACTGAAGCAGCACATAAAAGCATGTCAGTATCTACATTTGAATGTACTGAATGTAGAAGTTTCTCAAATTTGATAGTTGGAAAAGAAGTGAAACAAAGTCTGAATGCACACCACAAAGAAACAAACCCAAACCAAAACACTAAATTCACAATAGTTATTCAAATAAAAAGAAACTTCTAAAGTAATAAATAAAATTGCACAAAATTATAATTTTGTGAAATATAAAATAGCTTTTGAATGGTTGAAAAGAATAATTAAAGGGGGGGGAGAAGACCCCCCGTCCTTTTCTTCCTCCGTCCCTGAAACCGGGCAGACCCCCACGCCGCTGCTTGTAAATTTATCACCCCCTCTTTATGAGAAGTGTCCCTTTATACATCAACCTTCCTCCTTTTTTTTTTTTCGGGTGTGTTTTTTTTTCCCCCCCCCCTTTTTTTTCCTTTTTCTCCCTCTTTTTTTTTTAATAATATCTCTTTTTTTTTTATTAACGCCTTCTCCCGACTCCACGTACCGCATCATCATTAAGCCGCTGTTTTCCCCCTCCTCCCGCGGTGACTTTTAAAGTCATTTCCTCTTCTGTGTAAATTCTCCGTGTGTCCGGTGATTTTCTTTTTTCCTTCCCTCCTCTCCCCCCCCACAAAAATATCGTTTCGACACGACATCACCTCCCCCCCCCACCCCCCCCCTGTATTTGAATTAAATAAATAAAAAAGTAATTTTTTAAATTAAGAGGAACTCTTCTTTTTGTTGATGGGAGTTATTTGTTTATTAAAAAAACCCTTTTTAACCAAATTTTCAATTTTTTTTGATTAAACAAAAGAAAACTTTCAAAATTACCCCTTAAAAAAAAATGTCCCAGACAATTTAGAGCACCTTGCTCATGAACAGTGGGTTAAGTCTGATTGGATTTAATTTCCAACCCAGAAATTGTCAGTTAATTTCAGACTGACAAGTCTGGTAAGGTAAAAACTAAGAAGTCAGCATCAGCATCACTTTTCAAAAGTGCCTGAACGGTCCAAATTCAGCTTAAGGGATGTTTGGTTAGTTCTGTTTACCTGCAAACACGAGGTGTGAAGTAAAGATTCTGCCATGAGCGGCAGAGATACTTGGAGTGGTCAACAACACGCACCCAGTCCAGCTCATCCATGGACACCTCGATGTAGTAGGAGTAAGACCTTAAATAAGCGAAGATGGCATTTTAGTCAGCACACAAGCTACCGTAACATCAGGCGAGCCTTCTATGGAAAAATGCCAGAATTTGTTTAAAATGAACTGAAATATATTGCAACGTGTATCATTTAAAATTCATATGCTAGCTTTACCGGCTGTCTCTGTCCCACAGCAACAGGCGGACATGGTTGATGATGGACGGCTGGCCCAGTTTGACCTCAATACCAGCCCGACCGTCCTCTTCGATGGGATGTCTAGAGAAGCCATGGTCCAAGTCGTAGTTCTGCGTGTCTCCGTCCAGCAGCGCCGACTTCAGCTCTCCTTTCACCACCTGAGCGCCGTATTTCATGGTCGCGATGTTCTCCTCCGGTACTGAGGTCCATGAAGGAGACATGGAGACGTTAATGTAGAAATTAAAACAGAAAATAACTTACAGCAGGTCAGAAACGAGGAGGACTGACTGAGCATTCCCCGGTAGTTCAGGTCCATGTTGCGGCTCTCCGAGCGGGTCTTGATGGCGTCCAGCAGGTCGTCTGGACTCAGAAGGCCAGACGGTCGCACCACGTTCAGCATCTCCGTCAGAGTCATGAGCGGCAGCCGCACTGCTGACATCACTTCCTGGGTGTCGGCCCCGTCCTCATGCTGCCGACACCAGCGACACAAGGCTTGGAAGATCTCCTTCTCGCTCGCAGCAAAGGAGTCTCGCCGGACCACAGTCAGCAGCGCGGTCTGCAGACACGCATTTTATTAGAAATCATGAAAAACATGACACAAAAATCCCACTAGAAACTAAATCATTCCGTTTATACTGAAAAAGGCGCCACAATTTCTCCTGTCCCTCTTTGAAATAAATAAATAAAAACATGTATCAGACGGACCAAACTGTGTCACAGCCAATAAAAACTGCAGAAAGGAAGCAGCTTTTTACTTGGGTTGGAAAGTGTGTGCAGGGTTTGTGTAGTTAAAGTGATCTGGATACATATAAACACGGTATTCATGGAAGCCACATTGGCTGGAGTGAAGAGACTGGGACTCTGCTGATGTAACACGTGGCTCTGTTCGTACATCTGAGCTCAGTTTTCCCAGAGCGTCCCAGGCACGGGCATGTAACCGGTCTGCAGTCCTGCTCGCTTTCAGAGAGGCTTTGTAGAGGACGGCATAATGGCTTTCTCAAAACAAAGATCCATGATGCTCCTCTGTTTGAGATCTGCTTTGTCTGGAGTGTTTTCTTCTGAATGGGGGGCTCATCCAGATGCACGTGTTGTAAATGTGGTTGGACTGCAGACTACCAGCCTTAGGAAGGACCCCGCAGACCCTCACGGACAAAATTGACAATTCAGACGACTGCGTCAGAACAGCAGCGCATCAAGTAGTGCCTTATTTCAAAAATGTCTGAAGGAGCCTCCAAACCCGCACTCTGTTTAGCCTGAAACGAAGGATACTGGCAGTGTATCCTTCGTGTCCTCGCCTGTCCCAGAATTCATTGTGCACAAGATGGGAGGGAATAAGCAGCAGAGTTATGAGTGTAATATTTAGATATTTGTGGATTTTTAAGTGTTAAATGAAGTGTTTACCGGCTAGAAACAACAGATATTTGCTTAAGAAGAGTTTTTTTGCTACAGAAAATGCATTTGTTTGACATTATTCAGGTGTTAACGACTTGTAAATGGGGTGTTCATGTTCAGGTATTAACAGATGAATGAAAAGGAATAAAATGCACGGTTTCAATTTAGTTTGTACAATTTATGTGAAGGAATAAGTGGAAAGAATGCCGTCACTAGATAGCTGTGCAGTCTGCAGTGGCTATGCAACAGGACTGGAGAACGATGGGAAATTCTAGCCAGCTAAGCTGTCCCACTTCAGCAGCCTACCGTTTAAGAAGGCTGCTTCGGAGTGCGCGGGCTGCAAAGCACACCCTGTAGCCTACGTAGTCTGTGCACTTTGCAGTGTGCAGACTGCACAGAAACCATAACATGGCTGTAAATGGCAGAAAATGAAAGGAGTCAGTTTACTATGAGGAATATTTAGCTGGTTGTTGCTACTTAACTTAAAAGGGATACTGTGTAACTTTTGGCCACAAAGGGCACTAAACCTGCAACTTCCCACAGGCCACACAACTGTCACACAACTAAACAGTTTCTATCTGTATTTTGGAATAATGTTAGCAGACTTTGACCAGTTGATTTGAAGTCATGGAGCAAAGCGCTCCAGGTCACATGATCCAATGATCCAAATTTATAATGTCTGGTTTTTGAGGATGGCAGCCCCCTCAGAGCACCAGCATAAATCAAGCGCTGTATATTGACCTAAGAAATCATCCATTATTACCTATGATGATGTAATAATAACAACAACAACATTTAGCTAATATTTGGTTCAAAAGTACACAGTATCCCTTTAAAGACCCACTACTGTACAATCCTTCTTACTTTACTTGAAAACATTCTCAGTGGTACTGATTGTGAAGTTTTAAGCCAAATTACAGAACATGTGCCATTTTCCAGGACTCTGCTTCTGCAGAGGGCCAGTAGCTCGCTAGCAAATTTCCTGAGTTATTGTCTGAGCTGCCTTTAGGACCTGCCATTGGTTCATGATGATTTGAATGCAGAAATACTCAGAAAAGCTATTTTGAGTTGAGTTTTTTCAAAATATGTCCTCTACCATAAGAAATATGATTTTCATTGGAGTGGGTCTTTCAACATCATGACCATTCGAACATTTGAACACCACACACACACAGGCCTGGCTACAACCCCTCACCACCAGCCCAGGCTCCGACCAGGAACCTTCTTGCTGCGAGGCAACGGTGCAAACCACAATCCACAGTTTTTCGTTTGAAATAAAGACAATAAATTGGACTATAAATGTGCTGCAGTGTCATCACAAACAGCATTTGACTGGGAGAGGATCCAAAAAGTACAGATTTTTTTCCTAACAGGGAAAAAACGCCCCTTTTCGTTTTGGGATCAAGGATTATTGGTCATCAAAATCTTCAATAGGAACCTCTGGATTTGGCTAACAAGCCGACCACTTCTCCTTGATCTAAAAAGCAAAAATGAGCATTTTACCTCTGGAAACCTGGACTTGAAAGTGCAGAAGACATATTTCACTCCAAAACCAACCATTGTTGGGGGTGGATGAAGCTTTTGAAAATCTCAGGAGTTCTCAAAGCAGGTCTTAAAAAGTAGAACATGTCCCATTACCTGAGCATTACCATCATTTTACTCCCACAAATCATGTCAGTGATTTCATGGTAAATCTCACAAATAACTAAATTTTCTTTAAGGATTACCACAATATTATTGTTACACTTTAAATGCACACTTCGTGGTTTCCACTGTAGCTTCACTGCTCTGTATTTCAGATCATCCCACTTCCACAGTGGGGACACCATAGACAGCCACAATCTGATAATATCTTTTCCTTTTATTTTACTTAAATAACCTGGTACTTTTGATAAAATGCTGCTATGTGCTGAGCAGCAAATGACAAAATGATGTCATCAAATCTTAGTTTGTCAAACCCGTTTCAGCATCAACATATCAAAGCACCTCAACACATCTAATCTTATCTTAGAAAACATCTTACCTTGGAAAGAGTAAGAAACCCGTCTGAATTCAACACTTCGGGTGCATGTCTGTCCATGTAGGCGCAGCAGGCTGCACTGAGCGTGCTCAGTGAGTAGAGACTGGCAACATCAAAAACTAAGCAGACATTATTGGTATGCAAGATGGTGCGGAGGAATTCGGAGGTGGAATCCTCCAGAGGCTGAAGGCCGTAGCGGTGAGCCAAGCCCAGGAAGTCCAGCAGCACCTCTTCCCGGGCAGAACTTAGGCTGGCCCGGCCTGTGTACAGATAGTTTAACAGCATGGAGAAAGCTTCAGCCCGTGTCTCCTCCAAACACACCTCCGCCTGGGGCTGGGACTCCTTCATCCCACCGTACAGCAGGGCCCTAAAGAGGCCAGAACACACAAAGTTTAATGGTTAGTAATAAGTAGTTTAATGGTTTTGGCTCAATTTGTTTGTACAGGCCAGACCTTCTGGCTGAAAATTTTTCAGCTGAAGGTTAAGCCACTTAACGCTGACCGATAAATCCTAATTCAAGAGATGAACATTTAGATGCATCTATAAAAAGATGCTACCTTGAATTGGATTGTAAATAAAATGTGCCATACAAATAAACTTGCCTTGCCTAAAGAAAAACGGCTTGACAGAAAATTATGACGCCTAAAAGATGCATCTGAACCTTCAGCTGAATCATCTTCCAATCCAATCCAATATTATCTATAGAGCACTCTAAAAACAATGCAGTTGTGCTGCACAAAAACCGACAGATGAAATACAAATTACATAAATAATATAAAAATGTAAAACAATCAGAGTGAAAATGCCCGAGAGAAAAATTCTCAGCAGAGCAGAGTTTGATCTGTTGACCTCAGTGCACAAGAAGAGGTATAGGACACAATCAGATCACACAAAAACTGAGGGACCAAACCATAAAAGCAAATAAAAGAATTTTTAAATCAAAACAAAAATTGCACAGGGAACCAGTGAAGGGACTGAAGGAATGAGAGTTATGTGTTCAAATTTACTTCTGCTGGTTGAAGCCAGAAATGATCTACACAGAAGGTGGCTGCCAAGAACATATTCTTAAGGTAGGGAAACGGGGAGAAAAAGGCTGAGTAAAGTGTCACAAGAAGTGGGCTAAAATCAGTGGCAACAGGTCTGATGAAAGGATGAATCCTTCCCAGAGCCTGGACCTCAACATTACTGAAGCAGGCAGCCAACATCCAAAGAGGAGCTTTGGAAAGACCTTCAAGAAGCCTGCAGAAATATTCCTGAAGACTATTTAAAGAAATTACAAGAGAGCTAGTTTACAAGGGTTCAAGCGGTGATAAAGAAAAAAGAGGGACTATCAAATATTGACTTTAAAGCTCTTTCGAACTGTACAAAGTCATATTTGTACATTTTAATTAAGTTTGCAGTACCTTACTGCATACACTTCTGTTTTTGCTGGGAACAGACAGAAATTCCATGTGAATAAAGTCTTTTACATGGAAATATGCGAGTTTAAAGATGTAAACGTACCTGAAATAGTGACAGCGAGCTGCCAGGATGACTCTATGAGCCGGGAAGCGCTTCCCCTCCACGATGAAGGTGACATCACTGTACTCCTCACCGAGCACCAGCGCCCCGAGCTGCTCTGACAGCAGGTGGATGTGGTCGATCTCTGACACGGAGGCCAACGGACGCAGAGGATGACTGTTGCTCATGATCGTCGGCTACCAGTCACACCTGCAACAGTAAACACGTTAACTAAGCTGGGAGTATCCTGGAGGAACGCACCGTTAGCTTATGCTAAATGCTAGCTTGCTAAACAGAGTGTCTTGAAACATAAGAACACTCTAGGCTTTTATTTTAGATGAACAGACTAATCATTCTTCTTTAATGCATTTAAACAACTTATCAAGCAGTCTTTAGATATATAAAACGGAGGAAAAGCGACGTTTTGCTACCGAGCTGAGCGGTTTTGTTACCAGTCGCGGACATTTGCCACCTACATCTCCAGTAGCCTCCCCATTCAACGGAAATATACTTTAAAACTTACCGAGCAGCTACCATTCACTTCCGTGTTTAGACCAGATTAACTTAATAAACACAGCAACTGTAAAATTATTAAATGTAGGTAGAAAATCAGCACCAAACACAGAAATGTTCCTACATCACAGCAGAGGAAACGAAAGCTGGGCCAACGCACAGGCAGTTCCGGTTCTTTATCCTGTTTTAATGAAGCATTAGCGCCACCTGCTGGATGGAGGACGACAGTGGCTAAATATGGAAGTAGCCCTTTTTTTAAATGCTCATTGATGATAATACAGCACAAGCTGAGATCCAAAAGAACAGCAGCCATCTGTGTCATTTTGTCAACAAAAGTCCATTAGATTGTAGATGGCAGAACAGAGAATGTAAAAAAGCAATAAGATGAATAATAAGACAACTTGATGCAACTTAAAAGCACACATAAGAGCAGGGCATGTCTCTGCGAGACAGTTGAATGAAGGTGTTTCATTTTTCCATCTGGAAGTATGAATATGGTATTTAGCCAGAATATTAATGAGGTTAATCATGTCAGAAATATTACTTGTTGACCAAATATTGACATTAAACTCACTTTTATTATGAAAATGGCTTTATTTTGAAATTCCTCTGATACATACATGAATTTACAATAAAATACATATTTATCATTGTGCAGTGGATATATATGACACGTTTCTATTTAAAATTTGTTTAAAAGTGCACTGTTTCTTTTTATATATACATTTATTTGAAGTGCTTTGTTCTTTTTGATATTAAGAGTTGTAAAATTATTTTTCACTGTCCTTCATCATATTAATTTTGGGAGTCAAATGCAGTATTGGCCCCAAATATTGGCCCCAAGTAGGCACTTACAGTTATGTTAAAAAAGTGATAACCTTGTTTATTACTTGTAAAATTGCTTCATATCGATGGGTGGATCCCAAATCAAATCGAATTTGTATCGCGACTTATTTGAGATATCAACAAATATTGAATCTCTCTCCATGATATCGATGTAACATTGTATCGTGATCAAACCAGTGATTTACAGCCCTGCTTATATATCATTTATATATATATATATATATATATATATATATAATTATGTATAGTTTATTGTGTATTGTTTATTCTATACATATTTTTATATATTTATTTGTTCTTTTAGATATAAAAAGAGTTGTAAAATTATTTTTTATTGTATCCTTCATCCTATTAATTTGGGAGTCAAATGCTCAATGAGTATCGGCCCCAAATATCGGCAGGTTGTATCAGCTGAGGCTGATGATGAGAAAAAGTCAGAATCGATCCTAAAAATCTGTTTAAAATCCAGTTTTTTCTGATCCAATATGATACCGATACCCGGGCTGAGTGTATCAGATCGGTATTGGGTCGATACCGATCCAATACTACTGTAGAATGAATGAACTGTATATGTGAGTGAAGGCATCAGGTTTGTCATAAACATTTAGTCATGTTTAAAAAAAAGATAGATTAACGCGGATACAAATGTACTTAATTATTAACAAATAAAGTGTAATTTTATTACAATATTAATAAAAAACTAAATGACTGGATCAGAATGCTGGATCAGCCACATTTATCCGACATCCGATCCAACTAATTTACCAGTATCGGAGCCGATATCCGATCCAGGTATCGGATCGGTGCATATATATCTATCTCTGGTTGTGGGATTGTATCCTGAGCTCAGGTGGCTTCAAGCTGCCATCAAGTATGGAAATCAGGTGTGTTTGTGGTTGATGTCTGAAGATTTAGGAACACAAAGTGTTACGCTTGCGTTTCTATTTGAACTCGTGACTAAATCTGAGAAACTGGATGAAAATATCAGCAGGATCGGCTGTAAAAAGGACACACAGATTTCCTGTCATGTCAGTGGTCTGTCGGTTAAAGATTGGAAGGTGTTAATGGTGGTTGCTGAACCAAAAATTTGATTTACAGGTGCTAAAAATGGACAAAAAATGTGCATTGTTGCAGGGCATAATTGCACAAAACAGTTCATGCTGACAGATGTTCTATCACAGCTCATTTATTTAATTTATTATAAATGACAGAAAACATTGGAGCTTGTCTTTTTTTCAGTTATGCAGGTACAATGCATTTCAAATTTACAAAACATGTACTTGTACAAAACATTTACATCAGCAGAAAGGGATGGAATCGTAACAGGACGAGGTGGAGGTCATAAAAAAAAAATACTCACAAGTTTTCCAAAAGAAATACACATGTATGAGAAAAGCAGAAGCCAATGCAGATTTTGTTTACTGCATACATCGTAATTCAAACACCTCATCCTCAAGAGGCTCGACCAAATGTAAACAATGGATTTACAGAAACTGGAACTTTGTTGGGATTGAAAAAGACGATGAAAAGAGACCGTTGATCTGGCAGTGTGCGGCTGGGCGAGGTCACGATTTCTCACAATGTTTCCTCAAAGCAGCTTTTTTGTGTCATTTGGAAATGAGAAGCACGAGGAAATAAAAAGCATCTCTGCAGCACATCACACACATTTCAAGCTGTTCTAGTTTCAGGATATTTAGCAGACAGCAAACCTCTTTTAACCAGCAAACTGTGCTTGTTATTAGCAGCCATTCAGAGGAGGGCAATATGCAAATACATGTGTAACTCATTACGACACTTCATAGAGTCAATTAATTACTCTTTTCTGCTACTTTTTAAAAATTTAGTCTGTAATAACAGCAATGGCATGCTCTCTCCCAGCACCATGTATTAAAGGTAAATCAGTAAAATATGTCACATTCATGGGCGGGTAAGTGTCGGGTAAAGGGACATGCCGTACAAGCACTCTTACAAAAACACATCTACACAGGAGTGTCTGCACAGTGAATCATTTCCGACATTTCTTTTTTTCCTGTCATGAAATATTGTTTCAGGGAGGGGAAAACAAAAAAAAGCAGCCTGAGACTCAGCCTCTGTAAACCTCTGCAACACCGAGTCTGAGCACCTTCATTCCCTCCAGTCACGATTTCCTCTCTGCAGCTGTGACATCAACGCATCCTGATGTTTAGCTCTGCTGGGAGCTATTCCCGGTTCCAGCAGCGTCAGCTTCAGGGCAGTTTCTGCTCTGGTGTGGGAGGTGGGTGGAGGGTCAGAGCTGAGCAGCCACTTGATGCAAATGTAGCCCTTAGGTGGAAGCTGGCAGCCTGGGATACATCACCTTTGCAGCTTAAATGTTTGCTCTCTGGGAATGGTCACAATATTCTTATTTTTGGGGGGTGTTTATTTGATTTCAGGCATTTTTGTGTACCAAAAAATACCGGAGTTTTTCGGACTATAAGTCGCATCAGTCGATAAAGGCATCATGAACAGGAAAAAAACATAAAAGTCATATTTATTTATTTAAAATAGGGTAATTTTCTAATTTTTCATATCCTACTAACTGCTTAAAATTACTCAATCAGTCCAATTCCAAAGTTAATGCCTATTAATGATCATAAACATCATAATGAAGAGGGATAAACATGTTTCTTGAAGACTTGTTCCTCCATAAATGGAGCACAGCCAGATGTCTAAAATGAACACCTCTCACTGAGATAAGGCTATTTTGGGATTTTTGCCCTTGGAGCAGAATATACTTGTCAGAAGCTTAGAGCACCTCTTTTGACATTAGACAGCAATATTTATTAAAGTATGAATTGAGACTTTAAAATATGCTAAATTGTATATATTTTCATTTAAAGTCGCACAAGCCGCCAAACTAAAAACATGTGACTTATAATCTGGAAAATACGGTATATGTTTTTAACAACCAGAGGTGATTTAAAAAAAAAATTATCAGGTCTGTCTAAAATTTCACATTAATTAAAGCTTTTTTTCATCATTTTTTAAGCATTTTTATGGTGATATTTTATTGTTTTCCCTCTGTCCCTAGAATAGGTTTTAGATATGCAAAGCTTTATCTTTCTACTAAAAAATGATAAAAAAAATTGTGCAGTTTTTTGTATAAATGTCTTAAAATACTGTAGAAATAGTGATTTTTTTTAAATCCATTTATTATTATTTTTTTAAATAAATATGTCTGTTCCTTGATATTGTGGTCATTACCACCATGTTAACTGTCTTTAGATTAATAAAGTTTATTTGAAATCTGATTCTTTAACTGCCTGTGTCAGTTTGTGCTGCCACTCAAACACTTGCAAGAACAGAAGACAGACAGACATTTTAAAAACTGGAACTGCCAGTTTTTTTTCCTCATTTATACATCAGTTGCATGATATTTTTAATACTTGTCATTACCAAACAGCTTGTAGTTTATAGATATTTAAACATTTTTATGTAAAAACTTCAAATTCATATTAAAACATTGTACAGCACGATCTATATAGTAAAGACTCAAATCTTAGCAAGTATATTTTTTCTAATTTCTAGTCAAAATATCTCATCACGCTTAAAATAAGACAAAATTACCTAAAGAGAAACATTTCAGTAACATATAGGAACTTGTTTTAAGGCAATGCATCAAGATCTTATATCTCACTGAAATGTTTCTCTTTAAGTAATTTTGTCTCATTTTGAGGGTGATGAGATATTTTGACTAGAAATGAGAAAAATATACTTGGTAAGATTTGCGTTTTTGCAGTGTAGCTAAAAGATAATTTATGCTAACTCTACCATTTTAGTACAGTTAACTTAAAGCTGTAAAATGTCATTCCCATCACGCTTGTGGTGACGTTTCTATGGGGTATCGGACTAAAAGAACCATTTTTTAAATAAAAATTTGAATTAATGTATCCACATATTAAGATTTTGACTCGCAAAAGGATGACAATTCAGGTAAGGTAGGTGTGGCAAGGAACTGTGACATAAAATTTTTTTAGTGATATTTTATTTTTGAGGAAAAGAAAACTCAAAAGTGCCCGAAATTAAATAAAAGCCCTTTGATACTAATGCTGCATTCAAGTCACACAGGATATTCAATGTACAGGGGGAGAGTTGCAAATTATTTACAGATCAGTTCCATCTGAATTTCAATCCATTTTTCCTGCCTGTCATCTTGACTTATTTATGTGGATTTAATAAACCTGCAGTAAATCGATTCACCACTTGGGGGCACTAGAAACAATCTGAATGTTACTCCTTTAGCTGAGAAACAATGTGGAGATGAACTTCACTGTTATGCAAACACAAAAGTTTTCTAAAATGCAACAAATGATTAAATTTGTAATTTGTATATTCATTTGAACCTTTTTTTTTATCAGACATATTTTCAAACAAATGATTTACTGTCTTCATTGACCATTGTCATCATATTTACAAAATATAAACACATGAGGACACTTGTAGTTGTAGTTTTTCTGAATGATCTGTGTCCATTTTTTGCTGAATGAAATATTTCAGCTACGCAGCAGTCGTGGGTTGTTGTCTAATTCTCCTCTTCATGATGCCTCATTCATTTTCAGTAATAGTCAGATGTGGACTGCAGACAGAAGTCTGCCACTGCCCTGCTGAAATAACTGCTAACCTTCTGAAAAAAGTCATTCATGTAGACACTTATGCTCCCTAATATCATCACAGCTTTCATAAATAACAACCTGGATGGTCTCTAATTATGGCACATAGAAACAGACATCGGTTTCCCCCCAAATCAGGTGAAACACGGACTCATCAGACAACAGGACACTGTTCCTGTCCATCTGAGAAGACAGTCTGCACTGGTTCCACATACAGTTGATACCTGGCTTCCACTTTGTGTAAAACAGTTGCAGGTTAGATTTATGGGTGTAGCAAAGGACCATGTTGTAGGATAATGGTTTTCCAAGGTCCTCCAGACCCTTACCAAAAAGTAGTATATGCAAGTATGCTTGAAGTATACTAATTTTAAACTTTAGATAAGATGGTATACTTTTTAGTTTACGTTTATGTACTTATCAAGAAATACTTAAAGTTTACTTTCCATTTTCGAATAAATATACTAGAAGTTTAAGTATATTTAGCTGATACTTGTATTCAAACTTTTGAATGATATGCTTTAATAGTAGTACATTCATAGTACATTTTCTGGTTTCTTTGTGACATACTGCAAGATGTACATTCAATCATGTTTTTAAATCCTATCTTGTAAGATTTAGGCGCAAGCTCGCTCACACTTTGAAGCCACCCAGTTCATATATATATCGTATACCATATATATTACTTTTAGTCAACTTAAAAGTGTACTTTAGTATACTTAAAAGTGTACTTTCAAAAAGTAAAAGTAAGCTTTTACTGCTAGTACATTGGTATCAGTGTACGTGGTAAATAAAAGTACACTTGGGGGATATACTTTACTACACTTGAGTATATTTAATGACATTTACTTAAGGAATACTTCTTTTTGGTAAGGGGAGCCCATGTGGCTGTATTTATCATGATTACATGCAGTGCTGTTAAAGAGCTTTCTGTTCTTAACATTCACGTTTAGAGATTTCTCAAGATTCCCTGAATATTTTCATAATAATCTGCTTTGATAATGTCAAAAGACCAGAGTTCTCTCCAATCTTGCATTGAGAAATATTGTTTTGGAACTTATTGACGATTCTTTGACTGAATTTGATGAATTACGACCCATTCCTGCTTGAAAGAATAGGTCTTTGATGGATGTAACTTTTATACCCAATCTTGACACCCTTACCTCTCACTCTTTCATTTGCTGATTGCAGAATCTTCCTCAATGCTGTTGCTGTAAAAATTTCTCTTCCTTTGACTCTATTCCAACTTTTGTGAATCTATTGTGCATATATTTCTAGATTCTGTTTTTATTTTGTAAATATAATAAACTTTTTACCAGTGAATACACTGAAAATCATATATTCAGATTTGTGTCTCTTAAATAAAGGTTCAAAAAGATTAACAAAATACAGATATAAGTTAATTTTTATTTGAGAAAGTTTCCCCTTGTTTTTAATGTCTAGATCTTATAGATTTTAAATTATTCAAATAATAGAGAGATGAGGTCAGTCATGAGGGGCTAAAACAACAGGTGGTCAACACTGGATCTATCAGCAAGATTGTTTAAATGCTATAATCCTGTCGGTCACTCAAAAACAATGAAATAGTACACTATTTACAGTATCGCTTCAGATAGTTTGTAAACTTGTTTGTTGCTAAATTCATGCTTAACATCACACATCATAATCATAACTCACATATCCATATTTACAGCTTGTGGATTTCCATTCACACATAAATCAAGTCTGTATGATGGGTCAGTCTGATAACTTCTCTTACACTCATGCTCGGTGGCAAATAGAAAAGAATAATATGTGATAAGACTCACAATTAAATACCCTTCAATTCCTTTAAAAACAAACTTTTCCATCTAATTTCTGTTACATTAAGTGATAAACATACACGGGGATTGTGTATTTGAGTGTGTTACAGGAACATCTTATGGCCTTTTAAGTCACAGTGGTGTGGTTGAAGCTACTGTCCTCTCCGATCCCTGATGAGAAATGTAGCAGCAGATGTAGCTTTACCTGATGTGACTTCTGAAAATCACTGTCAGCGCGACACATTAGAGATGCCCGAAAGCATCGAAGACTGTACAGAGACTGAGAGATGAGCACAGGATGAGATCACTGTCAGACACCCACACTTTGCTCATCTAATTTCATGCATTATAGTTGCAGTTTGTCTTTAAGAAGAAGAGAAAAAAAACATCCCTTGAGGTCTGCAGAGCCTGGAAGAAGCTGCAGTAAAACCAGCTGCAGGCAAATAATCTGCCCCACTCACTTCCAGCAAGTCAAAGTGCAAATTATTTTATGATTTTGATTCTTGAATTGGACAAGAATGCCAAATATGTCAAGCTTGGGTGAAATCAATATTAACCTTTCTTTCTGCCGAAACCTGTCAAAGCTTTAACTACTTTTTGAATATGATAATTTCTTATTTTCATAAAAGTTTTTTTTATTTCATTTCACACCAGATGTGGATAAAACAATTTACTGAGACCAAATTCCCATCTTCTCAAAGAGTGTCACCATTAAGACTTTCTCCTAAAATAAACTGGAATGAGCTGAACTGCAGCTGCAGAGTGCGACAGATCTCCTGCAGGTTCTCCCAGGTTCAGAAGAAAGTGAAATTGAATTTAGTGGAAACTTTTCTTGACAAAAGAATTAAACAATCTTTGTCCCACTTTGCGTGAGCTGGAGTTGATCATGAGGGAGGCTCTGTCGACTTCACGCGGTTATCGGATTCAAAGTCGCATTTAAAGGATATTTTTCTTTTTTCACTCCTTATTACTAGGAGTTTATACGTGCATTTACTCACCGGTAAAGTTTCTGCATCACTTTGAGTCCTTCGGAAGATATAACGTTGAGTCGCCCTTCTGTGTTTATCCTGTAAAATGGCGGAGACGGGGCAGCCTCTGCATAAGACATCTGCAGTAAAACTCATTCATTTCATCAATGCTGTAAGTAGAATGAACGAACAAATGAGAACTATTGTCCTGTGAGTTCAGAGTTTCATAAATTGTGTTTTTGTTGTTGTCTGGGTAGCAGCTGCTCGTCTCAGCTGTGCTACGGAAGCGCGCATCGTGGATTCTTCTGCCGTCAGCAAACGATCCAGATCAACTGAAAGACACTAAAAAGTGGAACTACGAAGAAAAAGCGTGGTAAACAACATTCAGTAGCTTCAGTTTGTGCTCCCGTGACGGCTTGGCTCGTGGCTGCAGTTACCTGATCTTGCCTCCAGTCCCTTTAAAGTACTGGCGAAAATCAAGGAGTTTTACTGCAGATAATGTCCTCTTTAGAGACTGCCCTGTCTCCGCCATTACTGGTTGTACACCGAATATATGATGCGGAAACTTAACCGGTGAGTAAATGCACGTATAAACTCCTAGAAATAAGGTCCAGGCTGAAAAAGAAGAAAGTTATCCTTTAAGCAAAACTCTTAAATGAACCAAAAAGGAAAAGAGGCGCAGCAATGCTGTTGGAGCTTGCAGGAAATGTGTGGCTGTTAAATGTTTCATGAGAGAAATAACCTGTGGTGCCACAAGAAAGAGAAAAAAACAACAAAAAACAAACTCCTTCAAATGAGAATCTTCTTTTCGTTTCAACTCGCAGGCTGTAAACCCCCTGAAGGAGAAGCGGAGCGACGATAAGAAAGCTGGATCCTTTTTCCTTTAAGTTTTGCACCTCCTGAATGCACCATGTTGCAGAAAAAAACTTATCATTCTCAGCACTGAATTGTTTCGCTGCACAGTGAGGACGTCTTCTGTCAGTCAGAATTTTTCCTTTTTAAAACAACTGGAATGACACAAGTTCCAAAAACAACGACAACCTACATATTCTCAGGGCAAAAAACTGAAAAAGATATGGATATCTACAACGACTCCAGTCTTCTCTGCAGCAACATCCACAGACGTTTGCAGCCAATAAAAACTGAGATTTATTCCTTCATCTGAAACGTGATGGAGTATCCGAGACAAAGGGCACCTTGAGAAGAATGGGACAGGGATAAATCCCAGCTGATGTTTCTGGAAAAGCTCCACGTAGGAGTCAACAGAGACGGCGGATGACATCGTTGGTTTGTATCCGGGACGCGCTCGGGGGAGAAGGAAGGAGCTCTTACTGTTTGATATTCTTTGGCACCTCCAGGCCGGTCAGTAAGGTCACCTGAGGCGGAGAAACACAGCAAACAGTCAGGGAGATGATCTCTGAGGATGAAAATACAGCTGCATCTGACAAATACAAAATATATGATTGGAGATTGTTTACTTTTGAATACTTATATGAATATTTTAGTGAATATATTATTATATATAAATATTTTAGTGAATAACGCCTAAACAGTCTTACATCAACATCACTCTAATAGGCCAAATTTGGGGAATTTTTCCATATAACTCCATACAAATGGCCCGAGTTTGGCAACAAATTACAAGAAAGGATCTCATTGAATTCTATATCTTGAAAGTTGATTCGGATCCAGAGAAAATTTCAGATACTATGATCCAGAACGCACAAAAATAAGGGAGTCGAGCTGTTTGGCGGAGGTCTGCGCTCTCTGAGTGCTTTTCTAGTTCCAGTTTAGGTTTGTGGGGAAGCTGAAGCATCTCCAAGCAAGGACGCCCCCAAAGGGTGGCCAGGGGGGCACCGAACAAAAAGCTGGCCAGCCCTGCAGAAATATTTTTTTCATTTATATCAATTTTTATGCACTATTAACATGGTGCAGATCTGCTTATATTTGAATGTCAAAATCTTTATAAGCTAAAATAAAAATAGAATAAAATATTACAGTAGAACTACCATTTTCTGCCATTGCTCTTCTGCCGTAGTCCCCCGCAAGTCTGTCACTCCTTACTCGCCGTTTCTTATGCAAATTCATCCAGGAAGGCTCCACCCCGAACTGCTCCAACCCGTTTCTACTGCCCCTTTCACATCAGCACCTACTTACCCTCATTGGGCCGACACCACACTGCCCCCGTTTAGTTTGTTCACATTACAACTGAGGCGTCTTCAGCTCTGGTTTCAGTGTGAGTGAGGTCATAGAGAAGTTTTGTGAAGTCATTTGTTTGCAACACACAGGATTTGTGACACACACACACTGAACTGCTTATTAGAAGCAAAAAAATCTTGGCCACTCTTAAAATAAGTGAAAAAATATATATATATTTATTTATTTATTTGCTTGTAATAAGCAAGAAAAACTATGCCAATGGAACAAGTGAAATTTTCTTATGATATTTCTTGAAATAAGATGCATTTGTCTTAAACAAGTTCCTACATCTCACTCTACCAAAAATATACTTGGTAAGATTTGAGTTTTAACAGTGTATTGCTGAAATTAAGGAAGTTTGCTGCAGATAATGTCTTACATAGAGCCCCATTTATTCTGCCCCCTTCACTGCCATTATATGGATCTACGCGGATCTATGACTAATATAAATAGTGTCCAAAGGAGTCAGAGTGATGCAGAAATGTCACTGATGAGTAAATGCATGCACTCTGTATAAATTCCAGAAATAAAGTCCAGTTGAAATAAACAAAGTTATCCTTTAATGACCGTCGTCCATCCCTAAAATAATTTCTCCCTGTCTCCAGCAGGGAGGTACCCTGGTCAGGTCGTAGGCCATCGCAGATTTTGGAAATAAGGAGACATAAAATGGTGCAAAGCAGACTGCATCCATATTTTGAGAACCTTTTAATTTCACTGCATTGTTATTTACATGTCTGAACAAAATGAAACACAAAACGACCCTCAAAGTTCTGAGAACCAGAGGTGACATCCTGAAGTTGCTTCTGTCTCAACAATCACCGTCACGCTTCCAGTCCTGACAGCAGTACATGAAAGTTTACATCATTACTTCTGTCTTTAACACACACACACACACACACACACACCGCACACACACACACACACACACACACACACACACACATGCTGACACTGACCTGCACGTTTCTGTTGAGGCTAACAGCAGGTACGAAAACACCGTCCAGGTTCTCAAAGGCTGTAGGTCCGTGCTGCTCCTTGTTGATGTAAAAAGTCAGGGTGCGTTTGGTCAGGTCGAGCAGGATGCCCACGGTCGAGCCCTTGGTGATGCCGCCCTCCGCCCTGCACACAAACACACACATTCACACACACGCACAGAGACGGTATGAAACAGAGGGAAGGAGAGGACAGGATAAAGTATAATACATGCATACACTTGTGAAAAGTAAAAAAAATCTCTCAAGTCAAATCAAAAACACTTATAAGCCAATTTACACTATTCACAAAAAGTTAGAGATATTCAACTTTCAGTTACAATTGACCAGCATGATATGCAATAAATATTTAACCATTGAACAATGTACATGTGCATTGAAAAGAGAAGAGAAAGTCTTATTCAGTTCACCTGGAAAGGTTAGAATGTATTTTATGTTTATTCTGACGTCATACAAAAAGCCAAATATCCCTAACTTTTTGTAGTGTAAAACATGGGATGTTGCACGACTTCAATACAATGAGAACAACGTGAAAAAGATGAAAAAAGGACACAAATGCAAAGATTTCAGCAGCTTGATCTGAATTAAAGGTTAAGGAATAAAACAGGGTTTTAAATGAGTTTTAGAAATGTCTGTTGGTGAAGTCCTGATGTGGAGGGGGAAGGAGTGTTTTACTCTGGACCTCAGCACAACCACAAGCCTCTGATCAGCAGATCTCTGAGCTCTGGAAGGACTGGGAACATTTTCAAAAATGTGGAAAGATAAAACTCTTAAAAATGAAGAATAAAACCTTAAAATCCACTTTAAAAACAGACGGTAAGCCAGTGCAGAGAAGCTCAGGTGTGAACTAATGACGTTTACTGTACCTGTGCTTGGTAAGAGCCAAGCAGCTGCGTTTAACAAGCTGAAACCGACCTGAATAAAGACCATTAAAGAGGTCAAGTCTCCATGAGATGAAAGCATGAATTACTCTGAAAGATGTGAGGAGAAGTTCGACTTTTGAGAGGATTCTGCATTCAATCAAATGAAAGATTGTCAAAAAATCACTCCTTAGTTTTCAGAGCTTGTAGCATTTAAACGTATTTACAGTTATAGAAAAGCAAAATAAATACAGTAAAAAAAAGGAAGAAACTAACAAAGACTGGAATGAAATAAACTTCAATTCAACATGGGTGATTTTAGCCCATTTTTTTGGGGTTACTGAATCACCCCTAAAATTTTAGAGATTTTCTTTTACACATGTATTTTTACAACCCTCAAAAATGGTTTGATCCCTCCCACCTTGCATATTCCAGCAGCCTAACTTTGTTTTTATGATAAATATTTCAAATTTGAGTTTGGAAAACTGTCAGAATCTCCATAAGTAAGGAGGAGAATGACGCTGGATGATAAAAACTTAAATCTAAGGCTTGAAAATGATCAGAAACTTTGTAAATAAGGAGGAAAAAGTGTGTTTTGGTGGATCTGGTTCACTGTTGGAACAAGGCAGCAGCATGCTGGAAACCAGCTTCTATCACAGCTTCTCTCTGGATAATTAGTCGCTGATTTTTCACACATGTGGGAATGAAATTGTGTTAAACTGCACGAAAGAATGGAATTTATCTTGCCTTACTGGGCAGCAGCACCCCATAAACCTCTGATCTTAGAATTACCTTTGCGATTTAATATCAAATTAGATAAGTTGACAATAAATCAGAATGAAAAATTAGCACAAAAGTAAATGAATTAAAATAAACTAGTTGACGATTGCATAAAATTAGAAAAAAAAAAAAAAGGAAGTATTTTCTCATAAATTCTCAACCCTGGACATCAGGCTGTTAAAGATGCACCTGGTGCAGAGGTCTGAATTATAAGACTCAGATGGAGTTTTAGGCCCCAAATAACACGACTTGGTTTTGGTCTCATCTACATGCAGGAAACTTTGTGCCCGATATTGGTATATTTGATGTTTTGATAAAATGAAAAGTCGTTTTTTGTCTGTTTTGGCCATTTACAGGTCGGCTGTGCTCGTGTCCCTTCAAGACGCTGAGCTAAACTGTACCGTCTGTAGTCATGTGACTCCACCCCATCCAGTCTGCAACCAGCTATCGTCCATTTATCGTTACTGAAGTGAACTGCTCAAGATATCGTGATATTGATTTCAGGCCATATCGCCCAGATTTATACCTGCTGGCCTTTCTTCTGTCTGTCTGTCTGTCTGTCTGTCTGTCTGTCTGTCTGTCTTGTGTCGTGGACGTCCACACTTAGATGTGTCTGTTTCTGTTGTTACTTGAGCGGAAAGAGCAGAACTCCCTCTTTCATCTGTTCACCAGCTTCTTATCTCGACATTTGTTGGAAACTGAACAGGTTTATTTAAATTCAACTTGGCTGAGCACAAAAACAAATATCTTGGGGGCATTTTTCATGTGAAAGTTTACGCGCAACGATTATTTGATCAATTTGAGTGAAATGGATGCTGTTTCCATTTTCACCACTAGATGTCAGTAGTTGTTACAGAGTGCAGATCTGAGAAACTGTCACTGATTTCTCTTGTTTAGGTTTGTAATGTGACTAAAAATAAAATAATCAGTATTCGTGTTTTACAAGCTCATTAAAACCAGGGTTTGATGAACTTTAAACATCCAGTTTATGGTTAAAAATTAATACTCAATTAAGAAAATGGCTTGAAGCTCATGAAAGCAAAAGCACCCTCAAAGATGTAGACATGAAACCAAAACCAACATATGGTAGATGTCTCGGGACTGGACTCTGGGGGCCACGAGAGATGAAGGAATCAATATGAACCGAATAACATGAAGTTCACACATGAACTGATGAAGGACATGAACGGTAAGAAGCGGAGTGAAATTAAATGAGAGGTTTTGCATGTTTATGTGACGAGTCGACTCTCCTCTTGCACAGAACAGAGACTTTATGGTAAATGAATGTTTAATGAGATGTTTGATGGCTGCTTTCTGCTGCAGAGACCTATTTGATGTCTCCTGCAGCCTGCAGTCATCTCCCAGTGCTCCCTGGTGTGTTTGTTAGTTGGTATTGTGTGAGCCTGCGGGTCCCGCTGTCATCCCGTGTATCTGTCATTATTCTCAGCGATGTGGGAGATTTAACGCACACGACAGAGTGATGAATGGATGAAGACTGACGCCTTACAAAGTGTCTGTCTCCTGTAGTTTAGGTTGGTAATAATAAGCACAGTTCAGAACAGATTTATCATCGTGAAGAAAGGATTTGTTATGTTTTACAGATTTGGAATCAAACCCTAACAGCAACTAATTTGAGGTTAGCTTGCAGAAAAATCCATTTACTGTGGAGTAACTCCATAAAAATGGCCCTAGTGTTTGAGATCCTTTCTTATTATTTTTTTTTTACCAAAGTTCTAGCATGTTTTGAAAGTTGATCCGGATCCAGAGAAAATTCCGGATAATTGATCCAGAACACACAAAAATAAGGGAGTTGGAGGTCTGCACTCTCCAAGTGCTTTCTAGTTTAAACTGTCGCTTGCTCAAACCGTTTTTCCAACATTGCCAACCCTAGCTTTAACTTTTTGTGAGTGATGGTCATTTCTGCCTCTCCTGACTGATGATAGCTACATGTTTGCGTGAGCGTCTTCTTGGGTCTTTAAACAGCGTGAAGACCTACCTGTTGGTGTGGGAGTTATTGTGCATGAACCAGGAGCGGTTGTTGTCCACATACATGGCCCAGGCTTTGTCGTCTTTTCCCAGCATCATGTCCTTCATGGTGTTGATCCTGGCGATGCCGAACGCAGGGTCTGGATGGTTGTCATAGCGATCGATGCTGACCTCCCAGTAGTGAATGCCCTACGAGTGAGACGGGATGAAGAGACTAATCTCTGCTGTGTGACATCCACCTTTGCATGAGACAAAGCTCAGAGTAGAAGCAGAGAGACCTGGATGTGACTCTGAGGTAGAAAAACTGCAAACCTTTGAGAAAGCAGCGGTCCCCAGCACCACGCGGTCGTCGTAGCTGTTGCAGCTGACCGTCTGGTTTTCATTGGACAAAACAATGTCTCGGTGGGCTGAGCTGGGGTCAAAGGTGAACCAAGCCACTGGAAGTAAAAAAAAAACAAAACAGTTGACCAGTTTAAGTTTGTGTGCCATAAAATGTCAAATTAAAGAAATAGTTCACCCATGGAATGATGTGAGTTCACTTTCTACTCTGAAGGGTTCGTTATCTGCCGACTTTCATATAATGGAGTTCACCGGCAACTGAACCAAAAAGGTCCATAAAAGTCCCCAAAAACTTGTCAATATTCCTCCATACTGCCCGTCCAATGTAATCCAAGTGTCCTGAGTGGGTAGTGTCATAATTTACTCCAAACGACATCATTTCGTTTATTTTTATAGCTTACATCTAGCGCACCCCTGCGAGTTCGCGACATACGGAAGCAGCGGCAGACGAGATCGCACGTTTCTTTGTTTTAAATCAATAGCCAGCCCCTCTTGTGTTTGCCCACAGCTCGTTCGCTCTTAGCACAATGTAAATAGCGAATTTCTTCGACACTTGCATTATCGGCAGAGTAGACTCTGAACGCCAGCGGCTTCCATAGCGTCATGAACTTGCACAAATGCGCAAATAGAAAGTGCACTGTTCTACAGTTTAGGCTATAAAAATTTACTAAATGATGTGGTTTCCAGTAAATTCTAGACGCTACCCACTCAGGACACTTGAATTAGATTGGACGAGCAGTATGGAGGAATATTGACAAGTTTTTGTGGATTTTTCTGGACCTTCTTGGTTCAGTCGCTGGTGAACTCCATTATATGAAAGTTGGGAGAAAACAAAAACCTGTCCGATCTCCGGCTGCATTTGAGATATTAAAAAAGTGCTCCAGAGTCTCGCTCAGCATAAGGGTGAGTAGAAAATGAAAGCACATCATTCTGTGGGTGTACTATTCCTTTAATCTATAAGAAATAATTATATGGTCATAATATTGACATTTTTTTTCCTTTGTTCCATCAGATGATCATTCACTGCGAATGTCACATCTGGTTACATCTGCCCGCGGTTTTTCTGTCATCGGATATTAAATAGATACAAGTGAGTCATCATCCTTGTGAAAAAAGCTCAAAAGGGTCTGAATGAATTGATTTAAGCGAGTCTTACATATAGAAACATATCAGGAGATGGGCATTGTGGCCTAAAAGGCTCTGATAGTCATGTAAGAAGAGAAAACAAACCTTTTTTAATTATCTTATGTATCAGAAAATAACGAAAGTCTTAAAAGGTCTTAAAAAGAGGTAAATAAAGCCTAAGATGAAAACTGCATCACATAATATGCACTATCAACATTAATTTAATAAAAACTGAAGCAAAATGTAGAAAAAAACAAGAGTTCAATATCTTGTAGAACTAAACTGAACTCAGTGATACTTTATGAATAATTGTAGCTTAAACCATTAACTAAATAAATACAAATAAATTGAAAATAAACAAGAAAAGTAATATTTTTCATGATTGCTTGTCAATTATAAGCCTGCAGGCACTTAAAATGAACTTGATGATGTTATTGATAGATTTAAAAAGAAACACAAACAAATAGTAATTAAATATCCCATCATTATACCAGGGTATAAATTCTCAAAGTTTATTCATTTTTCATTTAGCGTATATGCACAGAATAAGACCCCCACTTACTAACAGTGGCACAAGATTTTTATTGCCTAATGAGCTAATGAAAACATTAAATTCACATCTTCATCATGTGCAGCTGAAAGTTCACAGCTGGTTGCTTTGGAGAAGATTTCTGCACGTTTGACAATTTCAAACAAAGCTGCGTGTAATGGGGAAAAAAACCTGATGAATTCATTGATGGGAGAAACCACACACACACACACACACACACACACACACACATACACACTTACACAAGCGTATGCTGAAACATCAGCGTCTAACGTTTCAGCCTCGGGACTGATGCAACCACATGCTGCATCGCTGAACATGTGGCATGTGCAAAGTTTACATTCACACAAAAGAAATGTACAGAAAACATGCATTTGGAGGATTGTTTGTCAAAAGAAATGTTTGTTTACAGCTTGATGAACAACAGACACATCCCATAATTACTGTCAATGTTCAGCTGCTGTGCAATTAGGAAAGAAAAAGGGAGAGGAAGGGGAAGAGGGAGAGGATGCAGGGAGAAATAATTAAATAAAAAAGGGCTGGAGGGATAAAATGTTATCAGCTAGAGAGCAGATTCTGATGCATATTGTTTCGTGGCTGGCAGAGAGAAAGTGTGTTTCAGGAGGTGGTGTCTTCTCATTTTTCATAATCATCCTCTTATGTTAGTCTATTTCTGCAATTCCTTCCTTTTTCCTTCCCTTTTGCTCTTTTTTTATGCCGCATCATGCTAATTTTTAGTTTTTCTTTGTTTACTTTTGTCCTTATTTACATCCTCTTTTGATTTCTTTCCGGCTCTCCTCCTTCTCTTCCCCTTAAATTGACCCTCCTCCTCTTTTTCTTTCCTTCTCCTCCTCTCCTGTCCCATCCCCCTCATCCATTCTCCTCCACATTCTCTGTATACCTTTTCCTAAAAAATGAAAAGCAATCTCCTCCTCTAAGAGGCTTTCCCCATCTGTGTTACAGCACAAATATAATGACATCATAAGTCACAAACAGAGACAATTGTATAATCGGGGTCATTCTCGTACCATCAGAGGTCTTGAGCACGACCGTCTTGCTGTAAGGTCCGACTCCGACAGCGTTGTAGGCTTTCACCCTGGCGTTGTAGGAGCTGTTAAAATGCAGCCCATCCACCGTGCACATCGTCTCCTTCCCCACATACACCTCCTGAGGGAAACGCATTTAAGCATAATTACAAATGCAATTTAAACCTCAGCATACATTTTATGTCCCCTGCATAATGCATAAGCTGCATGGAAGCATTAGTGAAGAGGTCAAGATCTCAAGCACTTTTCATACATATTTACTCACAACATGATTAATTACACAAAAAGGGATATCATATTTAAGTAAGAGTGGAAAGGCACATGTATTATTGATCATAAGGGGAAGATGAGCTCGTATGACATCATGAGTTGTATTTAAGATCACGGTCGGTCAGTGTTATTATGGGACTGTCTGCTGTTTGGTCCTCATTCTTCTGGCTCTCTGTGGGTGCATTCTGGGTTCGTCTTCAATTGGTCTTACCTGAGCAAAATATAGTGAGTATGGGTAAAGTGGGACAGTTAAGCTTAATCATGTTCATCTTTACACGTGTTTACTTCTGTTACTAAAATTCATCATTGAGCTCATCATAGGGTTGTTGTTTTTATCATTGTGCGTACATTAAAATGGAATGTGTTGCGAGTGTCCCAGTTTGTCAATAAATGGTGTCCCACTTTACCAACAGTGCCTGGAAATTTTGGTTTTGGGTCAGTGTGTTTTTGGTGAAGGGTCATTTATGCAGTGTTCAATATTTCTTTGTTTTTTCTTCTGCATAGTATAAAAGACATCTTAAGCTATTTAGAATGGTATCATATGGTGGGCTAAGATGTTTGGTTCATAAGCAGAAATTACGCTGAGGTCACATTTTCAAAAAGTGTCCCAGTTTACCCATATTCACCCCCTATGTCTTTCAGTTTCTGTAGGGTTCCAGTTTTAGCTTGGCCAAAATCCTGTGCGGTGTTCCTCAAGGGTCTGTTTTCAACCCTCTGCTATTTTCCATACATGTTGGTCAAGTCATCACCAATCAAAACTTTTTTTTTTGTTTGCTTTTTATGCAGATTAATGTATGTATAATTAATTACATGTGAGTCCACGCTCTCAAGTTTAATTCAGGTGACTCCCATTTTGCCTATTTTACCCCCATTGTGCTGCTTTCTGGTGGCTCAGAATTTGTTTGAACATTTTTTTACAATGGAAATTAGAAAAACTGCATATGACATTTAAAAAAAACAAAAAACATTTAGAACATTTTATCTTTATTTTGTATTTTGATTTTTGAAGATTTTTTTAACGGCTTCAAGCATAAGCAAATTTAACCCATTGTTGGGGATGCTGAAGCACCACTAAATTGGATCCCAGCACCCCTAAAATTTGAGATATTCAAATATATCACCCATTGCCTCTGGCTTCAAGTATTCTTTGTTTAATGGGATGTGTGCTTTTTTTCTATAACTAAATCTTTCAGTAAGCATTCTTTTTATAAGCTTTCTAAAATAACACTTATTCTTATTCCTTTGCATGTTATTGTTATCTGTCTTAGTACCATGTACCCACCCTGTACTGGCCCCCGTTGCCGTCATCCAGCTCCAGGACGTAGCCCTCGATGGGGCTGCCTGAGGGTGCATTTACCCTCCAGGCCAGGGTGACGCTGTTGTTCCTGGTGCAGCACTTCTCCAGCTGCAGGAGGGGAGCTGCCGGTACCGAGGGGCCAGATTCCGCTGAGGGAAGAAGCACATGGATGAAACATTACATCTGAAAGATGGAGATTGTAATGATGAAGAAATGCAGAATGAGGGAAAGATGGAAGTTGGATAATAAGGGCGGGCGGGGGGGGAACAAACATGGGTGTCATCATCTTGCTCGGTGCCTTTAAACAGGCTGAGGAAAGAGAAATAGCAGCTTTAATGGGACTCTGATTAGAGATTAAGAGAAGCTGTAAGGGTTAAAGAACTCCAGGTTCACTTTGAGGCCAACAGCTGGGAATCAGTGGAGGCTTAAACTGGGCCACGTGAGGACGTATGGCGGTGGTGCACGGGGTGCATTGGGTTAGACTGACGTGAGCCTTGAGGACTAACTTGGATAACTGAAACCAATCATACAATGAGGGAAAATGATTCGTCAGTTTCCCACCACAGCAAACGACTTTATAAATTATATGACGTCTAAGGACTCAGTCCAGAGCAGTACATCAGTCTAACCCATGTTCTGGGAGAAAAAATTGTTCCAAAAGTAGGTGAAACAGACATACAAACCACAAAGTGGGGTGAAAAAAAAACAAAAAAACACGCATGTGTTGGTGTGACTGATGAAGTCTGCTTCAATTTCTTCAGCTGAGACACTATCGCTGAACATTGAGGCAAGAACTACTGTACTAATCCCAGAAAAGTTGGGAAATGTTCAAAAATGCAATAAAAACTGAAATCTTTCATTCTTTTGATCTGTTAGATGACCTTTGAACCTTCGGCTAGCACTGCAGGAGAATCCATCATGCTACCATCAAGGTGACATCTTTTCTCAAGAGGAAGGTGAGTAACTGTACGACTTCCAACATCATGAGGTGGAGAATCAGACAACAACAACCACGGACTTTCAAGCAGCTGAAAAAATGGACGCAGATTGTTTGGGGGAAAAAAAAACCTGCAGCAATTATCGAGATCCCAAACTATTAAAAAGTCTTATTAAAAGGAAGCTGAAGACAGTAAACACACTATATACCTAAGCTTTTGTTTTTGAAATTTCCCAACTTTTCTGTCTGTGAAATTACTTAACACATGTTAATTCAGTAAATAAATATCAAATAAGCACTTTCTCAACACTATGTCATAGCTTTCTTCTATTAGCTGAATGTTTTATTGAATACAGGCCACTTTTATTTAACCCAGTAGAACTTTCCACCATGTAATAGATGAATAAACAATAAAACTTGGAATATATAAGACGTACAGCTCAACTGCATATACATGAGCTGAAATAATTTAAACATTTCCTGTCACAGAACAACTTTGATCCAGATCTGTCTCGTTTTAAAAGTGATACAGTGGCACTGAAAAAAAAAATACCTTCCTATTCTCTGATCTCTGAAACTTGAGTCTCAGGTGTGGCACAATATTGGCTTAAATCGTAGCCCACTGACTTCTTTCACATTTTCATGGTAAGGAGAAATGTCCACATCCTGCCTTTCTGTGGGGTACCCCAAGGCTCTATTATAGGACCTCTTTTTTACAATATAAACTACTTCTGTAGACTCAGACAACAGCTTATCCATATCATTGCTTTGCAGATGTTAGCCCACTACACCTGCAGATGAAAATAGTGCCACACAAACGAGGGAACGTCGCATTTACTGCAGCCAACAGATCAGCTTTACAGCACACAGAAGATCATCGGGATTCAACTCCTAGCTCTGGAAAACAGTCGACACCACGTAGTGCCTCAAGAAAGCAACTGGCATCTATCAAGGCCCAACACACCTGTGCTACCATCAGGCAAACCTGTCAAAGCCCTTCCCAGCCACACAAACAGACTTGGGAGCAGACTAAGTCCCATTGCACCAAAATAAGCTAAAGTTCATTCCTGTTTGTATCCACTGATTGCTGCTACTGGTTTCAGCAATCAGTTTTACGCTGCACCTTTCTAACTTATCCGGACCGAACACAATCTGTTCAACCCTGTATTATTTTAACTTTATCTCTATTTATTTACTTTTTATTTCTTTATTCATTAAAAAAAAACTTCTATTTTAGGACAGAACATACAGTCTTTTGACGACCTTTGTTAATATAACTTTGTATTGTTTATTTTATTGCATCTAAAGGTTATTGTAGAGCAAAGCTGCAAAACCCATTTTGTTGCACTACCATCATGTTTTGCAGTGACAAATAATACTGTGTTTAAATAAACTGCTAAGCAATTGATCATCCCAGCAGATAACTTCCATCCATCACAATATCAGCTTAAAATCACCCCTGTAACTACATCTCCTACGACTGATTCTTCAATAAACATATTTCTCTCTGTTGCAGTCATGCTGCTTTTCACTTCACATTGTATGAAAATTCTGACTCAGTATGATTCCCAGGTCTTTGTACAGATTATGTCTCTGTTGAACTACTGCAAAACTCATCTAGCAGGTGCAGCATGCACAACGAAACCCTTACAGATGGTTCAGGATGCATCGTATTTACTTCGGTTGCACCCACTCTGGTTAAACTCTGTCATTTAAATAGATTAGGATTGATTTAGCACTTAATGTATTGACTAGAGTGTTTTACTGCACCGAAGCTTGAATATTACTCTACATTTGTAAATTGCTTTGGATAACAGCATCAACTAAATGTCTTAATGATGTCATTTCAAGGGCTTTGTTACCTCTCTTTGATAATTTGCAGGAATTGTCTTCTCTTGGTCGCTTTTGTTTATAATCATTGCATAAATCCAAACAGTAAAATTACATTTTTGGAAACATATCAAAGAAGTTGAACTATTTTTTAAAATAAAAAACTAGTGTGAAAAACAGAAAAACTTCAGAAAATAGGGGTTAATATGCAGAACTGTTGTGCAGATGCACATTCATTGGGGAAGAGCTGGAAAACAATAACCATGCAACGGGAAAAGACCACAGAGATGCTGTGGAACAAAACTCAGTGAGTTTCCAATCAGAATGACCGTGATGGCGATCAGGGATGAGGGAGGAGGGACAAAATACATATAAGGAAGGGTAACAGAGGTTTATTGTGAGAAGTAGAGTCTCTGAAATACCTCCGGGGCTCTCTGTCTCCATCTCAGCCTCACCACTGTCTGCTGCCTGCATTTGTTTCAATAACGGTTTCTCCTGCACATCTGGAAATATGATGTTGGTTTGGATGTTTTAATACAAAAGCACATAAAAAAGAAGATGGCAGCAAAGTGTGAAACCAGTGGGGAGGTTTAGATTCAGTGCCTGAAATAAACACAGGTCATTAATCTGTAACCAAAATGACCAGAAAGTCAGACAAACCAGGCGTTTCTGGTGATGGGAACAGCGTGGTCCATCACATGCAAGCCAAACTTTTACAGTTCATGTCAGTGTGTCATCCTTATGATCATATTAAGGACAAAAGGTGATGATTATTGATGGTTATCACTACTTAAATACAACGGAGTAGAATGAATCAACCTTTCCAGTCCGGGAAGCAAAGAAAACAGGTGGTGGAGAGTTAACTCGAGCTTGCCGCAAATAAGAACGCCTCCTAAACCGTGTTGTTGCTCTGCATGTCAGAGACTACGACTGAAAAAAGTAGAAATCTGATTGTCAATCTTTAAACTCTGTGGCTTTGTTCTGGATGATCAGTGGGGTGTGAGGGCAGGGAGGCGTACCGATGAGTTTCATGTCACCAGTCAGCAGGAACAAAGGCAGCCTGATCAAAGCCTCTCTGCCTCCTAACAAGCCCGACTAGAGCTCAAATTAGAGACACTCTCCTTCAAGTGTGACTCAACCTGAGCCATGACCTGCAGATGTTTGTGTCTGAAGGCTTGGGGCCCACTCCACTGAATGTAAATTTCCCATGCTTTAACAGGTATTTAGCAGATTTGTTGAATGCATTTACAAAAAAGATTAACTTATCATCATCCAGGCCCAACTAAAACAACAGCGATGGAGCCATGTTGGCATCACGTCTCCATTAAAACAAACAAAAACACATCGTTTTATTGCCTCAGTGGAGCCGCTTAGAAATAAAATATGCATCCTGTTGTTTACATATTTAACACACACTGATGCATCTGAGTAATTCTGGGACTGCAGCTGCATGAATATATAGTGTTTACTGATCCACACCAGCAGCTTGTTGGGTAGCAACAGCTAATAAACAGCAAACTGGAAACGGTGCTGCAAAGAAAGCTCCAAAGGGAAGAGTTATATCAGCTAAATGCTACACCGAGGAGTTGCTGCTGCTTCAGATCAGGGATGTTTGTGAATGTTTGTGAGTGCATGTCAAGCTGTCTCGTTTATAGATCCAAAAGTCATGTGAATAATAAAAACACACACTTTGAATTACCTGTTTTTTACAGATCTTAATGTGAGGTAAATACAGTCTCAGATAAGCAAGGACAGATCACATATCAGTATCAAAGAAAAACAAAGACAAAATGAAGAAACAGTATCTGAAACCCGTCAGAGCAGAAGTTTTTGTAAATCCCTTTCTGTTTAATGTTTGAATTTTGACCCAATTTCTGTATGACGTTGCTGCGGTTCATTTGTTTCTGCAGCTTTTTGAAGGTCCCACAGCGTTGCAGTCAGATTCAGGTCTGGACGTTGTCTTTCTCTTTCAGCCATCGTCATCCTGGTCACGAGACTGTCAGACAGATGGACTCACATCTGACAGAATACTTTGGTATCAAGAGGAGCTGATGGTCCACTTAAAGGATAACTATTTTTTTTTCAACCTGGACCTTTTTTCTAGGAGTCTACGTGCATTTACTCACCGGTAAAATTTCTGTATCAATTTGACTCCTTCGGAAGATATTACATTGAGTCACCCTTCGGTGTACGTCCATATGATGGGAGAGACGGGGCAGTAGTGTTTACCCACATTGTCAAACGTTTGACCCACAATGCCAATGCAATTTGTAGTCCACTTCCTGCCTTTGGTTCACTTGAATCGGACCGAGACCTGCGTTTGCAGGCCGACTGAGTCCGCTTGTTTGTTCCGGATCAGAGTTCGTTTGCGCATTCACAACTCCCCTAACGAAGCGGACTTTCCGAGCAAACGGACTCTGATTCGAATCAAAAAAGCTTTGTGAATGCGCCCTTAAATTGTTTTTACTGTTCATTGTTTTGATTGTTCTTATGTTTCATATTTGTTTTAATGTTTTCACTTTTTCCCACTGTGAGACCTAATTTCTGTTTTTACCTCTGTTCAGTGCTTTTTATCGGTAGCTGCTGTGTTTAAAGCGATATACAAATAAAGTTGACTTGACTTGACTCAGCATTGTGTCAACACCAAAGACTGTAAAAAAAATATGGGCGTAGTATCTGGTCACATCTGAAGAGCTAAAAGTGAAGCCAGTTGAGCGTGTCGTACTGTCGCCATGTCACATGTGTCTTCACCTCAGGAAAATACTAAAATGCTGCGGGAGAAATGATTGACAGCCAAACTAATGCTAACCGAGCTAATCCGAAGTGAACAGGAACGAATGAAGACACGCGGTTTAAAGGTAAGACACGCTTAAACTTGCTGTTAACCAGCTAAAAATCACCGCTGTGCAACTCTGCCACAGGCTGAGGCCTTCCTGGGAGCTAGCAGGGAGCTAACTATTAGCCTCCACAGCTAAACACGGCATCTGGTCTGCCACCTTTCAATCAAAACGACATGCCCCTAATTATGTGTAATTTCAAGATTAAATAACATCTAAAGTTATAAAAAATTCACCCCCTGACAGTTGACATGAAGGTAAACTTGACCTTTTACACCCAAAATTACGTTTTGAACCAGGCTGTAAACATGTTTATTTGTGATTTGTTCTGTTTTGGAGCCCCTAGTGGATGAAGAAAGAACTACAATCATTTAACCTAACTTCCAGGCTTCACACTTTTCCAGTGGAGTTTGCCCCCTTGGTTAAAACATACCTAAATGCTGCTAAGCAGCAAACTGCAAAATAAGTCTGTTTTAATGGAAGCGCTAACACTGATGATGATAACTTGAGTGGCTTCCATGAACACTGTTTCTGCATTTTAGCTTCGTTTTTTCTGTTTTTGCATGAAGGTGTATTCTGACAATGTCATCATAAACTTCTGTTATGTGTCATAGTAATGAATACTGTGAGATCTCCTAAATTTTCATCATCACAACAGGAAATTTCTGTCTCAAACTGGGAAGAGACACATTTGAACCATTGCAGTTTTATAAGTTTATTGCAGAAAAGCTCAGTAATAAGTTTGAAGATGCAACTGCATGCTCACCTTTGCCCTGGCTGAAATCCAGCTGCAGGATGGTCTGGAGGAGCGAGTCGGTGTTGAGGGTGAGGTCAAAGTCAGGGCGGACCTTCGGCTCCAGGGCCCCTTTCACCCACTGATCCTGAGATGACGTCACTCGTTTGATCAGGGCGTCTGAGATCTATCCAGAGACGAGTCAAACCAAGCAGAGAGGGAGATCAGCCATGAAAAACCTGATAACCTGACTGCCTCTCTGGGAAGGAATCCTTTCCAGCAGCTCAGCTTCATCATTTTATGTCTGATGAGGGAACCTTAGTGCAATTTAAACATTAAAGGATAAGAATTAGACCTCCTGTCTGCTGGTAAGAGCTTCATTGCCTCAGGACAGAAAAACTAAATGAATACATTTCCTTTAACTACACTCAAAAGCAAAGAATGTGGCTGACAGTTTTTCCAAAGCAGTGTGAGTCGAGGATTTGGAACTTCATTTTTAAGCCTTAAAACGCAGTTCGCTTCATTTAACATCATTTTCTATGTCACATTTGTTCAAACTGACTTTACAAATGCTTACTGGCACTGAACCTAGCTTTAATTCTTTAAGAGCCTTAATTTAGAATTTAAGCATTACCAGCAATAAAGACACACATAATCAATACGTTATAAAATATTCAGAAGAGACAGGAGTGAAGCGATGAGAGTGTGTGTGGGAGTGTTTTCCTCAAAAGCAGCCTTGATCTTCATTTCATCCCCCGGCTTTCACCTTGTTCCATTTCCCTCATGCATTCTTTCACAGAGAAAAGAAATAATTCAAACAAGGAGCAAGAAATCAAATTTCTTCTGATTTATCAGATAAAAACGTGCACTTAGTAATGCAGAAAAACCAGAAAGGTTCCGGTGGAATTTCAATAATTGAAAATACTTTCTACAGGTGGTGTTGTTTTGATCCAAAATCATAGCTTAGTCTTTGCTTTATTTTGTCTCTTGCATGGATTCTTGCATATGGGTGACTGACAACTTACAGGAAATTGAATTAATTTACATTAAACCCAAGTCTCTTTGTCCAGAGGCAGCAGAAGCTGACATCACCACACATCTTTTCATTTGACATGAGCACAAATTAAATCAAAGAGAAGTAGGTGAAGAATTAAATGAATGGTATTTAATCAATCCCCGGAGGAGGAATTATATTGTTGTTGTAGTTTTTAAAAGGTAGAATCTCGAGTTTTCCCCCTGAAAATAAACGTCTGACTTGTGCAAGTGAAATCCGTCTCAATCCGCACCTTTGGGCCTCTATTCTCGTGTGATAATGACTTTGTTTGCAACTCCCTCTCCTGACTGTATTTCATCTTTTCCTTTTGTTATGGTGTGTTCGGGACGTTTCTGGGCAGAAATTGCCGTGTTTGTCTCCAGCCAATGACAGCGCTAAAAGCTTAGCCGCCTCTCGCATTTACGGGGGTAAAATCATCAGCTGCACTACGATTCCAGTGCGCTCAAATTCATAGCGAAACAACGGTAAATGCAGGAAACAACGGGGGTGGGCCTACTCTGTGAACCCATCTCAAAGTCAACTGGAAATGTGTCATTCTGGTTATCTTTGCAGAAGTATAAAACACTCATTTTAGATAAGTAGTCCAAGACAATGGTACTGAGGGACTCAGTACTTTATGGACTACTACCACAGCTACTATCAAGTACTTTTACTGTATACTTTCTGAGTAATCTGTTCTCAAAGTCCCATGAAAACGCCTGGAAATGTGTCTTTCTGCCTACTTTGTTGAAGTATAAAACACTCAATTTAGATAAGTAGTCCAAGGCAGTGGTACTGCTGGATTCAGTACTTCATGGACTACTACCACAGCTACTATCAAGTACTTTTACTGTATACTTTCTAAGTAATCCGTCCTCAAAGTCCCATGAAAACGCCTGGAAAAGTGTCTTTCTGCCTACATTTGTAAAGTATAAAACACTAATTTTAGATAAGTAGCCCAAGACAATGGTACTGCTGGATTTAGTACTTCATGGACTACTACCACAGCTACTATCAAGTACTTTTACTGTATACTTTCTAAGTAATCCCCTCTCAAAGTCCCCCGAAAACACTTGGAAAAATGTCTTTCTGGCTACATTTGTTAAGTATAAAATACTAATTTTAGATAAGTAGCCCAAGACAATGGTACTGCTGGACTTAGTACTTCATGGACTACTACCACAGCTACTATCAAGTACTTTTACTGCATACTTTCTAAGTAATCCCCTCTCAAAGTCCCCTGAAAACACTTGGAAAAATGTCTTTCTGGCTACATTTGTTAAGTATAAAATACTAATTTTAGATAAGTAGCCCAAGACAATGGTACTGCTGGACTTAGTACTTCATGGACTACTACCAGATACTATTAAGTACTTTTACTGTATACTTTATGAGAAATCTGTTCTCAAAGTCCCATGAAAACGCCTGGAAATGTCTTTCTGTCTACTTTTGTTGAAGTATAAAATACTAATTTTAGATAAGTAGTCCAAGACAATGGTACTGCTGGACTTAGTACTTCATGGACTGCGACCACAGCTACTATCAAGTACTTTTACTGTATACTTTCTGAGTAATCCCCTCCCAAAGTCCCATGAAAACACCTGGAAATGTGTCTTTCTGCCTACTTTGTTGAAGTATAAAACACTCAATTTAGATAAGTAGTCCAAGGCAGTGGTACTGCTGGATTCAGTACTTCATGGACTACTACCACAGGTACTATCGAGTACTTTTACTGTATACTTTATGAGAAATCTGTTCTCAAAGTCCCATGGAAACGCCTGAAATGTCTTTCTGTCTACTTTTGTTGAAGTATAAAAAATACTAATTTTAGATAAGCAGCCCAAGACAATCGTACTGCTGGACTTAGTACTTCATGGACTACTACAACAATACTATCAAGTACTTTCACTGTATACTTTATGAGAAATTCCATGTTCTTAAAGTCCCATAAAAACGCTCGGAAAATGTGTCTTTCTGTCTACTTTTGTTGAAAGGTATAAAACACTCCATCTTAGATAAGTAGTCCAAGACAATGGTACTGCTGGACTCAGTACTCATGGACTACTACGCTACTATCAGCTACTTTTATCAAGTACTTTTATTCTGTAAGATAAGCCCAAAAAAACACCTGGAAATGTGTCTTTCTGCCTACTTTGTTGAAGTATAAAACACTCAATTTAGATAAAGTAGTCCAAGGCAGGTGGTGGACGCTGATTCAGTATCGTACTGCTCACTATCATTATTACAGCTAGCTATCAAGTACTTACTGTATACTGTGGACTTATAAATCTCTCCCAAAGTCCCCAGAAAAACAGCTGGAAAAAAATGCTTACTGGCTACTTTGTTGAAGTATAAAACACTCAATTTAGATAAGTAGTCCAAG
>JALJCO010000348.1:0-80735 GCA_023101725.1 Atherinomorus stipes | reverse complement strand
AGTTTGTTCTTTGACCTAGTTTTCCAATATGTAGTAGTAGCCTTCTAATGGGCTCCTATAGCTGGGAATATGATTAAATAAATAAATATGTCCCATGTATAAACCAATCAGCAGTGACATGCAGAGTGGATGAATAAAAATATTACAACATGCCAATTTAGAGGAGAAATTTTAAGAAGTTTTTATGATCGAGGCAAAAATAGAAACAAAAGGGGCAGGAAGAGGTGGAGAAGAAAGCATTAGAGGGGAACGAATTTTATATTGGATATAAGAGAATAGGTGAAGATGAGCAGGATGTGAAGGTGTGCTATAAATAATTCCCTTGAGTCCTCCAAGCAAAAGATGCACCCACCGCTACCTCCATCACATTCAATAACCACTCTGTGAACACACAGAGGATCTGCAGCAATACACACTGCCATCAGTTTTCCTAAATGCTAATCCAATTTAATCATTCAATAGGTCGGTCCTTAACCCCTCAGGGGAACCTTACTGTGTCATATCGCTTAAGCAATTTATTTATTTTTCATGCAAGACTCCCCCCCCCCAAAAAAGAAAGGCAGTGAGGGGGTTAGTCAGATTGAAAATGATAGGGAAATCCAGGCTGTGCAGCCACAGCCACAATACTCAGCTCTAGCTCTCTGACACCTCCATATGACAGCATCTTAAATTAGTACATGTTGGTCCAGTATGGATTTTTTTTGCAGACATAATGGTGATAAACCCAACTGGACATGTGCACACTTCGCTCCCATGGGAGGCAGAAGAGAATAAAGCAAGACATTTACTCAGCACTGATTGATTAACCAATCATTAAATGCAGTGTTATGTAGGGGCATGACTCAGGTTTTCCATTGCTTCCATGGATTAAATGTGCATAACTGCATGCTGTGCTGGAATGCCTTATTTAATCATTTTTATTACAAGAAATTTTTTCTCTTGCTCTGGTATAAAAATTGCTCATCATGACGAAATTGGCTAAAATTGAAACCAGAGAGGAAAAAAAGTGATGAATCCTGACTATAAATAAAACATGCCCCAATGCAGGCAGACGTTGCTATTAAATCTGCCCTCATCCCACCCCTGAAGAACAGATTTGATCTCATGTGGTAAGATAGACACATCTGTTTACCTGGCTGCTTCCTCTTAGTGGAGCGTGACCAATCAGAGCCAGAGGGGTCTGGAGATTTCATATCTTGTTAAATCTTGGGAGATTAAACAATGGCGACTGAGGTTGAGCAGCAATAACACTGACATTAGCGGAATTATCACAAAAGTGAAGCTGTTGAGGTTTCAAAGTGGTTTGCTGCACTTTAAAAAAATAAAACATCCAGCTGTGCAAACATGGAGTAGTTTTGATCCATTCAAATGCCATTCAAAATAAAAATGTGTTGTTTAAACCAACACATTCTGACTCCCAACTCGACATCTGTTGATGTTTGGGCAGGCTCCCTCCACGTCGCCTGTCTTCGCGCGGGGTATACCCATCTCATACATATGTGACGCAGCGGGTCTCTCATTGAATGTTATGGAAATCCCTTATGTTTTGACTTAAAAACCTTCCAAAAGCGACTCCTAGTGGTGGTTACGTGACTGCCGAGTTCCCCCCTGGTGTGACCAAAAGAAAAATGGCGGATGTCCCTTCAATCTTTAGTAAAAATGTATATTTTTCAAGATAGATTGGGGCTTCAGCTTTGTTGTGATAACTTTTCTAGCGTCAAATATACACTTTGTTTTCATAATATCCGTTCGTTTCATGTAAATGATCCACAGTTCTTTTTCGTGTTGATGTACATTCTTCCAGGTTTTCTGATTGTTGCTACAGTGGTTGCTAAGGATGCTATTAACAATCAGCTGGAAGTCCACGTTTTTAGTGGACTTCCTTCTCTTTATTTTATTTTTTAGTTTTTATATACTTTATTAATCCATATTAGTGAGCTAATTAGGAAATTCATTCTCTGCATTTTCACCCATCTCAGGTTGAACCTGAGAGCAGTGGGCTGCTATTTAAAGCGCACGGGGAGCAGTTGGTGGGGGGTTGAGGACCTTGCTCAAGGGTCCACAGTGGTTCACAGTGGAAATTTGTTTCCACAGGCTGTCATGTCAAGTTGGTATACACCTTTACATATAAAACTTATAGCACAATACACAGTCTCAACACCATTAACTATCACAAAAGAACACCAGAGTAGACAAACATAACAGTGACAAACAAACAAATCAGTGAGGCTTATTGAGAATGGCAATGGCTGATGTTCCAAAACTCTTTTTAAAATGAGCCCTTAAAAAGTGTCCGGCATCTGCGTCCAGAGGGAGGAGCTGAAAAAAGTCATGGAGGGGGTGCTCAGTGTCTTCAACATAGAAGAATAAACAGAAAGCTCTACAAGATATCGAGGCAATGTAGATATATTCTTTAAAAAAACCCAAACATTTTCAAGTAACATTATTTATTCATAATCCATGATCTGTTCTTTAAATAATCATATAAAATATACAGTATATGTATATATTGGCTACTACTACTGTATATATATTAAATAAATGAATTATCTTTCAACTTCGAAAAAGTAAATCCTCACCTTGACCAACAGTCAATCAAACCATAACCAAACCATTGCCACTCTCCTAAAATATGCTCTGCCCATGGTCTGACATCTTCTGACAAAAACACAACCAGGAAACTGGAAACTGATCTGGTATGGGACGTTATGTCATGACTGATTCATTCGGGAACAATCAGGGAATGAAGCACTGTGACGTTGGGTCTTTTGCGTTCATGCCTGCAGTGTTAATCTCTGTTGACCTCTGATGCCAGACAGTCCACCGTGCACCACAGAAAACACTAGCGGACATTTATTTTACAATTTGCCTTGTAGTCATCTCCACTGACAATGTCCAACCAAGGATTAACCCCTTCCCATTCACATCTATACTTTTGTAAGCGTTATCGCCTTTGAGAACATACTGGAGTATCAGGTGTTGTGGACATTTTTATAGGTGCGGGTGTTGTGAGGAGCACCTGTGACAGCAACACACGCAGGCAGCCAGGCACAGGCACACAGGACTGTTGTGGATCCTGCCACCATAATTTTGTTGGTTTTAGTATTTCCTGTGTTTTATTTTGTTCATTATAGTAAAATTTAGTGCTGATATGTGTGACAGGTAAGGATGGGTACCGAAATCGGTACTTTTATTGGTACCTACCGAACTCCATTCACGTAAAGTCAAATGGTACCATGTTTCGGTACCTAAATGCATCCTTTTTAATGTGAGGTAGTGGAAGAGTTTGTTATTTCTGTGCCGCACGTGAACGTTGCATCGCAGCATGACATCAGCAGCAGCGGCCGCGTGTTCAGTCAGAAGCTTTCCTGCTTCACTTCTCTAAAACATCAAATTCGCTGCATTATTTGTGATGTCAGCGGCGGGAACACGTCTGATCTGAGGAAGCAACAGATTAAACACAATATTCTTTTCAAAGCTCCGTTCCCGACGCGTCATCCGCAGCCCGCAGAAAAAAAGAGGGAGAAGTCCGTCAGCACCTCGGCGGCGGCTGAACAGATGTAATCGGGGGCAGATAATAACCAGCAGGGTTCACAAACTGCCATTGAAGAACTTAATACGATGTGAATATTTACTGAGTTAACCATCAACCAAGACAGTAAACCAGTTCTGAGGCGACGCGCATGTCACGTCTCTCCCTCCCTCTGTCGCATCCCACATCTTTATTAAATTCTTAATCACAGTGGAGTTTCCGCACGCGAGTGCACCAGCCACCATACTGCCATCTGATAAATAAGAGTCTGCGTCTCTCTGGAACAGCTTGTATGGTTTAACCAGCACGGCAGAAACTGTCTGCATCAAGTTAGTAACCTGATCCCTGCAGCAGGATTACAGCCTCCAGACCTGCGCAAAACGCCGCCACAAAATCAGTTTAGTGTCGGAGAATATTCCGTCTTTTTTCTCATTAAAGTATTCTGTCATCAAGCCACCTGCAGGTCCTTCTGCAGGGGATTGCTTGTTTTGTTTTCCAACAGAGACCTTGGAATGTTGTTTAGGGATCGCTGTACAGATGTACCAGTGAACTGTGTAAGTGGATTCATGTTTTCTCTCCTCTCTCTCTTCCTCTTCCTTACTCCTTTCTCTCTGTTTCACTTTCTATCATTACCTCTGTTAACTTTCATTTCTCCCTTGTCAGGCCCAGCAGTATGAAATGGAATGGTGTAATAGACAAATGTTTAAATAAAGAAATAAAATGAATAAACAGGATATCAAGTGGAGCCTTATGTTCATAAAGCTCCGCTTGGTAAAGCAAAACTGTTCAACAAAATAAAGCAATCAGATTTCCATTCTGCTTGCTTCGATGCTGGACAGGACAAGTAAAAAAAAAAAAAAAAAAAAAAAAGTATTCTGTAATTATTATTATTTTGTCTGGAACAAACTTCCAGAAAGTCTCAGATCAGCTGAAACACTTGTTCTCAGCAGCATTCACATAGATTTTACTCTGAAGTTCAAATCTGCACGTCTCTATGCTCTCTCTTTTTAATCTTAAATATTTTTAATGTTTATCATTTTAAAATCATACTTCTACTTTTTTGTTCTTAATAATTTTCCCTTTTACACCCCGCTGCAATGCTTGGTTTATCTAAAGCACTTTGAATTGTCCTGTAGGCTACATGAAATGTGCCGTATAAAAAAACTTGCCTTGCCATTAAGTTTCCCTGTTACCAGACGCTCTGACATCATAGAGAAACAGCTGGATTTTGATTTAATATATTATCAAAAAATTCTATGTTGATAATGAGAAATAAATGTTATTGCCATATAAACACACATAAAAGTACCGAAAACTGGCACCGTTTGGTACCATTACCGATTCGCAGGTACCGAAAGTTGGTACTGTATCGATTCAAATGTGATAGGTACCCATCCCTAGTGACAGGAATGTGTGTTGGACATTTATGGAAACACAGAAAAAATGGCATCCCGTATTGGTCCACTATAGGACACAACATATAATTGTCAATAAAGGACGATTCCGAATCTTACGGGAGGGGTGGCAACCTGCATGGCAACCTTATTCAGTGCTGGAATCTTTGATAGGAATAATTTTTTATCAAGTAAATTAAATATTTGTCCATGTAAATGCAGCTACTGGTTTCTTTCTTCTTCCTTGAAGGATTAAAGTTTTATTAACCTTAATTAGGCTGCTCTATTATTCAGTAGCTTTAAAAAGCATTCAACTGTTAAAAGTGCATTTTTTTAAAATCGATGATTAATGCTCAACAGAACATGTACAGAAGTTAATAGAGCGACAAGGAAGCCTTGTAAAGATTTATTAATGACATGAAAGGCAAATCAATGGAGCATGATGAATGTCTTTTCCTGGAAAAGATAAATGAAAGTGCTAATCAACATGCTAGTGTCTTAACTAAATGTGTTGATGGGATTACTATAAAATCTTACAAAGCCAATGTAATGGTGTGTTCCAGTTGTCTCAAAATTCTAAGCAGAAGAGAGCTGGTGATGTCATTATCAGGTAGTTGCAATTTCAGTTGCACCAACTCAGAAAAAAATAGACGTCTCCAAAACAGCCTCTTTGTGACCATCTACATCTGCAGTACAAGGAAACACAACACAGGCATTGTGCCGATGTCACCATGACAACAGCTGCCAATTTTCGTGTGAGTGTTCAATAAACAGTGCATGTTCAAGTGACGTTTTCAATAAAAAAGACTAGCCTGGCACACCAGCCTGACCAACGCCATGTATTAAACACACAGCAAGTCAGTCTGGGGTCCCTCAATTGGGAAGTGATTTCCACTCTGGTAAAAAATTGACTGGACCAATCACAGTGTGGGAGGCGGGACTTAACGACACGTCTTTTTCAGCGACTCAGTTCCCTAACCATAAACAGTCAGAATCCTGTTAGTCCTGCCTCTTGTCTCGCATTGGAAATCAGCCTAGATCCCAGACTGACTTGGTGTAGCCTATCTCATAGATGGCATTAGTCAGGCTGGTGTACCAGGCTATTAAAGACTGCCATTGGAATCTAATAATCAATGACAATAACTTGGTGCTATTTACACTAGAAACTTAAAGGATAAGTTTCTTTTTTTCAACCTGGACCTTATTTCTTGGAGTATATACGTGCATTTACTCACCGGTTAAGTTTCTGCATCACTTTGAGTCCTTGGGAAGATATAACGAGTCGCTTTTCGGTGAACGTCCAGTATCATGGCGGGGACGTGGCAGCCACTATATTAGACAATTTCTGCAGTAAAACTCCTTCATTTCATCAATGCTTCAAGTAGAATGAGCGAACGAATGAGTACTGTTGTCCTGTGAGTTCAGAGTTCTGCAAATTGTGTTTTTGTTGTTGTCTGGGCAGCAAGCTGCTCGTCTCAGCTGCACTACGGAAGCGCGTATCGTGAACGCACGACCCCGAAAAGTGTGTAGTACACCCAGATAACTAACGGAAAGCTAAATCTGGACTCACAGGGCAATATTACTCTTTCGTTTGTTCATTCAACCTAAAGTATTGGCAAAAATCAAGGAGTTTTGCTGCAGAAAATGTCTAATATAGTGGCTGCCCCGTCTCCGCCATGATACTGGACGTTCACCGAAAAGCGACTCAACGTTATATCTTCCCAAGGACTCAAAGTGATGCAGAAACTTTACCGGTGAGTAAATGCACATATATACTCCAAGAAATAAGGTCCAGGTTGAAAAAAAAGAAACTTATCTTTTAAAGGCAGAGTCTGGAGTTTTCTCCCTGAAAATAAATGCTAGAATGCTAGTCAAATCTGGCTTAATCCACACCTTTGGTCCTCTCCTTTCGTATGGCGGCAAGTTTTGTTTGCAACTCCATCTCCCCTGACTGTATTTCGCATTTTCCCTCTGTTTTGGTGTATTTGGGATGTTTCTGGGTGGACATTTGCGTGTTGTCTCTAGCCAATGACAGAACTAAGGGCATAGCATTCTGTTGGGATAAATTCGTCCATTGGGGCAAACTTTTTTTCTTTCTTTTTTTTAAAGGTGCCATGACATCAAATTTCACTTTTCTGGGGTTTTGGGTGTATAATATGATCTGTTGTGCACTGATGAGGCCATGTGAATGTCCAGAGTGAATATCAAAGTTCCTGTTTATGGTCTGTCAGCTTTGTCTCTCTGCTCAGAAACAGTTGAATCAGACAGCAGGCTATCATTCTACGTAGTTCTATCATTCTACGTAATTTAATTGCTCCAATAAGAGCACACTATCAAGTAAACAGCACCCCCCCCCCCCCCCCCCCCTCTCTCTCTCCTAACGGTTTATGCACCGTCCGCTCCCCCCTCCCCTCCCTGTCTGATTCAGCTTCGTGTATGGAGCTAGTAGTAACTTCTGTGCAGTCAGGTCTGGATTTTCAAACAAATGGATTTAAAAGAAAACTTCTGCAGCAACACTGAGGGAGGGGGCCACAACCTTGTCATTACCTGTAAGTTTATTTATTTTCTAAATGCTGTCTTGTCTGATAAACGTAGCTCACACTGTCTAAAGTGCCCATGTTGCTAGCAGTTAGCCTTTAGCAAACTCCGACCGCAGCTTGACCTAGATTCTCCAAATAAGGTCATAGCCAAATAAGGTGTAGCCAATCAAAATGAAGTCAACGTGGTCTCCGGGTAAAGCTCCATATCATCACCGGACCCAACTGTATTACTGAGGAAGTGAGGTCTGGCGTTTCAAAACAATACTCCGCTGTAAAAAATGACGTTTTTTTCTTTGGAGTATTTACATATGCAGTAATGCCAACAACATAAACTAGTTTTTAACTGCTATGTCATCACTCCTTTAAATGTCAATTGGAGTCTTTATTAAACATATTATTTCATCTCCTTAATGTAATGCAACATTCCCTATAATGGACTTAATATCTGTGATTTCAAGTAGCAACTGGATGAACATTCTGTTAGAAAATTTACATTCTGAAGTTATCTAACAGACCTAAAGCATGAACATTTACAAGTATTCTGTGATACTGTGATGACATGATGTTCTGTTTGTCACGTTCACAACTAAAAACCATTCATTAATGTCATTAGTGGAACAACTAATTCTCTTTCTTTGGATGAATATCTTTATTTTGCACAGTAGCTTTGCCTTTTATGTTAAATCTAGTACCGTTGTACTGAATATGTGAAAGAACCCATCATCGGAAAGATTTGCTGCTCTGGAGGGGAGTAAAGTGGTCACTTTATGCAAGTGGTGGTCTGCTGCTGTGGAAAAGTGTAACATGAGTACTGTACAAGAAGTAAATTGAGTCCTTTCCAACCATTGTGACAGGTAAGTGAACTCCTGTAATAATGGAAAATGTACTTAATACAAATACTGACAATAAAAACTCAGTATATTTTTAAGGAGGAGAGAAACAGATGAGAAAATTCTGCCAAGAGACAGAATTTTTAACATTAGCTAATAAATAAATGAAAAAAAAAAGCTGAATCAAAATAATTTTTTACTGTAGTCAAAGTTTAATTCATACAATTCCTGCAGCTTTAATCTTAAGTCTGATTTAAGGTAATAATTCTTGCTAATGTAAAACTGTATTGCAATTCATCCAGTAGAACTTTACTCTTAATGAAAAACAAGATGTATAGCTGTAATTTCAAACAAGCTGGAGACTTGTCCTGTTATTGTGTGTAGTACCTTGTGCTTAAAAACAATCTGCATCTAATAAAAATGCACTTGGGAACAATAAATATCAATTTAAGAACATAGCCTCTACACTTCCATTACGCTCAGAGCTCAACTCCTCCCCAGAGAGACGTAGTTTGCCTAAGTTAAACTCAAATTTACACACCAAATGTCAACTAGAGCGGGCTTACCAATGCAAAAAACATCAAGCGTTATTATATAATATCATAAAACATATCTTTTCCCCCATTACATGTCTTAAGGTCAGTTTCCGATGGCAAACTTTCTGAAATCCCATAAAAAGTGAGGGCTGCTCCTCCCCTCAGGACACAGAGTGTTCTGGCAGGCCTAGCGGAGTCAGCTGTCGTCGGCCTTGGCTGTGCGACAAGTTGATATTTCATTTGAATGCACGGTGCTCTGAGCACTGATGCAAAGGCTATTACCCAGAGTGCCCAAGTGGGTTGGCCAACATAGCTCAGGCCGCACTCATGGGGCACTTCAAAGAAATGAAAAATGTGCAAGAAAACAAAATATAACTCTTCTTTTTATTAGATGGTCTACTATAGCACAGGTTATACCCATTATAAGGATAGAGGTGCCATCGTAGCTTTTAAAGGTTATTGACTGGCAGAAAAGTATAATCAACTTTTCATTCTGTATATTGATGGTGTCCCTGCTTCTGTTTCTCTTTTTCACTCTCCAGACATTAAGTGCTGTATTTATGATTGCCTGTACAGCCATCTCCCTCATCCTCATTTCAAGCACCTCTCTGTTAAATCTATAGATGTATTCTGATGATTCAAGGGCTGAAAAATCACTGACAAGATGAAAAGAGACAGATTACAGCCTGCAGATAAATCAGTATAATGCACAATATCATGTAATTTTACATAGGGCTTCAGATAGAAACTTGCTTCTTGCCTCCATTTCCCTTAGTGACTCTCCTCCTTTCTGACATGGATGTCAAGGTTTTAAGAGTGTGATGCCTGAGCTTCGGTAAGCAGGAACCTAAAGGACTACATCATGTATGATACATTGAATTAGTTAGTTTAAGGCATGTAAAATTAAAAATACTTTTTAAGGCTCAGAAGGATGTGTCATATTCCTAGTCACAGGCCCATTCATGCAGCAGTAATTAACTAGACTCTGTGCCATCGTAATATTGAATTGGAGTACCTTTTACACACTTAGAGCCTATTATTTTACATCCATTAAACTGAAAATTGCAGTCAGATGTAATTTTAGTTCACAGCAAAAGCATGGCGCAGTATAAAACAGCTGATTTATGATAAAAGCCTCCTTCCACTCCAACTGGGGCTGCACATGCACACAGGAGGAGCAGCAATCCTAAATACACACCATACTGTACATCGGGAACAAGATTGGAAAAGTGGAGCACGGCTGGTTAATCACTGCAGTAATGGCAAAATACTGCTTAAATGGGGCAGCAGCCATTAAAAATTGAAATGAAATGAGAAGTCAATTCTGTTAGCTCAGTTATTCTGTCTGGAGTAGTGGGGGGATGTTATAACCATGGTCAACCAAATCTACTCAGGCAGAATGGAAAGAGGGGAATGAGGACAGACAGAGGCTGCTTCTGCTGGGATCTTGCAGCTGCATGCAAGGGTTCAGGCAAACAGGAATACCTCCTCAACACATAAAACAAACATATCCTCACATGCGTGCACAGTTTTATGTCATTTTGTCGTGAATAAAAATGAAGTTGGATTGATCACTTTTTCATACAGACTTTGTTCATGAATCACAAGTCCTCAACCGGAAATTTCCAGTCATGCAGTTTTTTCTCCCGTTTTTCCTTAAAAGTGTCTTTGTCTTCCAGGTTTAATCTTGACTCACATAGCTCCACTACCATTACTTGGTGACATTTCCCATAATGTGGTCAGTTGCCCAGAAGCACTTAAGCATGTTTTTGTTACCTTTTTCCCCACATTGAAAGCGTCACTGACATTCAATTTCAGTCCTCAAGCAGGTCCTAATAGCAGCCCTTTGTTCTTGAAGTACCTTAATGTCAAAGTGGTAAGTGAAAAGGTTGAATTCAGGGACTAATAATTGGGAGTACCAGCTAACAACTTTCCACCTGCTTCACAAGTCCTGAGATGTCAGTTAAGGCTTAATGACAAAATGATGGCAACTAAATAAAGGCTTATTTTCCCAGTGGAGAAAAAGCATTCTATAAATGATTTCCTTTTCTTTTTCTTTCTTTCTTTCTTTCTTTCTTTCTTTCTTTCTTTCTTTCTTTCTTTCTTTCTTTCTTTCTTTCTTTCTTTTCTTTCTTTCTTTCTTTTTCATTCTCTTTCTTTCTTTCTTTCTTTCTTTCTTTCTTTCTTTCTTTCTTATTTTACTCTTCATAGTCAGTGTACTTTTGGAAGACCTAATGGTGTGAATAGGAGTATTGATTCCCAATGTGTGAGCATCGTCTCAGTAAGTACTGTAGATCAATGGGACTGGCAACATATGCTACACAGAATCCAATGGGAGCACTGTTACTGGAAACAGCGCAGCAGCGGTTTTCACCCCTTCTGCTGAATGGATAGTCTGACAACTAGTTATTCTTGGTTTTGATTACTTTAGAGATGTAATGGCCTTTTTTAAATAGTTCTTTACAATGTCGACACTCAAATGCCACTTTATTAGGTCTACCCTGCTACAGTAGTTCTGGGTTGGACCCCCTTTTCCTTCAGAACTGCCTTAATTCTTCATGTCATGCAGTAGCTTCAACGAGGTGTTGACAACATTCCTCAGAGACTTGGCTCAATATTGGCATGACAGCATCACTCAATTTCTGCATATCTATGATGAGAACCTCCCGTTCCACCCCATCCCAAAGCTGCTCTGTTGGATTGAGATCTGGTGGCTGTGGAGGCCACTGGAGTACAGTCAACTAATTTTTATGTTCAAGAAAGCAGTTGGAGATGATTTGACTTTTGTGACATGGTACATTATCCTGCTGGAAGTAGCCATCAGAAGATGAGCCATGTCCTTCTCTTGGTCATAAATAATCTAAAGGCATGGGCACAGGCAGAAGCAAAACACATAAAGGCAGTAGTACGTGAACCATGCTAAAATGGTACTAAGAGATCCAAAGTGTGCCAAAAATATCCCCCAAACGATTACACCACTACCAGCCTGAACTCCTGATACCAGGTTGGATGTATTCATGCTTTCATGTTGTTGACACCAAATTCTGACCCTACCATCTGAATGTTGCAGCTGATATGGAGACTCATCAGATTAGGAATGTTTTTTCATTTTTTATTTTCCAATTTTAGTGAGCTTGTGTGATCATAGTCAAAATTTTTCTGTTCTTAGTTGACATAAGTGGCACCCAGTGTGGTTGTCTGCTTTTGTGACTCATTTGTTTCAATGTTTGAGTTCAGGTATTCTGCATAGCTTGTATGTTCCCTTTCTATCTCCCACCAGTCTACCCATTCTCCTCTGACCTCTGACATCAACAAGACATTTTGGTCCAGAAAAAGCTGCTGCTCATTGGATATTTTTTCTTCCTCAGACCATTCTCTGCAAACCTTAGAGATGGTTGTGTGTAAAAATACTAGTAGATAGCAGTTTTATACTCAGACCAACAACCACGCCACTTTCAAAGTCACAGATCCCCCTTCTTCTCCACCTTGATGCTCAGTTTGAACTTCAGCAAGTCATCTTGACCATACCACATGTCTAAATATAATTGTTGCAGCCATGTAATTTGCTGATTAGCTATTTGTGTTAATAGGCAGTTGAACTGTGATGCAGTTGTGTTTTTTCCAGCGTAAATGAATGTGCAAGTAGAAAACTAGAGGTAAAGTGGTCAGCATGAAGCTATCAAATTCCCAAGGACGCTTCTTAAATACAGTTTCACTGTTTCTTTCAGTGTACACCAGAAAGCACTGCATCTGAGACTGACAGAGGTTCAATGATTTTTCTTTCATACAAGGTTGTGGGGGTTGTAAACAGAAGTCAATCAATCCCACATTTTTGAAGGACAATAACACCCAGTTGGAGCAAAAAAGAAAGATAAAATCAGAATTTCTGTCATAGCAAGCACAAACCAACGCGTTGCTAAGTGGGCTGTTTGCTGATAATTAGACTGAAATTGGAAAAAAAGAGGATTAAACAGAGGTTACATCAGGAAATAAAGGTCAAATTTAAATGGAGCACATCTGGCTGTTAGGTCACTGTGTAGAGACAACTGGAGCTCCTCATTCTAAAAAGACTAATTGGAAATGTTGACCAGCAGGTTTAGTGCAGCTGTTAAAGCTCCCTGCTGTGGAAAAAACATCTTTATTGCAAGTACAAAAAGAAGTGATACCTGGAAAAACTTATTTCACACAAGTCACAACCTGCAATATCCTGCTTAGAAAAGCCGCACACTACAGCTTCCAGGAATTTAAAAAATATTTTACAAAGGCTAATTGGGTATCACCAAGTCCCACATTTTTCACTAGCAGATATTGTTTTGTTTGTGAAAGCTGCCCACAACAGTAAAGACGGCCTCGTGAAAAGTATTGTGTGGAAGTCTAGTTGGAAATGTGACTTGTCAGAGGACTTTCAGTCTGCCCATTCTGGTTTCGTGCCTTCAGTTTTCTCTCACCATAAGGCTGGGCTGATAACAGAGTGACTCTGAGCCTCATGAATATTCAAGGACATTTGTTTGTGCATGTTCGTGCAACCTTCTATCCCTTATAAGAATAGACGATCCCAAAGATGACATATGTGCTGTCAGAACATTGAAAATAATAACCGAGAATCTCAGATGTAGTTGTCAGAACACACTTTTCTGCTTCCATTAAAACTTTAATTACCAGCTAACAGTTGATTTTTGATCTGCCTCATGAAGATCCATTCCAGATATGAAACCACTAAATAAATAGATATGAGTATAGAATTGAGCTTAATGTTCCCCCAAAGTTAAAATATTCTTTAATGAGCTCACATTTAAGAAGTTTGTCCTTTATCTGTCTTAACTTAGTTAAAACATCTATTTAAGACGGAAAATCTTTGTGCACGAAGTCCTTGAAATTTGATGCTGTCTGAATCATGTTTATATCTTCAATCCTTACACCCACACTCCTCAACATTGAGACGTGGCTTCTCAAAACTTGACAGCTGTAGCTTTTCACAGGCCTGTAATATCTCACCCTGCATTATGATGCTTTTCCCATGAACACACACTCATTCACATATGCATACATGAGTTGCTGGTTTCCACATCCGCACAAAGAGCTGAGCTGATCAATATGATGCCAAAAAAATCAACACAAACTGAGCTGTCTAAGTTAGCCACTATAAGGAAGCCTGCTACAAATGCTGGAGGGTTGTGCGTTTGTGTGAAATATTATAATCAGTAAATTTCATTGTCTGAGACAATTTCTATTTTTATTTTCAATCAGAATTCAGCACTTTATGCCATTAATTTCTTTAATTTTCAGTCTTCATCAATTGTTTCTACTGCATATAGTCTACATTAATTTAATAGCTTGAAAAATAGGCATTGCTTTGTTGATCATCCCAAAGTCTGTCTCCATCATTATATCACACCTTTACACTGCTTTGTTATTGCAATTTTTACTTTTGAGGCTCCAGATAAAAATACTAAACAAAATACCAAATTTGGGAGAAACAAAGACTTTGTTCTCAGGGGCTAAAATGTAATAAAAGTATTTAGCACCACCTACACTGACAGCAATTTATGTATATTTGGCTAAAACAGCCATCTGCCTCCAGTAATTTTTTTCACTCATCTCCATGTGGATGAATTCATATTTGCAACATTTATATTGTGTTCACTTTCTTCCTCAGAGGAGTCAATTTTTGCAGTCCGCTCCTGCAAAGATTCAATGGCCCTGATTTACGATGCATGTGCTAAAACGAACGCTTCCTTCATTACACACGCAATAATCCACCCGAGCTGATTTACAAAGCAGGACAAAAGGAGGTTTTTACGCCTGTTAATGGGCAAAATAGCCCCGCTGTCCATTTTGCGTGTCTGCTGTAGATGAATGTGCAATCTGGGCGTTTCTGCCAAAATGCACAAAATATTGGGAGGAGACTATGCAAATAACTCAGCTTAACACACGCAATGTGATTTATTAACTCTGCAATGGAAAGCGGGCGCAAAAAATTGTGTGTAATTTAGCACGTCTGAAAAGCAGGTATTAACTGGCAGCTTTATGCACTGATGGCTGAAAGAGTGCTGCTGCAGGACTGCAGACATGCAACATCGGGTCAAAATCATTTCTCATGAGGTGTGCAGGCAACACGTCAAGTTTTCATTATTTGATTAAATAATAATCAACATCACTGTTTAACACGGGTTATTCTAGACAGATGAATCAGAACATCTGCAGCTGTAGGATAATGGTAGGCTAGTTGCTCCTGCTGCTGCTCTGAGGTTGCTGTCCAGCGTGAAGTTGGCCCCCACCCCACAGAAAACTCAGTGAAAATAACCAGTAATGTAGCACAAACTATTGATATTATTTTTTACTGAGTTTTGCGTGGGGTGGGGGCAATTACACAGGTTCAGCAACTGGCACTGTGCTGAAGAGTGCGCAGTCTGCGTAATATCAGACCATCTCCAACAGGGTCTCCTTATCCATGTCCTTATAAACTGGCCTCTTTGTACGACCCACAGGGAAACCTGCTGCATTGCTTTTATTTTATAGTAATTATGTTTATCTTATATTTAATTTTTTATTTGCCACATATTATATCTCTGGAACTAATATCTCTCTATCAGGTCTAATTTCATTTTGAGTTTACCACATGCTCTTCTGAACTTTCCATGGCGCAGCACCAGCGCACGCTAAATCCTCATTTAAATCCTGCTGTTTGCGCCTGTTACAGATTGCGTGTGTAATCTTTGTAGATCACCCGCAAACGCTGAAGAGACAGCACACGCTATTTATCAGCGTGGCAAAGAAATTAGTGGTCTTTATTTGGATTCTTTGTAAATCTGGGCCAATGTCTGGTTTTTGAGGAAGGCAGCCCCCATGGACCAACAACATAAGCATCAAGTGCTGTATATTGACCCAAAAAATTAAATTAGGACAATGTTTGGGTCAAAAGTTACAGAGTGTACCTTTAAATTGTCATGTTTGAAGATGTCAGTCTCTGAAATCAGTTTTTTTTTTTTTTTTTTTTTTTTTTTAACAATTTTCTTCCTCTTGCTAAGGTATGTATAAAAGGTAGAAATAGGTGTTCTCAGAAATGGGGGAATTGCAGGTTGGAATCGTCTTGCCTAAGATTTGTGCGTTTTAAGTGCTGTCAGTAATCACATTTACATGGAGACTTTTTCCCCTTTTGGTTTGAAATCATTCCGATTTAAGATTTCAGGGCAGCTATTTACATTTGAGCTAATCTATTCCAATCTGGTGTTTACGTGTACTAACATTTCAGTAGGATAGTTCTTTTTGACATGAGGGGAAAGATGTTTACATCATGTGATTTATAACAGATGGAGGTCTATGAACTGATTATCAGAGTTATGGTTTTTGTAGTACTTTCAAGCAGCAGCTCGATACTTGTGCACTCCTGCAAACGACGATGAGGAAAAGGCGTAGAGACAGAGTTTGAATTTAAAACAAACTTTTGCCACTGTCCAGTTACGTCTAGTCAGAACATGCGCTGTAAGAACGCAACCTGACAGTTTTCTGATTCAGTGATCGGTTTGGGAAAAGGAATATTCTACCCTGTGAGTAAAAATCCTTTTGGTTTGGCACTTTTCATGCAGAAAAAAAGGTGTATTTGTTAATCATTCTGATAGAGATTTCCAACCAATTGCAATCAGTATATTTGGCTCCATATAAATGTGAATAGTGACAATTTAATTACTTATCTTAAATGAGCCTATTTTCAGAGCTTGTGGGAAATACAGTTAAATCTCTTGTTTCATGAGGAAAGATTAGCTTTGCTTATATTTACCCCTAGTAAAATGATGTGCACGTTCTATATATAATGCAGTTATCAAAAGGAAAAGGTGTGTTCAGAGGATTCTTCAGCTGTGTCAAAACAAAGAATGGTACAGGAGGTCACTCCTGCCCACAGATTTAACTATACTTCATTCATATTTCATACTTGCATTCTTTAAGCTTTGAGACCCCTTGGGTCAGTACTAAATTTAGTTGGTGTGCATAGCAGTGTATGAATAAAGCCATAGGTGCTCTCTCCTTAATTTTGGCCTGCACGCCATTTAGTCCTGATGACATGACTGCTGCACCATAATAACACTGTGCCACAACTTTATCTAGGCATCCAAATTCTTCCAAGAAACGTGTGATAAGTGCAGCGATGTCATCAGCTCGCTAGCCACTTGTGACATCTTCAAATGTAACGAACCGTTCCTTGACACCTGCCTCCGTCACATAACGGAGGACCAGGGAGAGCTGCGCGGCGTTGCTCACGTCTGTCGTCTCATCCACCATAGCAGCAACAAAAGGTGCTTCATGAACCTCTGTTTTGATCTCTTCTCTCATCACGTCGCCCATGGCATTGATCAGATCATTTTGTATTTTCCCTGAAGTCCCACAAAACACTTTGTTGGTGGAGAGATGGTAATGCAGGTCTGCATTATTTTCAGCTAGAAAAGAAAGAAGCTCCATATAGTTCCCTCTATTTGTGGATCCGGCGCTTTCATTGTGTCCTCTGAATGGAAGTTCTTGTTTACCCAAAAATATGACACAATCTATCAGTTTTTTCAGTATCTCTATTTTTTTTCACCTTTTCATTGTGAAGTTCAGTTTCTCTGCGCACTTGTTCGTTGAGCTGGAGATCAACTCTGGCTTCCCCAAATGTTCTCAAGAGCACTGCAGCCTGCAAGTGCCCTGCTGTGGCTTGGTGTCGTCCCGCTGCCTTAGTGAGACAGCTCAAGTTTGCAAACCCTTTGTGACTCCAAACACCAAATCGATCACTTGCAAATAACAGGCATTCCCAGCAGTATAATTTGCCAAGTTCCTCGGAGGCTGTAAGCCAGTGGTACCGCTCATAGGCACTGGTCTGGAAGTGGCGCACAAACCCTTTTCCCGGCTGAGACAAGTTAGCTAGCTTCGGGGTTGGCCGACCTCTTGTAACGATGTCTAGCTTTTCTTGGAAATTCCGCCTTGAAAATGGATGTTTTAATATCTCCGAGACCGGATCAGTCTCTCCGACTCCGTCAGCCATTGTGGCCAGAAAAACTTTAAACAAAAGTGGATAGAAAAGTGCAGATCGTCGCTAGCTGAACTTGTCTGTAAAGGTTTTGCCCTAACTAACCAATCAGATGACAGAAAACGTTGACGTTACTGCCGGCCTGCTAGCTGGCCCTGTGGGGCAAATTTTAAATCTGATTGGTTAAAGAAAAAGTCCATTGCTAATATCGTTAAAGCTGCTTCGGCCAGCACTACTGATTCTGAAGGCCCTGGGCAGATTAGACTGACATGGAAACACACAAAGGCTGAATTCTGATTGGACCAAAAAATCTAGCAACCACATGTATGTAATGAAAGCAGCACAGCCAAAAGAAACGTCAAGAAATTAAGAGAATGGATTGTTGTTAATGAATTAACACAGATGCATAAAAGAAAATTAGAATTTAGGTTGTAAATATAGGTTAGTGCTTCTGATAGTGTTTAGGCCAGCAGAGAAGGCTTTGAAGGCCCTAACGGCCCACCACTGTGTACATGCATAGATTGTCTATTAGTGACAGACATCGCACTCTAACAGGTGGTTAGGGTGCAATGTCTCTTTGTACTTGCGTCACAGTGTGAGGACGACAGTTTTTCCTCAAAATATTTCAGAAAACAACCATGAGACCGCACAGAGTTGTCGGACCCCTGCTGCGAGAATCGAGATCGTTCAAGTCTAGTTCGTTTGAGGAAACCCATGAGACCGTGCCCTAAGTCTCAAAGTCTGGCACATCACAAATATTCTCACTATGATTGGACTCAGATTAGCCCCTAGCTAGCCAAATGGGATCCAGGTGGGGCCACCATGAAAACCGTGGACAAACCCACTTGGGTCCCTCATATGCAGCCAAAACTGAACCCATATGGGCCCCACATGCAATGCTGGCTGGGAATTGATGGTAATTTGTCCAGTGTTTGTGAATGCCCCATACATTAGTAGCTAGCAGACACAAGATGATACTAAATGTTACAGTTAGGCATGCCGTAACCCTGTTATTTGTAATACAACACTGTCAATAAAAACAATATCCCAACAGCACAGCTGCCTACGGATACCTGTTTAGTTAAAAAAGGCGTAGTATCTGGGATTTAGGTCGAACTAAAGTTGTTGAGTGTTCACACATCACTCGTGCCGCATTTCAGATTGACACAAGCTGCTTTGACACCACCCCGTCCAGCTAGTTCGAGAGTGGGCGAGTTACGTTGACTACGTGCACGAGTGGTGTGTTCACACAGACACAGTCGCGCTGTATTCGGTACGAAAACCCAGTTAGGTCGACCTAAATGGGTCCTGTGTGAAAACAACCTTAAATACACTGCCTGGCCAAAAAACAAGTTGCCACTTGGAATTTACGAACTGTCCAACGCATTATTAAAAACTGGAGGGATAGTGGGGACCCATCGTCTTCCAGGAAGAAATGTGGTTGGAAAGGCAGATGAAGTAATGCAGCATCATACCTAGAACCTACTATACAAGCCTGTGAGGGCAGTGTTATGATCTGGGGTTGCTGCAGTTGGTGGGGTCTAGGTTCAGCAACAGTACTGTATGTGCTCAAAGAATGAGGTCAGCTGATACCTGAATATACTGACCGACCAGATTATTCCATCAATGGATTTTTTTTCCCCTGATGGCACAGGCATATTCCAAGATGACAAAACCAGAATTCATCAGCTCAAATTGTGAAAAATGGTTGAGGGAGCATGAGACGTCATTTTCACACATGGATTGGCCGCCACAGAATCCAGACCTGAATCCCATTGAAAAGGCTGAGCACAGTCGTCAGACTCTACCATCATCAGTGCAAGATCTTGGTGAAAAAAATGAATGCCACAGCGAATGTGTGCCGTAATCAAAGCTAAAGCTGGTCCAACAAAATACTAGTGTTTGACCTGGTGGTGACTTTTTTTTGGCCAGGCAGTGGATCTGTAACCTAGCTGTAGTTATTTTAATTATTGCCCTGAAGTTCAAGCAAGCAAGCAAGCAAACTGTGTGTCTAACTCAGACTACATAGAAACGATTGTCTACCATAACATAAGCCATTGTGCTGGGAAAAACCTTGAGTTTGTGAGGTGGGTGTTGCAAAGGATGTACATCCATCAAGGTAATTGCCACAGTATTTACCTGATAATAAAGACTTTTTCCTTTTAAGAGTGAAATGAGTGATGAAATATGTGCACAACAAAAGTAAATAAATAAATGAAAGGTTAAAATGAGAAAAATAAAGACAATGCAGTGTTGCAATGGGTCAACCAGCAGCTTTTCTGTGTGCAGGAATCCTCTCAGAGTGTTTTGCCTCTCAAAGGACATGGCCTCACTCCTGATGAAAGTATCAGAGATGACTGTCCCTGTGTTCTCCAGAGTGGATTCGTCCCCAGGGATTTATGCACTGAAACCAACTCGATAGCAACTCTAAAGGTCAAGAAGAAGAAACCATTTTTCTGGTTGGTTTTCCAAGCAGGTGCATAAATGTTTTATAAACATTAAGTCTTTTCAAATAAATGTAGTAATATGTTGCTGGTTTCTTACAGAATTCTTCAAGTTGAACCAGTCAACCTGTGACAATATTGAAACCAGCCTCATTGATTAATAGCCTCATTTGTTTATCTAATATCAATTTTTGTCTGTGTCATGCAGTAAACGTGCTTATTTCTGCTGGAAAGCTCGGCATTTTAATGGGGTCTGACGGGATTTCGTGATTTTTGGAGTTGGGCTCAAGTTTTACTTTTTTTCTTTCTTTCTTTTTTATTTTATTTATTTATTTTTCACAATGACCACTGAATTTGAATAAGGTTGGAGGCATTTCAGCTGGATACAGGAAGTGAAAACCAGTTACTGTGAGTTAGCCTGGAATAAGTACAGGTGACTCACCATAACTGTCAATCTATTTTATTTGTTTGGGACATTAAACATAATAGAGCCACAGCCATGTTTATATCTACACCTGTTGGAATTAACATGTACATGCAATTGCATGCTTATCTATAATTGTTTGACTTGGCTGTCTTATGGTGTGTGGTTTTAATTTTCTACACAAGTAATTTCGTTGTACTGGGATGCTGGTTCAATGACAAATAAAGAAATTCCATTCCAAGTTGTGGTCATGTGAATATAAATTTATCATAATTTGCCATAAAATTGTTATTTCTACTCTTTACTTACTCCGGCTGTCATTCCAATTGCAGATACATTTTTTTTTAAAAAAGCCAGTTTTTGGAAATGCTAATTAACTGTATTCTTCCAATGATGGGGCTGGCAGATTGGAAATAGCTGCCAGTGGTCAAATATATAAAACCATGGCAACCAAAAATCAGCTTCTACCATGCCTCAGCTCCAGATAACATACATCATCATGTGCCGCTTGTTGTAGTCTTTTATTCATGGAAGCTGAGCTCCCTGCGCTCAGCGCCAGGCTTTTGTTCACAGGTTGGTGCTTCTGCCCATATTCAGTTGTATAAACCCAACATGCCGGGCAGATTGTTTGGAGAAGTCATTCAGTGCTGTCACTTCGCCATTTCTAAGAGAGTACACCTACTCTGCACAACCAGGATAAAATAAAAATAAAATAAAAAAAACACTGCAAATTCGCAACCCAGAGGTGCAGGAGGCAAAATCCGATGTGATGTGCGGTGTTATGACTGCTTCTGTGGTGTGAGTGGGTTGTGATTGCTAAACACCACCAAATTCCAGGCTGCACTCCACCACTTGCCTGATGGCAGCTGGGATATGCTCCAACCCCACGCGACCCTGAATTGGATTAAGTGGGTATAGAAAATAGATGGATGAATTTTGAGTCAGGTTCAAGATGAGGATAAATTCTTCACGGTGACAGAACAATCCATATGATGTCTTTCCCGACGGTACTTTAATCGCACCTACAAATGCAACCATTTAATGGCAGTTTGTCTTTTTTCAACTTTACAGCAACAAGTGTTAAAATGAAAAACTTCAAGGCCTTGATTCGTACTTGGAGGTAGCTCTACATAGAGATCTAATCAAAACTAAGCAGTCTAATGGTGATAATGAATTTATAAAGCTCAAAAAGCAAGATCGCCCCTGCGTAATTGTCTTGCTTTACAGGAAAAGTTAATGGTTGGTGCCAAAGGCAACTTATAAACAATCCGAGAACTACTGAATATCTAAAATAAGCTTTAAAATGTGTTAAATTAGTGTCTGAGTCTGCTTTAAGAAACAGATGGATTATTGAATGAATGTAACGTTTTTATGCCTAACTGAGTAACGCTCCTCTGCTGTTCCACCACAGGCAGAGGAGCGTGCTCTGCCAGGCTGGAGACCATCGGGGGGCCTCTGTGCCACCCCCTCCTTATTTATGCTTTTATTTATGTCCGGCTGAAAATGTACTTTCTTTGGATTGCCTGTTGTCGTGGGAGGCAGGCATGTTAACAAATGCAACAGCTTAGGACTATAGAGGTGATTCAAATTCATTGTTGGGCTGTCATACATGCCTACTTGGCAGTTATTGACTGGGGGGAGAAAATAATCCTCGGATGCGACCGCTGCTCTCTGTTTTCCATTATTCAGATCTTTGATTCTGATACCAAACAGCGGGGCAAAAGGTTTAAACCTGGAAATTACAGCTTACAGATGCTGCTCTGATCAGCTGATGGTGGACTGTAGGGATGATAAATCCTGCTGTTGTTAGTTTTACTGACGGATTCTGGGAGACAACCTCAGTCCTGATGACTAATCTGTCCCTGTGAGGAAAACAAGGCGATTTATGAGCACGGGATGAATAATGTGAGAGCGCCTCAGTCTGAAGTGTGGGTATCCTTACAAATGCAACCACTTATTTCGGGTTACAGTAATTGTGATGACATAATTAAAACTGTAATAGTATGTGCTCATTAGCTGTGCCAAGCTGCTCATTACTTGGGAAAATGCTGCAATTCTGAACAGCTGTGTGGGCTGCATGCATCCCTCCTGGCTGTGCCGGCTTTTCATTTGATTTTGGAATAAAGCAAATGTGTTGTGCTTTTTTTCTGTATCCATGCATGCTCTTTGAGGGGGTTGCATGTGCAGACAACTTAAACAGGAACAAACACTAATGTGCAACGAAGATTTTCAAAAGTTGTTTTTAGAGACAGCTACGAGAGCAGCAGCAACTTCCCCACCAGAACGGCTCCACGCTGCTTAAAAGTGACAGCATCATTTCATCGCTCATTCAGTGACAATTCTGCACTCCCACAGTTCGTCTGAGAACCTCAAATATATGCAGTAAGAAAAAAAAAATAAAATAAAAAAATGATTGGAGCAGCAAAACCTAATGCCCCCTAAACACTGAGGGGGAGTGAGGGTTTGTGAGGCTGAGTGGTGAATTTAGCTCCGGAGCACCCACTGTCAGTAAAATGGAGGAGGTTACAGGCAGTGTGGGATGAAATTGTTGGTCCCCAAAGCTGTCAGGAGAAGGGTGAGGAGGGGGGCATGGGATGGAGTCAAAACATGTCAGAGCTCTAGAGGTGGGAGAGACAGGAGGGATATGTGGAAAGAGGGAAGCCAAATTAAAGTCACATCAACATTTTGACCATTTTTAAGGTCAGGTTGAGACTAGAAACCCGTCATTGCAGCTTCATTACCAAGGACAGACAGCTTGGTATTTACACCCAAGTAATTTATCACTGATACTACATTATATATATATATTTCCAAATTCATTAGGAAAACCCTTCTTTAATTAAAAATACGACAAATTTATGTTTAAGAGATAAATGCCAGCTTGAGTTAAAAGATAGCACATAAGATTTGTGGATGTCTTTTTATATGAACCGCCACACAGACGGCGGATGTTTCTAAAAGAAAAGAAAAAAAAGCTGACAGTCTTCATATTACTTACCCATGTTCTCTCATCGGTCCGTTCCCCCGTCCTCCGCAGCGCAACCCGTCGCACAGATCACGACTTCCCTCCGTGTCGCCTTTTTCTTGCCAGAACCTGAGGAGCTCTTCGCGCCTTTCAAGCCGCGGGTGACTCACCTGCCTTCATTGTTAAATTTCAACCAAAATAAAAAAGAAAGAAGAAAAAGAAAAAAATGTCTCTTGATAAAGAAAGAGGAAAAGCTTTTAAAGTTTGCGCTTATGCTCCATGACGCAGCGCAACTTTCCAGACGCAGATAAGCCCCAAGTTGCTGCGCTCCTTCACCCCGTCAGAGGCATGGTGTCGGAGTAAGTCCCTCCTCGGCAGAAACAGCTGGGAGCTGCACAAGTTGTGAGTTTGAAGATCGAGCCGGGGTGTGCTGCTGGGAGGGGGCGATCGGAGGGAGAGATGCGCAAACATCCAGCAGAGTGGTAAGGGGGCGCAAAAACAGCGATCACCGACAGACACGAGCACCGTCGGGGGGCTCCTGCGCGGTGCACTGAGGCAAGCAGGTTGGCGACGTTTGCGCGTCCTTCGGGATCGAGCGCCCGCGTGTGGAGGCGCGTTCTTGTGAGGTATAGATAATGAAAAAGAAAGACGAAGAAGAAGACGAAGAAAAAAGCGCGAGAGAGCAAGCTTTCGATTTGATGCGGGCTGAAACAACTGCGCGCAGATGTGGTCGAACGTCAGATTTGTTTTCTTCGGAAACTGATTATTCCATTCTCATCAGATTAAAGTAACTGGAGTGCAGCAGCAGCAGCCGTCTCCCACCTATGTCGCCTCCGTGTAATGCAGGTACCGTGGAGGATATGCTATGGGTTATATGTGGTCATCATTATAGCGTGAGTGGGTAGCTTGCCTGATCCCACCTCGTGTTGCATAATTATCGCAGTTGGGAGGGCTCAATTCGAGCGTGCTTGTCAGAACAGAGATGCAGTTCGACATGGTTTTTCACTTTTAAAATATTACCGCTGAGACACGTGTCAAACTGTGTCTTATTCACTATGAAAAGCATATTAGAATACATAGGTTCATCTATCAAGCACTTTATTGCCTCAAATTCCATTTTATTTTAGATAAAAACAACTTAAATAATCAATTCATAGCCTGTCTTAAATTTAGTTTTTAAGTGGAATTATCTCTCAGTGTTTTTTTTAGTCATTGGCGTTACACATTTTCAGTGTGATTCAGACATGGAAACAAAACTAAAAAAGATGAGCAATAAAATGTGCCTATCAAATAAACTAATTTCATACTGGTTACACTTGACTCTTTTAAAGTGTTTTCCAATAGTTCTAAAGGGATTCTGGGGGTTATTGTCTTGTTAATCTTCACTTTAATAATTGTTTTTATAGTATGAAAATAGTCATCTTCCTTAAAGGATAAACCAGCATTGCTTCTGTACCACATAATAAATTTACTGCAGAAAGAAAGTTTTATTTGAAATCTTTGTGTACTTTGTGATAAGCAGCTTGTTGCAGAAACATACATTTTCCCCCATTTCTTTAGTTGTATCTAAGAAAAATCCCAGACAACACAGAAATAAAAGGCTGTTTCTGCACCAACAAAGTAATTTCCATAAAGTTGAATACCGCCACTGCTGTCAAAAGCTACAACCCCTGGATCCTAGGATCTGATTCATTTAAAAAAAGAAGAAGAAGAAAGGATCAACATAGAGTGTAACATGCATAAGAATAAATCCTGCTTTGTACAACAACGAGCATCTATAGCATCCTAAGCTTGGCCAAGACATTCCCCCTTGCTGCAACTGCAAGCAACTCACAAGCTGGATTTAGATATTTACAGTAGGCATCTGGCATTTTCATCCAGACATCTTCCAAGAATGTGACTACATGCCTCTTTGGTCACCTCAGCTCACCAACCAGCTTCTACCTCATCCCTGCCAGTCAAGCCTCCACCTCAACTACTCTGGCACCTGAAGCTTCAACTTTAGCTAACCTGGAAGCTCAAGGTCTCAGTCTATCTACTTTCTGTCCTTTTCCTAAAGCAGGGGCCAGGAAGTATGGAACAATATTAGGGCCAATAAAGAAAAAAAAATGAATTCTTAGAAAAAAGTCCAAATACTGACTTTTATCTCAGAATTCTTATTTTGTTCCTCCCTAAACCCAAAATAACATTTATAAGAAAGGGTGATCCCCCCCCCCCCCCCCCCCCACCACCTTTTTTTTTTCCTTCTTCTTCTTTTTCAGTGCCCTAATACTGTTCTGTAAAGAAGAATCCTGGTGGGAAAAAAGAAATTACAGTCAGAAGTCCTCACAGACCTACCAGTAAGACGTAAGACAGGCGCAGTAAAAGGAAGAAAAGAAGAGAAGCAGTGCAAAACAGAAAATCAAGTGTCAGGGGCAAAAGAAGAAAATGACATGCAAGAAGAAAGCAGCAAAGGCCCAAGCCTGATGACACAGAAGATACTGACTCTTCAGACGATGAAATTGTCTGCATTGTGTGCTTGGAGCACTTTGAACCTTTTCCACTGAGCCGGTTCGGAGCCAGAGCCTGAGAAAAAAACAGTTCATTGACTTTCCACCGCCTAAGCACCGGCTCCTGGCTCCCAAAACTGGTTCAGGACTTGGCAACACTTCATTGCTGGGCCAGAGTGAAGAACCGATTCATGTAGCTTCCGTTGGGGGCGGGGTTACAAGGCCAACACAGGAGTGTTTCCAGCCAGCGGAGCAATGGATTAAAAAATAAACTAAACTGGTCCAAGGAGGAGACCCAATGTTTCAGACTCAGAGAGGCCCACATAAAAAAAAAGATATCATCCACTATTTGGTTTTAGCTGTACTCACAGCTTAATCACATAAGCAGCAACAGAAAAATCTCCCTCACTGCTGGAAGATGGTGATTCGCAGCGCCGAGCTTCACCATGCCAGTGCCAAATAACCTTAGTAAACACTTGTAATTACTACAAAAATCAAATGAAATTCATATTCTTACCTGCAACCTGCTCACACCTATAAAATCTTATCCATTTTGCCTGCAAAAAGCGAGTAACACGACCTGCTGCAGGAGAGAGACTCTGCTTTGAGCAGCAGCAGAGGGAGAACCAGCAGCTAGCTAGTTAATGAAAAGTTTAGAAATATATTCAGGGACAGGAATCAGAATAGGTACAGTCACAGGGAAATGGGGACGCAGTAACGGGTCAGGAGACGGTATGCAGCGCAACGCACCCCACCCACCGTGGCTCGGGAAAAAAAATGATGTCATGACGCAATGATGCAACACAAACTTGGCTCCATCTGTGGAAACAACTGGTTCTTTGGAAGCACTGGAGTTGAATCAGCTAAGCACCAGCTCCAGCACCGGGCCAGAACCGGCTCCTCTTTGGTGGAACTGCAGCCTTAGATAACTCATGGCCAAGAGAAGTGTGGAATACATGTCAGCATTGCAGGGTTATTATAATTAACTAAAACTAAGACTAAAACTAAAACTAGCAGTAAAAAAAATAATTAAGTTAACTCAAATAAAAATAAAAACGAAAAATAAAAAAAAACTAAAACGTAATAGAAACTACAAAGAAAAATGCAAAACTAACTGAAACTAAACTGAATTGTAGATAAACTCAGCTTAGGTTTTGTTGTTTCGTTTTCTCCGTGATTAGATGTGAGATGCCTGTCCCGCGACACCTGCTGTTCTTCCACTTTTCCTCCATAAGGGGCAGTATAGCGGCTATAATCTGCGGCACCTGAACTAGAAGAAGGTGCTTAGAAGACAGAAATGGCTGAAGTTGCAGCAGGTCGAAAATGCCACAGCATTTTTGAGTATTAATAAAGACTATTTGAGTATTTGTAAATATTTATAGTATTTAGTATAAACCATTGGAGTATTTCGAGTACGGCCCACTGATTGATATGAGTAAGTGTATTGTGATGGAGACTGATGGGAAAATCTGTGGAATGCAACTAAAATGAAAAAAATCCAACAAATTTGAAAATTCTTTGGCAAAGTTCTCACAGAGACGCTCATAAAAAGTTCACGGATATGTAGTGAATGCTGTATGTGGGCTGCCTGTTTGGATATGGGCCTGTTAAAAGTTGAAACAAAAGTTGGATTTACATTCAGAAATAATTTGAATAATTGTGGTTCAGGAATTAAAATAAAATGATGTGATAATCCATATTTTGTGTCACACATTCTTCCATTCTTCCAAGGCTTTCTCTTAATACCTGAAAAACTAAGACAAAACCAAATAAAAACTAAACAAACTAGTCAATTCCTCAAAATAAAAACTATACTAAAACTACAAAATCATTTGTTGAACTAACTAAAACTAAACTGAAATTAAAAAAAAAAAGAAAAAAAAAAGCAAACTGAAAAACTAAATAAAAATAAAAACTAATGAAAATTTCAAAAATATAATAACCTTGCAGCACTGTAGAGTTTGGGCCCATGAAGCCTGCATGCAAGAACAACTTAATTTTATACAACTTTATAGTTAAACACATTGGATTATATCTTAGGCAGTCTGCTAACATGTAGTTAATAGATACTTGCATCTTAAAAACACACTGTTCAAAGGTAGTTAGTTGATTGTTCCACAGATTTCCAAATATTAAAATGCCTTTTCACATTAACCTGTTTCAGCCTACAAAACACACACACTCACTGGTTTCATTATTGTTTATATCAAATATATTTATGTATTTTAGTGTTTTCATTTCTATTGTATTTAACCTATACATTTTATTCATTTTATTATTAACATTTTTGCAGACTTACAAGTTTATGGTTCCTCCATCCTCAAATATTGTTACAACTCACCCCAGTAGTGGGGTGGCTTATAACAGCATACCTCTTTGTATTTGACATTAATTCAACTAATTTGTGATGGTGTTGTAGAATTCCAAGTATATGTGATTTATAACAGATAAAGAGTTGACCACATGTTAACATTTGAGATTGAATTGCATTTATTTGCTCAAACAAAAAGTGTTACTATCTTCCCTGGTCTCCCCTATAAGGTTTCCATAGAAACCTTATACAAGTAAAGGACAAAAGAAGAGATGGCAGGGTTTTTTAAAAAAGCTGCAGCAGATGGTCAATATCTGTAAAGGATGTCCTTTAAAATAAAATTATAATAAATAAATCCAACATAATGTCTGAACTGGTTTTAGTCCTCAAGTAGATTGATCTATTTATTGTTCAGTGAAATCCTTCTTGGAAATGGTCTCCATGGAAAAGTGGCTGTCAAGTAGTCCTTTTAAAAAAAATGGAAAACAGGAGGAAGAAGAATCAGAAATGTGCTGGATGACAAGAAATAGATGTAAAAGTGCTGGATCTCCTCTCTTTCAGATTGATCTTACACTACTTCAGTAAGATTGAGGTCCAGGCTCTGGAGAGCATCCACCACTCCATTTTCATTGCTATCAGACACCAAAGAGAAGAAATCAAAAGACAGCCATCATGTAATAAAAAAGAAATGAAATGAAATGAAAAACACTTTATTAATCCCGAAGTAATATTCAAAATTGTAGTAGTAGGTTTTGTCCCCACCCCCAACAATAAAAACAAAACAATCATAATAATTAATAAGTCTTGTTTCAGAGGCTGCTGGCAGGAATGATCTTATGTACCTCTCCGTCCTTTACAGCGGACGTGAGGAAGCCTCGCACTGAACACACTAACACACTGTTGTTTCTTCACCGTGTGGTTGTGTAGAGGGCGTGAAGAATCCTCCATCATCTTCAGCAGCTTGTGCAACATTCTTTTTTTGGACAATCAACTCCAGCGGCTCCAGAGTTATTCCCAGCACAGAGCCAGCTTTCTGGATCAGCTTGTTTAGTTTCTTCAAGCCTCTGGTTCTGCTGCTGCTGCCCCAGCAGATACTACACTTTGCACAACAGACTTATAGAAGATCCAACATCTTGGTGCAGACGTTGAATGATCTCAGCTTCCTTAAGAAGTAGAGTCTGCTCTGACCTTTCTTGCAGATGTAGTCAGTGTTGCATTTCCAGTCTAGTCTGTTGTCCAGCTGAACTCCAAGGTATTTGTATTCCTCCACCACCTCCTCCTCCTCTCCTAGGATGTAAACAGTGCTTTGTTTATTCCTGCTCCTCCTGAAGTCAACAATCATCTCTTTGGTTTTGCTGGTATTTAAGATATCTCCCTGAAGGCTTTCTTTTTGATGTTTAGCAGCTTTTTCAGGTCACTGGTGATCCAGGGTGTGATATTGGCAAGACACCTCACTGTTCATGCTGTCCGATGCTGTGGACGATGCTGTCCACACAGAAGTTTATATACTGTAATCTGTCACACACTCAGTCATGGTGTTGATGTCGTCTCCATGAGGTTTACGGAGGACCTTCCAGTCTGTGGCCTCAAAGCACCCTCTCAGAGCAGCTGGGTCGAAACGGGACAGTACGCGCCACTGACATGTAGCCGATGAATCCATACTGTGCAGATCCAGAAATAAGTCAAAGTCTGTGTTTCTCGCTACACAATTTCTTGAATCTTGGCGTGATGAATGACATGTATTTCTTTATGATAGTTCAAAGAGGTAGGCCTAAATGGTGGGAAAGGAGAGGAGCATGTTGCATGGCCTAAGCAGTGAGTTTGATTAGAAAGGGCGGACCAAAAGCTTTCATGATCAACTTGCTGAAACCTGACTTTAAAGACACACAACAGAACTTTTAGCAGTTTTCTCAGTGACGCGCCCGCTATCGGCGACTAAACTAGCAGCCATCTTGTATCATACCTGCACCGTGATTCACTCCAGCCAGTAAAAGACAGTCTTATCTTGACTCTTGTTCTGTCCCGTCCTCTCTTCCTTTTCCTCTCTTCCTCCTGTAATGTTTCCTTACCGAATCCGACATGATGTGCGTTCAAAACATTCGCGGGGTTGATCCCTGGTTTACATCCGGTTGCTAGTGAGTGACGCGGTGCTGCAGCCAATAGTCGGCTGCAACGTCACAGTCGCGTCCCGGATGGGAATCTTACATAGTGCTGTTTCTGAGCCCCGGGACGCCTCTGGGCAGTGACGGCTCGAAAATGCGCAAAATGAATGTTGGTGTGCCATCAAAACGAGTCAGAAACGCAGATTTTTAAGGTCTAAAAGTTACGTTGTGTGTCTTTAATGTCCCATCACTTGACTTCCAGCTAGAGTCTTGCACGGGTCCAATTTTACCAACCGCACCTGCACAAAACTTGTTAGGATGATTATCAAACCCAACCCGCTAACCATGGATATCTCCCAGTCCAATCTGGACCCAACCCATTGATGTTTGGACGGGGAGATATCCATGGGTAGCGGGTCAAGTTGTCTCTCAATCTTGACCTGACCTGACCTGTTAATGTTTAACAGGTGACCCAACTGCACTACATAAATATGCGCCAGCACCTGTGAAATTTAATCCATGTAATTTTTACCCCCAAATCAGCATTTTTGCAGGTTGACCCATTGCAGGACTCTGCTTCTGACAGTTTCTGCCTTACCGTGAGGGGATTAACTTTTTCTTGTGAAAGTGGGCAGATTTATCAGCATATCCTTTGTGTTGCCACAGTAGCTACATGCTAATCCACGGCTGAAGCTGTGCAGTGGCTTCGTCCTGCATAGAGTGAATGATACAGTAAGTAAGGGATTTGCGTGACCTGTCACCCTTATATTACTTCTTTCATGGTCAAAAGCTAACTTAAAGACACACAACAAAACTTTTAGCAGTTTTCCCAGGGACGCCTCTGGGCAGTGACGGCTCGAAAATGGGCATAATGAATGTTGGTGTCAGAAACGCATATTTCTAAGCTCTAAAAGTTACATTGTGTGTCTTTAAGGGGAAGTTGGGGATGGACCGGTGGGCTGAGTTTAAATTATGGCAACTACCAGAGGAGAGAGGCTTAAGTTTGGGCTCAGAACTAATTGTATTACATTTTCTGTAACACACCATAGTGGCGACGTACCAGAAAGAAAACATTTAAACTTCAAAACATTTCCTCATGCACTTCAAATATTCCCTTAAAACTTTTTTTCTGTATCATTATTTCCTGATAATATTGTTATTGTTCTATTTTAATCTCTATTTGCCGACATGTAAGCCATAACAAGAGAACTGAATAAGTTTCAGTTGACAGAGAAACTAAGATACAAAGCAGCATGTTTTCTAACCCTATTAGTGGTTTTCCTGCTGTGGGCAAGACATCTACAGTGTCTGGCACTGCATGACCAACTGGCAGTAGCACAGTAAAAGGGTCAGAGCTCCTTTGAATATTAGTCCTGGTCTGAGCCAGGCACACACTAACAATAGCACTTCTTGGATGTCACTTAACAAGCTGGCTATGTCTTCCAGACATCCCTTCAGGTTCAACCTTTCAGCTCTCAATATACCACACAATTTATAATGCTTGCAACTTTTGCCAATTGTTTTTTTAAATTTTCTTTTGAAAAAAACATGAATAAAGGAATCTTTTGCCTAGTGTGGAGAGATGTTTTAGCCTAGCAGTGCCAAGGGCCATAAAATGCATTTAACCAGTACTGGGAGCAGCACATTCAGTTAGAGTTCTTCCTGTCCCACAGAGGCAAGCCTTCTTCGAAGATGCATTCTGATCACTTTATTTGTTGGGTTTTCATTCATTGAAGGCAATCTGAAGGGATCTTTTAAAAAAAAAAAAGCACCAAAAAATAAAGCTGAATCAGACTGGTTTCAAGTAACTCAGGCTGTGTGAGGCTACTAGATGGTATTGGTTACTTTGCTCATGGCTGTAATTTAGTTGAAGAATTATTTGTCCTTACTAGAAACAAGCTTAGAAAAATAAGAAAATATACATGACTGCTGTGGACATCATCAAGTGGAAAATGGATAAGGCTGTTGAGCAATAACAAAACTTTCTGAACCCCAAATTTTGTGCTTCTGAATAATTTGATGAACACTGGCGTTTATTTTGCTCTTTCCTGGAGCTGTCATTATTCTGCAATGTCCCTAGAAACCCAAATTCACAACTTTTTGCCCAGCTCAGAACATGACAGGTGCATTTTTTTGTTGCTTTTTATGGCACTACATAACACACAGAGCAAGGGAGAGACAATAGTCCACAATGGACTGACTTTAACTGGCTGGAGAGAGCTCAGAGAAGAAACAGGATGCAAGGTTGATCCCGAATTAGCCTTTGTTTGGAGGCACGGAAGTTTATAAGACAGTCAAAGTTCAGTCGTGTTGCTTTAACAGATGTTTCAGTGGGGGATACATTGCAAAATTGGGGAAACCCCTAATGGCTATTTAATCTTAGCCTGCAGCTAGGGAGGGTGCTGACAATTTGGAAGACCTGTATTGTTCCAGTTAGCGAGCTGATTCTTTTTTTCTTATTAATCAGCAGTTGATCTTGTCTGCATGTAATGTTTTTTTATTTTTTATTTTATTATTATTATCATTATTATTATTATTATTATTATTATTATTATTTGTGTTTATTGTGGGTGTGTTTTAAAAAGAAATTGCAAAACTCTAAAAAAAAAAATCAAACAGAGAACATCATTAACATCTTTAAATCAAGGCACATTTATTGACTTACCATATACAGTAAGTGTCTTATGTGGTAAGACACTAAAACCTGGACTTAGCTCTCCATCATAGCTGCGCCCGCTAGCATGTAGCAATGAGTGAGTGAGGTGGCGCTTAGTTTTACCCACAGCTTTGATATTTGACCTGTAAGGGTTCATATATTCATACAGTATACTGTATATACCTACACTGACTTTTATTTTTTCATCTTATTTTCTTTCTTTATTCAGTACTGGTATTTCTAAAGGTAGAGTCCGGAGTTCCTCCTCGTTTCTGTTTGTAAACAATACTATTCAAACTGTGTTTGAGTGTGAGTGTTTGAATAGTATTATATATAGTTATTATATTTATAGTTATTATGGTTGAATTAGGGTTGAAACATCCTATGAGTTTTACCTTTAACTTCCACTATGTTACATAACATTTTTTTCATGTAAAATGTCTGAGTTAAAAGATCCCAATGGGAATTACATTCCACAGAAGACAGTGTTTCTGAACTAAAATGACTCATTTGTTGCGGTAAAGCGATGTGAAGCAGGGGCAAAATAAAGTGCAAGAAAAGTGCTTCTTTCAAGTACAGTATGTACACCACTGAAATACTTTCTATTTTATCATGAATGTGTTGAGCATATGAGTGACATATTGCGTAAGGGGATCTTTTCTGATTTGGTTCAGTTCATTTATTTTGCCAGAAAGTCAGCCCAGGGCACCACATACCTCACAGTGTAGCTATGAGAATAGCAGAGATCAAGTTCATGTTGGGCAAGATTATTATACAGGGACTAACTGAGGCAGTGGACCTGCAACTAAGAAGGCTGGTTTTAGGAAAGGAATAGGAAGTTCCACCCAAATCTTTACTCTGAAAGACAACAGTACATCAATTTTGTGGACTTTGAGAAAGCCTTTGACTCCATCCACAGGGACAGCCTTTGATGCATTTTGCGAGCTTATGGAATACATCAGAGATCAGCCATGTGATCAAAAGCTTTTACAACAACTTCAAATGCCAAGTTGGGAGCACCAACATCAGCTTTGAAGTGAAAACCGACATAAGACAAGGATGGCCCATGTGCATGACCCTTTTGAACATTTTCATTGACAGGGTCAATCGAAAAACAACAGATCAGCACAGGTACGCATCAGATAGACCCTCTATTACACCCTAGAAAATTTTTACCCCGGAAGAACTTGACCTTGCAAATGATTTAGCACTGATATGACAAATACGCCAGTACATGAATGAAAAAAATATCAGGCCTCAGCAACTTCACAGACTAGGTGGGCTGGAAGTTCAGCCAAAAGAAAACAGAAGTTATGACCCTCAACATTCCAAATCAAATCCTGTTTGATACAAGTCAGTGGAAAAGTTAACCTACTGCCTGCCGCACACGAGAGCTATCTGCTGAGCTAATAGTCATTTGAAACTAAGCAGATAGCTGCCAGTGAGACCTTGAAGGAAAAAATCAAACATGTCTGATATTTTTAGCATTGCAAGGCGAAAATCTCACTGTGTGCGCGTTACTTGAACAACGTGCTGAGGGCAGAAATTTAAGTGAACAATTCAGTGAACTCTGGATACAAGATAAATTTTAATTAATCAGAGGCAATGCCGTTGAACCAACTACATAACTACCACCGGGGATGTCACCCTTCAGATGGGTCACACAAGGCATTATCTATTTAGATATATTTGTTACTCCTGTGCTTAGAAACATGTACAAAACCAACTTCCAGCCTCTGCTTAAATTTGTAAAGTTACAATCCCCATTATGCCAGGGAGGGATGGCAGTCTCTAATATTAAATTATACCAGCTAGCTTCCCAATTTCGATGTTTGGCAGATTGGATTCGGAATGATCCAGACTCCGTCTGGTTAGATATTGAAGCGTTTAATCTGGGTGTGGCAGTTGATGGTCCTGTCAGTATGCCTCCGAGTGATCATGCGCCCTGGCTACTTGGCCAAGGGGATGTCCCTTTGGCTGACTGGTTAGTGTGCATGACTCTCACCCGGGAGTCTGGAGATCAAATCCTGCCCGGGCCCTCCTTCGTTCTGCCACATGGGTAAGCCACTGGCACTGGCTAGCCTCCCTTTCATTATAAATCGCAGAGACTCAGAGGTTTTTTATCTGTTAAGTTTACTTTGGAGGCTTGGGATTTGATTAAAAAATGGGAAAAGAGATCTAATGTGCTCTCGCCAATTACACCAATACAAAGAAATACAGAAATACAGACTTTCCTCTAGGACTGAGAGATAAGGGTTTTGTCCTGTGGGAAAATGCAGGTATTACAACTTTGAAAGACCTGTTTTAAGGTGATACAATAATGTCATTTGATCAGCTGAGGCTTAAATTTTTGTCCTGGTTGATGCGAAGATGCTTGGTCGAGTTTTCTCCCCAGCTGAACCCAACAACCTGCCTTTTAGACCCCATTCCCACATCGCTTTTAAAGACGTTTTATGGTTTCTTTGAGTCTGAGCTTTTAAATATTGTAAATTGCTCTCTTCAGATGGGTGTCTTCCCCATCTGCCTGTAAAACGGCGGTGGTGAGGCCCCTTCTGAAGAAGAGCAATTTAGATCCCAACATCTTTGATAATTACAGACCTGTATCCAACTTACCGTTTTTAAGTAAAATCATTGAAAAAGTTGTTTTTATTCAATTACACGAGTTTTTAAATAAACACAACATTTTAGAAAAGTATCAATCTGGTTTTAGGACAAACCACAGTACTGAGACGGCCCTTTTAAAGATTGTTAACGACCTTAGATGCAACTTGGACTCTAAAAACTTTCTGTCCTCATTCTACTGGATCTTAGTGCTGCATTCGATACAGTAGACCACCAGATTCTATTAAACAGACTGAGAAGTCTGGTGGGCCTCTCAGGTACTGTTTTAAAATGGTTTTACTCCTATCTCTCAGATCGACAATTTTTAGTAAGTATGGATACATGCTCCTCAGAAATCCATAAAATGAAGTGTGGGGTTCCCCAAGGATCAATTTTAGGCCCGATACTTTTTAACCTGTACATGTTGCCACTTGGGGACGTCATCAGGAGACACGGCATTGACTTTCACAGCTATGCTGATGATACCCAGCTTTACATCGCCGTGTCTCCTGATGACCTGGAGCCAGTTAACACCCTTTTAAACTGTATTTTAGATATAAAGTCATGGATGGCAGAGAACTTCTTACAGCTCAACCAGGACAAAACTGAAGTTTTAATCATCGGTCCTGAAGACAAGAGAGAGATCATTTTACCTAAATTACAGAATTTTAATCCTTCTCAATGTGTGAGCTTGGGTGTTCTTTTCGACTCTGAGCTGAATTTTATTCCACACATCAGAAATGTCACAAAGACAGGTTTTTATCATCTTAAAAATATCGCCAGAGTCCGCCCATTTCTCTCTCTTGCCAGCACGGGGTGCTGATGCATGCTTTTATTTCCAGTAGAATAGACTACTGTAATGCCCTGCTCTCTGGTCTTCCTAAAATCTTTTCCAGCTACAGTTATTGCAGAACTCGGCAGCCGAGTTCTACGGCCAGAGGGCGGGAACACATAACACCAGTTTTAAAATCGCTGCATTGGCTCCCCGTGCGTTTCAGGATCGACTTTAAGGTTCTCTTAGTGGTTTATAAATGTCTTAATGGTCTTGGGCCCTCTTATTTATCTGACCTGCTTTTAAACTATGAACCCTCGCGACCCTGAGGTCCTCTATACCGGCCTTTTAATTGTTCCCCAGGTGAGAACTAAAACTCACGGCGGGCCTCATTCCACCACTACGGTCCTCGTTTTGAACAGCCTGCCAAGAACCTCAGGGCTCAAACTTTATGTTTTTAAAGAGGCTCAAGACCTACCTTTTTAACTTAGCTTTTTATTTTTTTCATTTTACTTATTTTACTCTATTATTTATTTTTTTTATGTTATCTTTAAGTTATTTTAGATTTTATTGACTTTTTAGCATATAATTTTATGAATACCTATTTATTTTTCTATGTTGCTCTTATCTGTTCTCTTGTTTTATCTGTTTTAAAATTTTAACACCAGTGTTTCCTCATGGGGATCCTTCACTCTGGGAGCTTTGCCTACATGGTCTGGAGGGAGCTGGTGGGGGGCTGCCCTTGTCCTGGTGGCTGGGGCCCCGCACTGCAGCCCTATCACTGTGGTGTGGACCCCGGCCTGCCCTGATCTGGTTGGCTCCTGCAGGGGCGCCCTCTAGGACCGTGTCTGGCTCCTGGAGTGAACGGATCCCCAAGATATCGCTTCCTCACAGTAGGTCAAGCCAGATGTTTATTAGTCTTAGTGTGGGTGGGTGTGGGGTGTGTGTGTGTGTGTTTGTGTGTGTGTGTGTGCAAATGTTTATAGTTTTGTGTGCTGTGTTTTGTGCTTGGGTGTGTGAAGGGCTGTTTTTATTTTAAAAATGTGTTTGTTTTTATTTTCTTGAAAAGCACTTTGGGTTGCCTTTGGCAGGAAAAGCGCTTTATAAATAAAGTTTGATTTGATTTGATTTGATAAATACAATTTACCTCAAACAAATTTTTCTAGGTCTCTGCAAGTTAGGAGTTTTATTCAAAGTCACACCTGGCTTATATTTAAGTTAGAAGTGCTACCAATTGAACATCTACTTAGTAAACTACTTAGTAATAGGTTTATAGTAAGACACTGCTATGAGGCCCTTTATAAGTCCAGTAAAGTAAATGATTCAGTTCTGCAAATATAGGCCCAAGATCTAGAAGTGGAGATATATGATGCTACTGTACAAGGATTGTTATATGGGAATGTGATGGTAATATCTCTATACGTAATAGAGCAAAGGAGCTACAGTTCAGGATACTACATCATCTTCAGATAACACCTCAGCTTTTACATAAAATGAATCCAAGACGGTCACAAATGTTTGTTAAGTGTAGTAAAGAGGTTGGTACCTTTATAAATACTATATGGAGCTGTGTATTCAGGTTTTCTGGGTAGAAGCAGTTTCAAAGCTGAATCCAATTTTCAGTGCAGTCATAGGTCTGGACCCTATATGCCTTCTTCTTGGAATGTCATGTACACAAGTCAAAGGGACTTGCAAAAGAAAATTGCGAGCTATTTTAACATATGCTGCACGCTAAAGCATACAACTAAAATGGATTTCAAATAAGCCACCAGCACTCCCAGACTGGCATAGGATCATATTCAATCTTTTACCTACATGTATGAAATATCTGACATACTGGGCCAAAGGTAAAATTGAAGCTTTTTTATGATATTTGGACTCCATTCTTTGATTATTTGGGACCTAGGATTTCAAGTTATTTTGGAAGACACTTCCAAGGATAATTGAATTTGTGGGGGACCTTGGTTGTCTGCAATAATTCTTCTTTCTTCCTTTCTCTCTGTCATGGTAAGAACATTATTTATGTGCATGCCTATATATCTAATCCTTGTAAATACCACTAGTTAATGGGTGGGGGTTCATAAATGGGGAGGGGATGTAACATCAATGTTTATGTGTAAATATATATAAATGGAATGCCATAATATATAAATATATATAATGAAAGTCTGAATATATTGACTGAAGCTTGAATATATGGCATGAAACTTATATTGAACAACCTTGGAATATATGGAATGAAATTGGGTTCATTCATTTGTTTTTTTTTAGATAACTACTAAAATTTGTGATTTCACTGTTCACTCCAGTCATCCCCATCACAGTCCTGTCAGTAGAGTTATTTCATGCACAGCAGTGTTGGCGTATCTACTTTCCACTACTTTTATGTAACTAAAACTTGAATTGTAAAATCTGTAGAGTAAATCTTTCGAACAACTCTTTCATATATTAACATTAAATATAACATTAAATATATTTAACATTAAACTGCTTCTTGAACGAATATAGAACTGTTCGTTTTGTTTTATCTTTTAACATTTTCTGAATATATATATATATACATGTGAGGGACAAATTATGTCCACATTGTAAAATTAAGAGCCAACTTGTTTTTTGGGGATGTCCAAATGAATGCCAGGGATACCTCTGTGCTGAAATAGACAGAAACATAAACAATACTTGAAGTAATACATTCTAATAATTTGATATTAATGAATACATTTAACTTAAGTACAGGCTAAGACTGCATGAATGACCATAAAGAGCATAAGTTCATGCACTCTGCAACAGGTAACAACCCCACATTACAGTATTACAGTAATATGACACATGATGTAATGATTAAATCATTTAATCATATGACAGCTAAACACTGTTAGGTTCTACCGCATTTCTAAACTTCATCACAGATTGTTTTTACACAAATCACTAAAACGAGGTGATTAAAAAAATACTTATAGTTCTACTTTCTTTAAAAGTGCTGATGAAGTTTGTCATTCAGTGGAATCACAATAAATATTGAAATTCAGATTCCAGATAATGTGCTGACAATATTAACGCATAAATTAATTTACGCCCATGAACAATATCGACAGAAGAAGGCAAAAACCGGCCCAATAATAGTGTCTGCCTCCCAAAAGACTACAGGCATGCTTTTCAAACCCGCCGCGTTACTGAAGACAGAAACTAAACTTAAGGCGAACCACGCAGTCACAGCTGTGCTGCGTTCAAGGACATCTTGAAAATAACGTTGTCAGCATAGGCAACTAATCAGAGCTCATGTATGCTTTGTTACAAAGCTTATAATAAATCCAAAATATCCACTATATTTTATTTGAGGCTTAAAAGTAGGCCTCACATTTCCTAAAAAGAGCCAACATTAAATTTCTTGCCAATTTCCTCATGGTAATATCTCTATTGTAAATCCCATGAAAAACACAACATGACATTCTTGACGTCAAGGTTCATTCCATATATTGACTTTCATTCCTAAATGGCATGCCATAATATAAATGTGTGCTGTAATATGTGACATGTCACTGTTTAACTCATTCACTGCCATTGACGTCTATAGCCCAGCGGGAGAAAAATATTGAACATGTCAACATTTTTCTCCGAAAATATATTTCTAGTAGAGCTATTGATATGAACACAATCTGGTGAAAATCTCACGAAAATTCAATACTTTTTTCCCTGTTGTATACGGCAAGAAGCAATGCAGTGAATAGTTAAATGTTAATAAAGATATATTAAAAAAAGAAATTCAAGTGAACAATTGAAACAAATCCTTCACTCACATGATTTCGAGATGGCAGTCCATGATGATGTAGTCAGAGACTACATTTTAAAAGATAAATTGGTGGAAATGTGGCCAGACTATATCTGCTTACAAAATTGCATCATTTTGTTCTCGCAGATGGGATTGAGGATGTCCTGTGGATGTTCTCGAAACGTCAGCCAAGCAGAATTCTCTTCTCAGGGTGCTCGGAGAAATATTGGGTGGTTGGTCGGCCATTCGAGATGGGCGCGGTTGTTCTTGTGGCCTCAAGAACAAGAAAAAAGTTCTAGCCTCTTGCATGGTACTGTATGTACCATTGTCCTTGAAAGTTTACATACCCCTCCATTAAAGACAGAAAAAAATCAGCTGCCAGTGAAATAAGTTGAAATTAACAAAAGTAATGAAGTAAGTAAAAGTAAGTAAAATTTATTTATAAAGCGCTTTTCACAGATAAAAATCACAAAGTGCTGTACATAAAGAATAATTGGTACAATGAAATAACATAACATATTAAAAGAACATATAACAGGAACATAGGATAATAGAATAAAACCCAGACAATCACCATCAAATCAACCAAAAGCCTTCCTAAATAAAAAACGTCTTCAGCAGTTTTTTAAAAGTTTCCACAGAGTCAACCAGACGCAGGGACAGGGGGAGGTCATTCCAGAGTCTGGGGGCTACAGTCTTAAAAGCCAGGTCCCCCCGGGTTTTAAAGCGGGTCTTTGGGACCTTCAAGAGATTCTGGCCTGAGGAACGGAGGGTGCGCCCTGAGGTATAGGGACACAGCAGATCAGTAATGTACCGGGGGGCCTGGCCATGCAGTGCCTGGAAAGTCAATGTTAAAATTTTAAAATCAATTTGGAATTTAACCGGGAGCCAATGAAGATTTAACAGAATAGGGGTGATGTGGACTGTTCTGGATGAACCTGATAAAAGTCTAGCAGCAGAATTTTGAACTAACTGTCTTTTGAGTGTTGTCTTATTAAAACAAGTAAAAACAGAATTACAATAATCGATACGCGATGAAATAAAAGCATGAATGATCATTTCAAGGTCTGCCCTTGACAACATTTTCCTGACCTTTGAGATATTTCTAAGATGATAAAAGCAGCTTTTAGTCAGCTGTCGGGAGTGACCCTCTAAAGTCATAGCCTGGTCAAACACCACACCAAGGTTCCTAAGGCTCGCTTGGACAGACGAGCCCAGAACACCAAGGCGGTTTCTGATCCGGGGGATCTTTTTGTCCGGGGCGATGATCAGTGTTTCTGTTTTACTTGAATTTATCTGAAGATAATTTGAGGACAACCAGTTTATGATGGAGGACACGCATTCCAGGAGCTCGGATAAAAGGTGAAATTCTGAATCATTAAAAGAACAATACAACTGAATGTCATCTGCATAAAAGTGATAAGACATGTTTTTAAAACCACGAATAGAAATGTTATAGACTCATGACATTGATTTTGTATTGTGTTTCAACACAAATATTAAAAGCACTCAAACAAAATATAAAACAAGTATTCAAGTGTGATGGGGCTTCTGAGGTAAATTTTTGTTGAGCAACACTGAGACAATCATTGCAATCAGGTGTTTTCTGTAATGTTCAATAAGACTTACATCTGTTGACAGGTATTTTGACCCACTGTTCATGTGCGAAGTGCTTTAAAGCCATTGTAGAAGATGTTTCTTTCAACAATGTTTACAGTATTTGATTAAATTGAATTCACTACCCCATACACCACACTCAAAAATAGAGGTACCAATTTGTACTTAAAAGGGCACAAAGCTTGTAGCTGGGGGTGTTCCTTTTTGAAAGACATTTCTGTACCCTTCGGTACAAGCTGTATGAGTTAATAAGGTACAATTAAACCAATTAAAAATGATGAATAAAAGTCAATAAAATAGAGATTGACAACAATCAAAGATGCTAATAATAAATGAATAATTATTGTATAAATATTAGGCCAAACACATATACAATTATACATATAATTATTACTACGATTGCTATGATTATTATGAAAATCATAATACTGTATAATAACTATAATTATACTACTGTTTAGAAGTACTGCTATTCATAGTTATTGTACAAGCTATGCACATTTTTCAATGCTGCAGGTACCCTTAGGGTTGAAATGGTACAAATTTGTACTTTAAATTGCTGTGGACTCTTTTTCATAGTATATGGGTACACTTCTGGCTTGTACTTTTGAGAGAACATTTGTAAAAAATGTACCTAGGTACAGAAAGTATGATCAATTAAAAACTTTAAATATATAAATATACATCAACTGTCAAAGTAATGGGGCTGAAAAAACATCCGCCTATCTCCATTCCTTACATTTTTCATGTCTATTGGCCTGTCAATTACTCTTACTGCCGTAGTAAGAGTGACTGATGGTCAATTCAACGGATAGGCAAGACTGATCAATGAAAGTGATTGACTGGTGAGAGTAATACTGCGTGCCGGAAGCAGCATACTCTCATTTGACGTTTACAGCAGGTATCAAACAATCAGTCTGCTAGCAGTTGGCAACGTTCAGACAACAATGTCCTGTTTTACTTGCGTTTGTGACATGATGGGAGAATCTGTACCTGCGTGTCTGTCTGCTAAACACCACAGTGGCCTGTGTACATTGTGCTGTGTTCGAGGGAGGGAGCTGTGAATGTAGCAGGATGGTCTTGCGCGTGCTTATTATTAAAAAAACTCACTAACAGTCTCTGCTTTCTGAAATGCCTAAAACATCTTCTATTGTGCCTTTAATTTGTACAGGACCGAGTTTTTTTTGTGTTTTTTAAAAAAATTATTTAAAAAAAAGAAATTTAAATTGAACATTTCACTTTACTAAATTATAATTTAGTAAAATTTATATTTATTATTACTTTTTCAGTTTTGTGTTATTTGAATTTATATTGTGAATGTAGCATTTTCTTTAATGGGAGGGAGGGTATGTAAACTTTCAAGCACAACTGTAACAAGCTTAATTTGTCCTCAAAAATATCACGTAGCATTAGTCTACTTTCACAATATAAGTGGAACTTCATAAAGCTGGCTTAATGGAATTAAATTGCTTTCAAAGTACTTGTGTACATTGACTAATGTGTAACTTACAGTACACGATCTGTAGGGCACAAGTGACCCCAGTGATATGGACTTTGTTCTGAAACTGCAACACTGCGCTGTGGTCCATCACAGCTTTTTCACTTTCATAAGATTATGTTGCCAGTGCCAGCTGAGATATTGCCCTGCTCCCTGCAAATCTCTACAGGATGAAGTGACAATCACTAAAAGATGGATGGATTAAAGTTGGCGTAATGTGATTTTTTTTTTATGCACACTGCTTTTTGATGTGATTAGGATAAGGGTTTGTGCATGATGCTGCTTCTGAATCAGCTGTGAGTTTAAACTGGTGAAACTCTGTCATATCTAGGACAACAAAATTCTTGCACTATGAAAAACAAATGTTACATGTCTGAAGTAGGCAGCCATCTTTCTTTATCACATCACCAGGACATTTTTAGTGTTTGGAAATTATCACGAGAGTCACCATTTTGAAGAGGACAAACATGAGAGACGCTTCCATTTTTAATGAAGGAACCAGACTTTAAATTTAACAACAACTGATTATGATTAGATTTAAATAATGTAAAATGTAATTGTTTTTAAATAATGCAAAGCAAATCTGCATCAGGCGACATAGCATCAGTATATTTCCAGCTATGCCTCACCGTAGATGTTTGTAGAATTAAGCTTATTGTAGCATTAGACATGAAGTTTGGTGCCAGTCATTGACAATCAAAGAACAAAGTGCTGTTTCTGGCCTCTCTGCACTCCCTATCATTCTAAAAAGAGTGCTTGTTAAAGAAACAGAGATAAGAGCATCAGAGGCTCACAATCCTGTGCTGTTACCAGTCACGGTGTGATAACTGTCATGCCCCCATGTTCACTAACCACTTGACTCGCTGGGTGGATTTATATTCTGTCTCCCACCTTTTCATTGAACACAGCTACTTGATGTCAGTTTCCAGCAGAAATGCTTGAAATCAATAACTGAAGAATTAAAAGGCAGAGACTGTGAAGAACAAGCTACAGAAGAAGAGAACATTTCTGGACACAATAATTGCCATCACCATATCAAATACACACAGTCATATATTATATTAAGAATACTTTAAAAGATTATTGCATATTAACTCATTTGGAGCAGAAAATTTCCACAGTAACTGAGGAAAAGGGAGAAAACTTACATAATAATGAACTAAAATATAAAATGCACCATAGGTGCATGCACTGGCATTCTTCCCTGTGTGGTTGCACAACGTTTGGCAACAAAGAAAGTTTCTAAATGTTTCTTGTAGCCATTCAGAGGCTTCTTGCACTTGTCTGCTATTCCTACCACTCTTCCGTTATGTGCTCTGTCTCTTTTAAGTTTGTAGTCCTCTTATGCAATGATAATTCTCAAATCTCTCCAAAGGTTTCCAGTGAGATTCAGGTCAGGAGAACTCATTTCTGGCCAGTTTAAGAGTCAGTATTTCCTTTTCAACCATTCTTTTTGTGCTGTTGGTTATGCTGAAACACTCAAGACCTTTGTTTCAAATCTTTTATTGATTTGTTTATGCCTTGGCCTTTTTCACAGCAGCCCAATGTGGGTCTGAGCATTGAATTGAGCAGAATCCAGTACTGATTAATATTTCTTGTGCCATACATCCGAAAGTATGTTTATGCTACAGATAAACCTCTGAAACATAACAGATTAAGTTCTTCTGAGACTGCATTAAAGTCTTTCTCTTCCATTTTTAAAAATGACACTCTTTGGTGATCTGTCGGTGAAGATTCATTCGTCCAGATGAAAGGCTTCCAAAAAGATTTTATTTAAAACACAAGACTTTAAAAACAGACTTTAAAACACTCATTTCTACGCCTTTGGTGTAGAAGTGCCAGTGCTATTTCCTATTCACCAAACAACTGAGGAAGGTGTTTGGATCAACAACAAAACGTCTTGTGTTTTAAAGTCTGTTTTTAAAGTCCAGTGTTTAAAAAAAAATCTTTTTGGAAGTCTTTGGTGATCTATATTTTACCACTGTTTAAAAGAAAATGGAAACAATCAGCAGCTTTTTAATACAGCAAAAACTATCAATGCAAGTGTTATTCACCTCATTCAGATACTGATATTGATAGGTCTTTTTTGCTGTTGTAGAAACTTAGTTAAATTCAGATGGAGAACTGCGCCCAAAGTAAAGTGCTGTTTGTTTTTTTCAAATTAGGTGACTACCCTATTATTGATGAGAACAACAAAGGATTATAAACTGAACTACTTTACGGTTAAAACTATCAAATCAAATTAGAAGTCACTGTCAAAAGAAATTCTCAAATTTCACCAAACTGCATATAACTTGCCACATGAACTGAATGAATGCTGCTTCCAACAGTCGCTATATGTGAGATGTAATCAGTAGATAAAAATGAATTATGCTGCTTTCTGCAACCAACTGAGCACTTCCTGCTATCTCCCTTCTTTTCAGTCCTGTTGGATTAATTACAATGACTTCTATAAAGGAAGTAGTTTCAGTGTTGCTTTTGACTGCTGTTGACCTCTATAGAAACATGCTAGTGCAACATGGTGAAAGTAAAGTTCTATTCAGTTTGAGTGTTTTCAATTTTCTGTACATCTTAAAGGATAATCTCTTTAGATATTGTAAACCCCCAAAAAACAAACATCCTCTAGTGTTGGAAAATTGTCCAAGAACTCTGTGGATTGCTTGTACTGAATAGAAAACAAAAGGAAGCATTGGTAATTTTTTCACAGGGACTTTTACTGGCGGTGCGATTAAGGCTTCAGGAAGACAACACAACTATTCATTACCAAGGAATAGTTAGAGCCAGAAATTCCCTACAAAACCCCAATTTTTACATTTTGGTTTGCATGAAAATTCATCAAAGGAGAGAAAATGTGTGGGAGATTTAAAGGATGCAGATAACTTGGAGTAAGCCAGACATGCTATTTCACATGGATTCTCCTTTTCTTTGGTTTCTGTGTTGGACTCGTCTTCATCAGGGTATAAAATAGAAGATTTATTTTGTGGTTGAAAAATGCTGCAGCTAGACTTAACACCACAATCACATCAGCCATGCACATTTATCATCCTGTAAGAATTTAACCTTATTCTACAATCTAGCTGCTAACCTTTTATTGGCCTGCCCTCAAATATCTCTAAGAGGTCACAGTTTGTGACAAAGGGGGATTAGGCTTTTTCCATTCGACTCCACGTCTCCAGCTACAGCACCTTCATGTGCCTTTTGACAACTTGTCACTTTGAGAAAAGTGGTACTGAGAATGCACACATTTTATTTCTGTTTTTGTGAACATGCATTTCAGCACCTTATTCCTTCTTGTAAAGTGCTCTGTTACACTTAAATGTACTCTTTAAATAACATTATCATTACTGACTGATTCAAAACTTAGAAAAAAGATTTTACAAACCTCTGGGGAAAAGCTGAGATACTTAAAGTCAGATAAATTAACCCTTGTATGGTGTTTGGGTCCACTGCTGTTGGGTAAGCTATTTTAACATAAATTTTTTGATTTGTTGAATTAAAAGCCCACAAAGGGAGCGGGTCCTCCAGACTTATGAACACTGGGGGAATTACGAAATCTGAACACCACGCATGGTTTAAATGGATGAAAACAGAACACAAAGGTTACTCTGTGGGTAGCAAAGCAAATGCTTAACAAAAACCCTAATCAATGGAATCTGAGAGTGGCCATATCTTTAGTTGTTTTGGGGTTTTTTGTGTGTGTTTTTATGCTAATTGATTTAATATATCAAGATTACAAACCTTTATTTTCATTTTTGTTAATTAATCTCATTATCTAAAGAAGGCCCTTTGACTGTCTTGAGGTAGTCACCAACTGTTTGTCCTCTGAAGAACTTGAGATGGTAAAAGTGTGTGCTTGGTCATAATTCTTCATGTGTTATGACCAAATTTAATTTTCAATGTCACCACTGATAAGAATTTGAAACATGAACCTTTTAATTGCCTTGTCGACCATTTGAACAATTTTTTTTTTTTTACTGACTTCAATTACTGTAATTTTATTGACCATTTGTGTAAATAGACTATCAACTACCAAGTGTTTTCTTTCCCATTATGTTTTAATAGCGCTGCCCCTACCCAAAGTGGGGCCCCAAGTGAGAACCCCTAAAGATGTAGGAGCATAGGTTTGGGCAATATGTAAAAAATTAAGACCGATGGGCCACTCAAGAGTTCACTGCAGTTTCTAATCACTTAAAGACACACAGGGGGCGCATCACTGAGAAAACTGCTAAAAGTTCCGTTGTGGGCCTTTAAGAGAAACAGATTGTTTAGTTTACAGACCATTTTGCCACCAACCACCCCAACCCACACCCCAACTCCCCAACACAATACCACCAACAATACCAAACCAACCCAAAACCAACCCAAACCAACAACCAAACTCAAACCAAAACCAATACCAAAACCAACACCAAAACCAACCACCAACCAACCAACACCAACCAACCAACCACACAACCAACCAATTACCAACCAACCAACCACACAACCAACCAACCACACAACCAACCAACCACCAATTACACCAATAACCCAAACCTCAAACCAAAACCATTCACACAAAACACACCACCCAACACCACCACAACACAAAACACCACTTAACACAAAACACACTTTAACAATAAACAACACACACCACACACAACACACACACACAACAACACCCAACACAACACCACCCAACACATCAACCCAACCCAACACCATAACCAACCCAATACACCAACAACCAACACATATCCCAACCAAACACAACACCAATCAATACACCAACACAAAACAAACAATTATCACAACACAATAATTATTCCAACACTAACATCCTCCAACACAACAATTTTACACAACACAATAAACATATTCACACAATACATTTACACCACACAAACAAAATACTATAACAACATATTACCCACAAACAAAATACACAACAAATACAAATCTCCAACACAATACACTAACCACAAACAAAAACAATTACCCCACACAACACAATCAACACAACCCATAATCAACACAATTCACCACAATAAACCAATTATCTCATATTTTCCACTTAATTTTTTTATATTCTTTCCCCCTATTATTGTTTTTTTTTCCCCCCATTTTTTCATATTAAACAATCTACCCTCCTTTCAATTAAATCACATAAGCCCCAACTTTCAGGACAATTTAGATTATATACTTTATATTACTATTTAGATTCTTAAATTTCCTTCTTCTCGCCCTCTATTTTTAATTTTTTATTTTTAATTTATTCATTATGAATTTTTATATTTAGAGCACGCGACACAGACGTATTTCTTTTCCTCCATCCCCGCCAGTTGCTACATGATGTTGTATCAATTCTTCTTACTTCTCCCCCCCCCTCTCCTTCCCCCCTGACCCCATCTATTTTAATTTATTAATTATTTTAATTAATTTTTTTAAATAATTTTATTTTCTCTCTTCTTCCTCTTTATATTTATTTCTATTTACATTTATCTTTACCTTACCCTCTACACTCACATTTCTCTTTATATTAAAATAACTATAATTATAATTTAATTATTTTTTAAAAAATATTATTATTATTTTTTTGTTTTTTTATTTTAGATTTTTCATTTTTTTTTTTTTATTGATATTTTTAATTTTGATAATTTCAAATACACACACACACACGAAAAAAATATATTTAAAAATATTTATTTTCTAATTAATAATTTTTAATTAAATAAAATTTCATCTTCAGGATCTAGCATCACCTAGGAGATAGGAATATATTTTTTTGCAAGATTTTTATACCCTTCCATTTTCACATTTCAACCACTGCTTTACTTCTCTCCACCCTCTCTTCATTTCACCCTCTTCCACCAAATAACTCCATCAGACAATTCTCCCATAATTAATTATTCTTTTTTCTCTTTTCTTTATTTACCTTCTCTTCTTTTCTTTTCTGCCTTTCCATATCTTCTTATAGTTTTCATCTTTTCTCTGCACTTTCCCACATACCTCCCGCCTCCCCCCTCCCCCCACCCCCACACTTTCCACCGCCTCTTGCACCGCCCCCCCGCCCACCCCCGCTCCCCACTCCAATTTCGCTCCTGGATTGCCACACTTTCTGCTTCCACTCGCCCCCCCCGTTCTCCCGCCCCCCCCCTCCCCACTCCCCCCTCACCCGCTCCTCCCCCGGGGCCTCTTCCTACGGCTCAATTCGCACCACTTTTATCCCTGCACTTTAGGCCATAATAAATTATAAATAATATAAAACATTAAAAAAAATATAGTTTTAAAACTTCTCATTTATAAAGTTTATTTCTATATAATTCTTTATATAACATTATTAGAGTTTTCCATTCCAGTTTTTCTCTCACTCTTCTCCTCTGATAAATTCCCTCCGCTTCCCTTTTTCCACCCCCCTTTCTTTTCGCGCCTTCCCTTCTTCTTCGTCCTTTCTTCTTCCACATTTTTTCACCAACATCTATTCCCACCCACATATTACCCCCACATACTTACTTCCCATCTTTTTTATTGCATCTCTATACCTCTCTTCCTCCCCCTCATGAAACCTATTTTTTTATTAATATATCTTTTTTTTTCATACTAAAATATCCCTTAATTCATCCCCCCCATTAACTTTTATCACAAGTCTTTCAACTCTTAACCTCACCTCATTTTTCCTCAAATAAAATAGCACTTTAATCATTTAATATTTTATCCAACTAATTTAATATTTTATTCATTTAATGTCCAATTCAAAAACTTTACTACCCATATCTATTATTTCTAGTTTTAACTTTTTCATAGATTTCACTATCACAAATAACTTCGGCTTAGTTATATATTTATTAAAATTAATAATTTTTTTAATTTTTCTTTTATTAATATTTATCTTTATTTAATTTCCAAAAAAAATTTATAACCAAAGCTTACTAATTTCAATAAACTTCCTACATTCTTTTTATTCCTCCTTCATTCATTCAACTTTAATTTCATATATTTATTTTTACACTTTAAATTAAAATTATTTATTCATTAATCATTTTTTATTAATATTCATTCTCATTTTAATATTTATATTCATATTATTAATAAATACATTTATACTACTTACATCTATCCCCATACTCCCACGATCATTTAATTTCCTCTCCTCTTCTTTATCTCTTTTTTTTAATTTATTTTCTTCAACTAATTCCATCCCCCAAGATCCCCCACTTCGCGCCGCAGGGACAAGACACCCCGCCTTCGTGACCCGATCAGATCACCACACCCCCTGATTCCCCGGTTTTTCTCCCTCCCCCCCCCTCCCCCACCTCCGCATTCCCCAGATCCCACTCTCCGCTCTGCCCTCCCCCAGGATCCACCACGGCTCCAACCATTTAGCCCGGTAATACTCACCCACATCATTATCTAAGTCCCCTCTTTTTAAATTTTTATATATTTTTTAGAGAAAAAATTTAAAATCACAAAATTTTAAAAATTCCAATTCCGTTACGATTAATTATTTTCTTTTGCGTTAATTTTGTTTTGTTTCACTTTTTTTTTTTTTGTTTTGATTATTTTTGTTGTTTTGTTATTCATTTTTTTTTGTTGTTGTTATTTTTGTTTTGTTTTGTTTATTTTTGTTTTGTTGTTTTTATTTTTGTTGTGTTTTGTTTATTTAGTTTGTTTTGTTAATAATTGATTTTTGTTTTAGTTAATTTTTTTTTGTTTTATTTATTTTTTTTTTTTTTTGTTTAATTTTTGTTTGTTTTGGTTTATTATGTTTGTTTTCGTTTATTTTATATTTTGTGTTTTTGTTATTTTTATTTTTTTGTTTAATTTTGTTTTTTTTTTATTAATTTTTTTTTTTTTTCGTTTATTTTTATTAAATGATTTTTTTTTTTATGCTGTGTATATTTTTTCTCTCTTTTTTATTTTTTTTTGTTTATTTTTTTTTTTTTTTTTTGTTTTTTTTTTGCTTTAATTTTTTTTTTTGTTATTTGTTTTTTGTTTTTATTTTGTTTTGGTTTATTTTTTGTTTTGTTTTGTTTTTTTTCGTTTATTTGTTTGTTTCCTTTTTGTTGTTTTTGGTTAATTTTTTTTTTCGGTTAATTTTTTTTCGGTTAATTTTTTTTGTTTTTTGTTTTTTTTTTTTTTTGACCCTTCTGGGGCCCCGTAATTTTGGCCTTTGAAACACTATCGTACACTTCATGGTAGAATCAGAGCTTTTCAGTTGCAAGACATGAACATTAATCAATTCTTAGCAAGAAAAATTATACAAGGCCTATGAAATGAGACTTGCTTAATTCCACCTGAGAAAGATGTGGGAGGGGATGAAAGAGATTAGCTTACCAGAAATCTATATGATTTTCCTAAATAAACTGTTGCCATTTAAAAGTTTTTTTTTCTTTTAATTGACACTTGCAGAGGAATTTCAGTTTTTGGGAAGCAATCACTTCTGAAGCCTATTTTACCTCAGTCCACTTTAAAATCATTCAAAGTAATGGGCATTTATGTGACATTTTACTTAGGATTGACAATAAAAATCATGTTGATTGGACATCAAAAGGCAACACGTAGAATAGTAACGCAGAGACATCCCTGACAATCATTACAACTCATCTCCTTAACTAATCAGTTAAAGTATTGAAGCACTTACGTATCACAAAAACAGGTTCTTGTCATTATGGATATCGTTAATGTCACGTGAAACTGCGAGTTACGCCGGTTTGATGCTGAGAGCTGCTGCTGCAGACCAGCAACTGAAGGGAAACTGGGCGACACGACATTAAAAAGCTGCGCGCTCTCGTGGCTGTCTTTCAGGCAAACAATCACATTGGGAACATCACCTGCTGCAGCAGAAGAGTCCCGATCCGCCTCGCTGTCTCTTTTAATCAGTCATAGTACACTACTTGTTTGGGTGCCACAGTGCGGTCACGCCACTCACGCGCTTATATTAGTGCCAAGATATAATCCTTTTTTTTTTTCTTGCCATACAATGAACCATCAGCTAGAGGCCCTCCTGGTAACCTGAGGCCCCACGCAGCCTGCGTGATCTGCGTGTATCTAGGGGCGTTGCTATGTTTTAAAGTTCGATCTTTTCATTTTTCTTATTATATTATTAACTGTAATCTCAACCATTTCATAAAAACAGATTCTTTTTATTATTGTCCAAGGGACATGAGACATTTAATTCTTTTCTTTCTTAGTATGAACTTTAAAGAGACAATTTAAAGATGCCTAACAAAACTTTGATCTTCCCAGTGAGGCACCCCCTAACAATTAATCATCTTCTACAGCTTCAGTTGGGGCAGCACCATCACCAAAAGCTGAAAAAAGGAATCAAGAAGGCTGGTTGTGTGCTTGGGATAACTCTGCAGTTGATTGTTCAAAGAAGAATGATGCACAAGCTGCTGATAATAATGGACGATTCTTCGCATCCTACACAACACAGTGACAAAACTACCGCAGGTGTTCAGTGTGAGGCTTCGTTAATTCCAATGCAAGAAAGAAAGGTATAGAAAATCAATCCGGCCTGTTGCCATAACCCTCTGGAACAAGGCAATATCTTCTTCCAATTACCTTTTGTTTTTGTTTTCTTTTGTAAATGAATTTAATAACCAGAGGAAGGCCATTTATACAGTATTGTGCTCAAATGTTTGCATATGCTTCCATTGATAAAATGGCTGAATTTACAATAGTTATTCTAATGACAAAAAACTGAAAAAAGTAATACTAAATACACATTTTCTAAATCATTATTTAGTGAAATACATCATTGATTTTGAACAGCGGTTGAAAAAATAATGAAGAAACAAACAAAACTGTTCCAGACTAATTAGAGCACCTTGTTCATGAACGGAGCACTAAAATACTTGGCAACAGATGCAGAAGTCTGATTGGACATTACTCTGTGGTGGTGCTCAAAAAAATCTTAGTTCAGGGGCTTGTTTACTTGTTTTATTTTTTGGGTTTTTTTATATATATATATTGGTAAAGTTCTGTTGGAACCACAATTCAAATTTAATGTCATGATTTCCATAAAATATTCATTTATTATTACTCTGGTCAATTTCATCCTATTCCGCTGACTGCTGATATAATTCCTTCTTTAATGGAAGGGTATGTAAACATTTAAGCACAACTGTGCACAACTTCTTCACACAGCACCACAAAGCACTGCACAGCAAGGCCACAATCAAACAGAAGGGGAGAACAAAGTTCATTTCCTGTTCATCGTGCAGCTTTTAGAGACCCGATTATCAGATGTTTGTGTGTTTTAAGACGCAGAAAGTTAAGCACGTTGGTGAACGCTAGCTGGCTAATGCCAGCATGCCGATGTTGTGCCCCACCAGCTACAAACAAACATGTTATGTTGTTTTATCATAAAGTTCGGCCCTTCACTCTGGGGAATCGCTTTAATCCACTTCTTCCTTGGTATCACTTCAGTCTGGAATCTGTGAAAATTTAAGTAGGGTTGGCGTTTATTCACGTTATTTACGAAGTAAAGCAGGGACATTGAACTGGGCCGGAAGTGGGCCGTCCAAGTGTTTCAAACCGGAAGTTCAGAACACAGAAGCGTGATAATCCCCTATTAGCAGTGGATGGAACCAGTGTTGTGGTGGTAACTGAAAAAGTAACTACAAGTTATTTAATCCAAAAAGGAACTCAGTTATGATCGCTTAACCAAAAGGTAATGTCTTCTCTAATTCTTAAGATGTCCTTATAGGTTAATTTCATTGTTGTATAAAATTTAATTCAAACACAAAGCTCAGCACTAATCTGTGAGTGAGGCAATAATTTGAAAAAAAGAGTAAAAAATAAAAATAGGCTGATGAAGTCCGTGGCATTTCTGTTTTACTTAAGGTGCAAAATAAAGGTAATTTCAGCAGCAAACACATGAAGCAGCTGCTGATGCATGTCAATAAAATAATACTTACAGCCTTTTCTGAGAATCACTGCACTTTATATGCAGTAGGTAACATGAAATGTGACAAAAATGTGTTAATATGACTAAACTAGCATGTTTTTGTTGAACAGATGTTTTGTTTTTGCTGTAAATGAGGACATAGTGAGAACGAGCAGGAAAGTTAAACTATGACAAATAATTTCAAGACCACACATACTATAATTACACATAACTGAATTATTTTTCATTTCTATCTTCTTGAGACGTGAAACTGATGTCCGTGAACCTCGCAGATAAAAAGGGTACTTTGGGGCAGCATGCTGTGCGGTGACCCCCTTATCCACGTCTTACTCCTGCTTTATTAGATTTTACATATTTCCTTATTTATTGGACTTTACTTAAGAAAACAAGCCCAGAAACCTCCAGCCTGTGACTGACTGTATTTCCAAGTTACTTCACAGAAAAACCAGCCCAGTTTCCTCTGTAAACCACCGTACCACAGGTGAACAGTTACTCAGCTATTTTATTTAAAGAGTAATGTGTTATAGTAACCGTTACCGGCAAAAGAAAACAGCGTTACTGTTCCCCAACACGAAATGAAACTTAGGTAACAGTAGTTTTCTAACCAGGTAGCTTACATGATAACTAGTCAGTCATCATTAACGGAACAGCTTTACTCAACTTACATCATCTGTTTGGGGTAAAACTCCAACGTTTTCTGTCGTTTGCTGGCTCTGGTTTGCTGGACATGAGGAACACCTGCATCTCTCCTGCTGGCAATCTGCCGCATGCTTGCGATTAGCGCGTGTCACATGGTGCCTTCAAATACAACACGGAAAACACGTTCCCGCATGTAAATAATGAATTTAATAAAAGTGCAGAGACAGAGGGCACAGGAGGAGCGGGGGACATCTACCAGGCCTCAATTACACCTGTGTATGTGTGTGTGAAGGAGAATGATGGAGAGAAAAGGTGCTATGAATGAACAGCATGATTTTTCCCAGCTGGTCGGGGCCCCTCCTCCGTTTGGGGGCCCCAGGCAAATGCTGACTTTTGCCTAATGGTAAGTCCGCCTCTGTTTGCAGATATAGTCTGCACCTCCATGAGAAGTGAGGTTTTCCAAACTGATGCTTTTAGCATTTTAGTTGATGAAATAAAAATGTCCTTTGTAAATAGGTACTATTACAAAGGACAAGTATGTAAATGTTTCCTAACATTTGAAGCAGCTGAGTGTGTTGATGCAGAAGCACTTGAACAAAAAATTACAAATGTACTACAAAAGTATGGCCTTTATTACAAAAAACACCTGGTAGGGCAAGCTTATGATGGTCCCTCGGCAATTAGCGGGTAAAAACATCCGTGTGAAGGCTTGCATTAAAGCAGAGGCTCCATTAGCACTTCACATTCACTGCAATGCACATTGCTTGGATTTAATGTAAGATGACAGAAAAAGCATCCCTGAAGCTGTTTCTTTTCTCTTCTGCAGAGACTGTGCTTGTGTCAGGGTCACGTATGCAACAAAGGTGGTGGGAAGCACAGAGGGTGGTCCGCAAAGGCTGATAGACACAGTGCCTAAGTTGTACAAGTTTCTATTGCAGATTTTCACAAAATTAAAGCAATATTTCAAAAATTTTCACATTGCGATTTGCAGGTATGTCCATTGAATGTTGCTAGGTGCTTAGGCTGTAATTCTTGTAAAATCTCATCCCATGAGACTTTGTCATGGAAACAATTAAAAAAGAAGTTCTGACAATCATCCAGATGAGAACGTTCATTCAGGTTTATTAAGAACTTATGCATAAAGAGAGCTGTCACAGATGCACACGGCATCTGTATGAGGACCCTGGTTTACAGAAGATGAGTTCCCCCTATAGCCTTACAAGAGATGTGCATTTGTTAGAGAGGTCTTTTGCATGTAAAGAGAGGCAAACAATGGCTCAGACAGGAAAGGAAGAGAATTGAGTGGCTCATAGGAGATGTTGACCTTACAGTATATCTTACAGAGTGATGAGGAAGGTCTTTGGCTTCTTGTATGCAAACATTTGTCAGTGTCTGCCTTTTGGGACAGACATTTGGTTTCTCGATTAGCTTTAAGATGTGAATTGGTCTTGTAGGAACATTGACTTGATTAGTTTTTCTCAGGTACAGCTACTTAGAACAGCTACTAGTTTGGACTACACACATTTCTACAACGGAGTGGAATAAATGATAAAATTTCCTCTACAACTCTTTTCCAAAACTGCATTTTGCTGTTAGAATCACAGTTATACTTTTCTCTGTATGTAAAAAGATTTCCTTTATTTGAAATGAACTGGTCATCTGAACACCTACGTCACGTCTGGTGATGTGTGTGAAGTGTTTCCAGTACACTACTGCGATATACAGTATTTCAATATTGACACATCTGAAAAATCACCTCATGAGAGCGTTAACATATTTTTTTCGTGATATTTGTGTTTTTTCAAAATTTTGGTGTTTCCATTACCAGTTTTTATTGTTATATCTAGGTTTTGCACAATTTTAGGGCTAATGGAAATGCAGCTAGTGATGGACAGACTGTCAGCCATGATATAACTACTGAAAAATATCAGAAGTCAGAAAAAGTGAGAGAGCCGTAGGAGCAAGTGGCTGTGGCCCAAACAGATGTGAAGTTTATTGGCCTTCTTATATCATTCATCAAAATTTTAGGTGAAGTAAAATTTATTTTAAATGTTCTACAATCTTCTAAACTGATTTTGCGTACAGCTGTTACTCTTGTTGATTCAGTTGTAAACTCATTGGCCCTCATTTATCAAACGATCGTACGATAAAAATCTGTGCGTACGACCATTTCCACGCAAGACTCGGCATTCATCAATTTGGACATGATCGTATGATATAGTTGTTGCGCGGTCCTTCTGGTAGCTAATCAGAAGTGCTGTTCATTTGGCATATGATAAGAGAGGTTAATGATGTCTTAATAAGTCATTGTACAGACCTGGACACAGATTTCAGAAGCGTGTTGTTTTTAAGCAGGCACTCAGCTGGCCAGCTAGCTAGCTCAGAGCTCGGCAGGGACCGGGATGCAGCGGTGAAGAACCACAGAAGCGTCGCTTAATGTTACACGTTTATTAACAATATAACTGGTCATATGCGGCAGAGGACTGTGTAGTCAAATATTGCACGTGTCTCAGCGGTCGTTAACGATGTTCTGAGCGGTCAGCTGTCTGGTGTCGGACTTCTGAGCGTACCCACGGCGAACTCCCATCTTCCTGCTTTGGTGTTACTTAAAAAGGCCCTGCGTAAACCCCTCCCCTTTTCTCTGGCATGTAGTCCTCTGGCTGTCGTCCCTCCCATCACTGCTAGCTAAACAGTTGGCCTAAAAGACTACAAAGTCCATCAGGCCTTTCAGTCTGTGAACGACACGTCAGCTCTTAAAGTGACCCCGTCTTAATAGCACTCTCTCCAGGTTCATAATTGTGACACATCGCCCTAAACTTTATCAGTCGTCCTTGTCATAATTTAAACAGTACATAGTTTTAAAAACAGTCCATCTGCTACCACAATACGAGCAAATCTCACAACAGCTCTGAGTTCGTGTACTCAAGTTTGAGTCACTGAGGAGGAGGTTGCCGCTCCAGCACTCACCACCTCCACTTCGCCTGAGACAACATCGCCTACCAGACCTGCTCAACTTCCGCTGCAGGCTCGCCACCTGAGCGAGAGGAAAGGAAAACCTCTCTCTCACCAACGGCTCAATGGAGACTCGACTTCCCTAAGTCATGTCTACTGCGGCGGAGTGTGTTGGGCTTCACCTACCCTCCCTCTCATTGCCCCCAAAGCCGGTGAACCGTCTCCGCCACGGGTTACGGCCGGGCTCAACCACCCCGACCTGCTTCTGTCTCCCCAGCATTTCATGGCAGGAGCCGCTGAAGACCAGGACGACAGTCACAGGGGTGACTTCTTTCGTGCGTTTGCAGGGCCAAACGGAGACTGTGTTTCCCGGTGTGCCCCCGCTCGAAGACGCTTTGGCTGCACTCCTCATCCCGCTATCAGCTGGCTGGTCAGGGTCCAGAAGGATGCTATGTGTGGCTAGTAGTAAGTAGCAGCAGCAGCTACTAGCAACAGCAGTAGCTAATAACATGAGTGTGCTAGGCATAGCAGCGGCAGCTTCCCTTCTCCGCGACAACCCCCCTCCCCAGACAATGTGGAGTTCCTCGGTTGCACTTCGGCCAAATGAACACCTCATTCAGAGTCGCTACTACTGCTGGGCGTGTTATATCCCTGTTGGCCGTCAGCTCTTGCCACGTCTGGCTGGGTCTCACCGTCCTCCCAAAAGAGACCAAGACGATTTCTTTGCAGCACCGGTCTCGCCTTTTCGGCTCCTCACTATGGTGACGCAACGGCTGAAGAGGCTGGAGGAAGAAAAAGCGCAGCCTAGCCGTAGCATGGCCAGCTACCGCTAGCTGCCGCTGCTAAGCTGAAGGGAGAGACCAAGCTGCCCCATCGATGCGCTGCGGTCAGGCGAAGCGAACGCCATCAGCGAAGAAGCCGACGGCTACTGTACGTACATGAAAATTTCAGTGGGCCATCACGTGTACGCGATTGGAGGAGAGATGTACCCATAGAGTCCAGTAGAGGGCTCCGCCTGTGTTAATATAACTAGGGTTACAATATTGTAACCTTCGTTTCTGTGCTCAAATTAATGAAGACTCACTTGATGAGCAATGAGTACCCCAGCAACTTGACTGTCTTGAATAAGAAAAAGGATCAATCTTAATAATTTTGTAGAGATTTTTGCTAAAATATGGAACATCAGGTGAATTACAGTTCTTAAATGCTGAAGCAATTAATACTGCAATAACAACTGAAATAACAGCTTAAAATTATTTTTTTCTGAAATGCTTGTTTCTCAAACTTGAGGAAAATATCTTAGATAAATATTGCCTTTTTAATGAAAATTAATTTTAAAAAATGAAACTATTTATGTAGCACTTTTCATAGATAAAAAGTAGCACAAAGTGCTTCACAAAATAAAATGCAATAAAAACATGATAAATTTGAAGGGGCACGCAATGCATAGCAACAGGCAGAGTTTTACTTGAGTTGCGACAAGGATAACCAATTTAGTGTACAACCCCAAAATTTCCACTGGCCTAATCTGGCTACCCATTACAAAAATTTTCTTGGGGTGCCATTGGCTGCTGGGCAGCAGCAGACTCAGTGTACATAAATGTCACTATGCCATCAAACGAGTCAGGAATGCAGGGGTTTTAAGGTCAGAAAGTTACATAATGCAACTCTAAGGCATGCAAACTGCACTGGTCAAAAGTTTGAAAACACTCTTCCAGTGGATTTAATGAAGAAGTGTGTCCAAACATTTGAATGGTAATGTCCTGTACGCTATTCTGTTCAACTTCTAGTTAAAGTTTTTTTATAACTCTTAAAAAGACCTCCATTTTGTCAAAGTTGAAAAAAAATTAAACAATTACATAACATAAATTAGTTGAGAAAACAATCTTTATTTCAAGATAATGACAAAAAGACAAGCTACATATAGGGAATATATGAGGTACCCCAAACTTACTGTCCACAACCTTCCACCATGCAGGGCCGGCCCGTGGCTAGGGCAAAATGCTAAGGGCGCCTGCCATCAGGGGGCGCCAGAAATCGTAGTGAGCTGTGCGTCACTTTCTTTTGAACTTACAAATATGAACATGGGCGTAGGGATCTCTGAAGAAAGTCATTTAAATTCCATAGAAAACATGTTCCGTATTTTAAAATTAGTATCATGTGTAAAACATGTCATTTAACACACTTTTTTTCCTCAGGGAACATACTGTATGACCCGCGAACAAGGAGGCACTGAAGGGATCACACATACACTTGACTCATGGTGCAGTCAGAGCAAGACATAGGGGGCCACAAAGCAGGATGGGAAACATGCAAATACCCTTTTCCCCAGCGGGCCAATCACAGCAGCCACGACAGTATTAATAATACCAGGTAGTGTTTAGAGGGCTTATTCCTCATTGTTTCTTAAGAAAAGAATAAGTCCACATTTAACTTCAAAGCCTATTAAATAGTAGCCCACTTTCCTAATAAGCCCAAGTCCCCGCCCCCCCACCAATCAGACCTCCTTTACCTGCTACTCGGTTTTCATTTTTTGTTGAATCAAAAAAGTCAACATGTCAAAGCGTCCCAAACTGCCTGGTGCCCAGGGGAGGACACAAAGAAAAGAAGAGGAGGAAAAACGCGACAAAAAAAAGAGGTAGGTGAGAGTTAGAGTAAAGATGATGTTAATTATTATGTTTCTGTTCCAGAGGTTCTGCTGCAGAACAATGATCACTAATGGCATCGGCATTAGCTATTAGCATAACATGGTTTGCTAATCAATAAATAGCCAGCGCTATCTGTTAGTTTTAACATCAGTTAATGTTATAGAAGGGCCCAGTTGTTATGGAAAATAGTCATTTAAGTACCCCCCTCTTACTTTTCTTGGGCAAATGTGTAAATATGAGATCTGTCAGCATGTGTTGTTAATTGCATTTACATGGTTATCTCACGTTTTTCCAGCTTGTAACAGTCAATCAAAATACTACTCATTTTCCATAGTTATAAGGCTAGCTGTTAGCTGTGTTACAGCTCATATTGTCTAAAGTGTGTTTATCACGTTAAACTGTGCACCAGTGCCCATCGTATATGTTACAGCATGACGTTCCCACATGCTCCAGTATATTATACTGCAGCTTACTGATTCTTTGCATTCTGCTGATTAGCATTTCACTGTAATGACAATAAAAAATTGAAATTATTAGTGATATATGAAATACTAATATAATTTAGTAATTAAAAAATTACATCGTATATTATACACTATGTACTGTATTATGCAATTTTTTCATTTATATTATTTCATTTTATTTTAGTCTTGAAATCGTGTTTATTATTAGACTGGTGTCACATATTCCTCTTCTGTCTTCACTCTTCAGATGCGCTGCTGAGGTTTCTCAGTCCCACCATTGCGAATCCTCCTGCCGCCTGCACCTTAGCACCACAACCAGCAGTGATGCAGCAGCATCAGGCAAGTTCATTTCTTGTATTTGTTTCTTTTTTAAATATTTTCAATGTGCAAATTGTTTTATTTAAATAAAAGAATGTCCAAGGCAAAGCTTATAAGTTTCTTGTGAGTATATGTACACTAGCAGTGCAAGTACTGTACTGCGATGCAAGGAGGCAGCACCTAAAATCTTGCCTAGGGCACCAGATTGGTTAAGGCCGGGTCTGCCACCATGTAGTTTTCATTCTATGTTTAAACAAAGTCCTGCAGCACACAAAGCGCTGAGGCAGAAAAAAAGAGGTTCACAGACAATGGGACTATGCACAGCTCCACCACCTCCTGAACTTTAGGTTGCTCCTTTGTTTCCTGTCTTTCATTACTGGACAAACTGATTAATTCTGGTGTGTCTGACCTCAGTAACTGACCAGACACCCCTGGATTAATCAGTTCGTCCAATAATGAAAGACAGGAAACAAAGGAGCTACCTTATGATCAGGAAGTCCTGCATAAAGCCCATTGCTCACAAGAAATTTGTTCACAAGAAATGTTGCTCACAACACAAACAGAAAAAGATCGAGGTACTATCAGAAGGAGACAAATGCTCGCAAATTGTACAATTAATTTTTAAAAAAAGAAAAAAAAATTCACCCAAATAGAAAAAGAGACGAATATGCTCACAATGATCTAATAAAAGTTTTTTTTTTTTTAAAGTCCATCCATCCATTTTTTTTTAGCCTTATCTGAGGTTGGGCTGTGGAGTCAGATGCCTAAGCAGGGAAGCCCAGGCTTCCCTCTCCCCAGCCACATCCACCAGCTCATGCAGGGGGATCCAAGGCATTCCCAGGCCAGCAGAGAGACGTAGTCCCACCTCGTGGGGACATGTCCAGAACACCTCACCAGGGAGGCATCCAGGAGACATCCCGGCCAGATGCCCGAGCCGCTTCTCTAGATGCGGCGGAGCAGCGGCTCTACTGTACTTTGAGCGTCTCCCGGATGACTGAGCTTCTCATCCTCTCTCTAACTGAGAGCCCGGCTAACCTGTGGAAGAAACTCATTTTGGGCACTTGTACCTGCAATCTCGTTCTTTCAGTCACGACTTTTTAAAGGAATGTCTACTGTATTTCATTTTAATGCTTTTTCTGCACTTCTGTAATGTTTTTAATATGTCGTTAAACAAAATTAGAATTGTCCTGGACATGAAAAGTGCTGTACAAATAAACTTGCCCTGTCTTCAAAAATAAATAAATAAATAAATACCGAAAAAAATTTAATAAATAAATAAAAAGTACAATGGGTTCCACAACCGTATACACAATTTTTTTCTGTTAGTGTTGTGAGCATTTGTCTTGTGAGCAACTGTCATGGAATCGTGAACAGATGGTTATGAAAAGTCATTTCCCAGTTTTTCAAATTCTGAGTATCCAACAACATGCAGCAGGCTGGGCTGGAACAACCAACTTGGTCCTCGGCCAGTAATTGATACAATGAAATTAACACCTCAGTAATCTCTGGTCAGTATATTTCCTCAAAATGTTTAAAAATTTTAGAGAAACAATGTGGTATCCACTGACAGACTCAATTTCAAGACTAATTCACTGTTTCACACTGTTTGTTTAAGTTAAATATCCATGATTGTCTAAATTTATGCTGAAATTGAAAGGATCATCAGTTTTAAAAAATGCTTCTGTGTTTGATCCCCACATCAGTGGTTATTAATTATATTCCTCAAGATATAGCCTCCTACTGGGTTCTATCCTAACAAGTTGGTAATTACACGTGTTGGGTGTTGGGTCTCTGAAATGAAAGAGATCTTCTGCTAGAACAAAATTAAAAAACACTGTTGTATCCACAAGAGTATGTAATTACTTTCACAGTTTGTGTCTTCAAAAGCCAGTTAGTGATTGTTCTCCTTTTATCATAAGCTGAGGTAAATAGCATACAGACCTCGAAGACTAAAATTCTGCTTGAGAAACAGTCACAATATTAGATTTTCACTCTACAACCATAGTGGTGAACAGCATTTTTCACAAAAACATGAGATCTGTATTGGGGCTGTAACGGTACACAAAAATCACAATTCGGTTTTTCTTCAGTACAGTAATGAAAAAAAATACAAACATGTTGTAATTTTCACTAAAATTTTACATCAAAGCGGTTTTTGTTTGTTTGTTTTAGGTTTTTTTTGGCAAATTGTTTGAATGCAAAAAAATAAACATAAATAAAGAAAATATTTTAAATGAAGTCCTGCTGTTTGTTTTTTACACTTTTCAATGAAAAAGTGGAAAAAAAAACATGCTTTCACATCTAAAGGGCCCTTCACATCAAATGCGCAAAGCGCAGTTGGCCAGCGGCAAACCCATACATTGTGCAAGTGTTACCGCAGCGGCAGCGCGTTCCGCCATGCTGCCAAGCTCAGTGGCGCACAAGTTGGGCGCATGCCGCCACGGTACCGCTGCGCCTGAATTGAAAAATTTCCAATTCGAGTGCAGCGCGCTGTGACGACATCCTAGCGCGTCCAATAGGAGAGGCCAGTTCAGAAAAAAAAGTGGCCCTTGGTCAGCCTGAAGTAAACCTGGAAGCGGACTCCCAAGTCCTGCCTTGCCATCAGAATCCAGTGGACCCACACCCTTTAATTTGCTGCTGATCTTCTCCTCCTCCTCAGGAAAAAAGCTCTTTGCTGCGACGATGATGGGTACCTTTCACAATGAAGTGCGCCAGGGAGAAAACACTTCCTGGTCTGTCGCCTGCCACTGTGCTCTGCCGCCTTCTCTGCGCCCTACCTTGTGGTGAGCACAGCAAAAACCGCGCTCTAGATGAGAGGCCCTTTAACTGACACCATCTGAGTTTTAAGAGCAGCATTAAACAGAAACAGCTCCACTTTCATTCATCCTCATCATAAAACGTAACATCAGTTCACTCTGTTAGTCAGATTGCCTGCATAAAAAATAAATGAGTAAATAAGTAACATACTGCTGCTTTTACACTTGTTTGCGCTAAATCAGTCATACCAGTAACTCAACTCAACTTTATTTATAGAGCCCTTTAAAACAACCACAGTTGGAACAAAGTGCTGTACGCAACAAGTGGATAGGTATAAACATTTTGAAAACAACAGAATAATTGAAAAATAAAATAAAATAAATAAAAATAAATAAGTAAAAGTAATAAAACCAAATAAAATCAGCAACCAAAACAAACCATGATACACTAAAACAGAGAGTCTCATGCTGTGCTGAAAGCCAAAGAATAAAAATGGGTTTTAAGACGAGTTTTAAAAATGGACAGTGATGAGGATTGTCTAATGGGGAGGGGGAGCTCGTTCCAAAGTTTTGGAGCAGCAACTGAAAAAGCTCTGTCTCCTCTGAGCTTCCGTCTGGACCTCGGTACCTCCAGGAGCAGCAGGTCAGCTAACCTGAGGCACCGAGCAGGAGTGTAGGGGTGAAGAAGCTCAGAGAGGTAAGGAGGGGCCAAACCATTTAAAGATTTAAAAACAAATAAAAGAATCTTAAAATGAACTCTAAAATGCACCGGCAGCCAGTGGAGGGAGGCCAGGATGGGGGTTATGTGCTCCCTCTTACGTACTCCTGTTAAAAGGCGTGCGGCTGCATTCTGCACCAACTGGAGACGTGCGAGGGAGGACTGGCTCACACCAAAATAAAGTGCGTTACAGTAATCCAGCCAAGATGTAACGAAGGCATGGATTACTGTTTCAAAGTGCTGTTGTGCAAGAAAAAGGTTTGACTTTACCCAATTGTCTGATATGATAAAAGCTGGACTTGACTACAGAGCTGATTTGCCGATCGAATTTAAAATCACTGTCCATCTTAAAACCCAAGTTAGAGACTACTGGCTTTAAAAAAACAGTAAAAATGCTCAAGTCAACAGGGGGATTCATTAAGGCTACTGGGACGAAACACCATCACTTCAGTTTTTGTTTCATTTAAGTACAAAAAGTTAAGCGCCAACCAGGCTTTAATGTCATCAAGACATGCCAGTAGTGGTGCAAGGGAGAAGGCATTCTTCTTTTTTAAAGGCACATAAATCTGACTGTCGTCAGCATAGAAATGAAAAGAGATTCCATGCCTTCTCAAGATGGATTCCAGCTGCAGTAAATACAAAGAAAAAAAAGCAGGGGTCCTAACACGGAACCATGTGGAACCCCACAAGGAAGAGGAGCAGAGCTGGATTCACAGTTTCCAAGACTCACACTCACACTTCTATCAGAAAGATAGGACTTGAACCAGTCCAGTGCAGTACCACGAATGCTTATGAGGTGGTTTAACCGGGACATGAGAGTGTTGTGATCCACGGTGTCAAAGGCTGCTGTTAAATCTAAAAGAACAAGAATGACATGGTCACCAGAGTCAGTTGCTAAGAGGATGTCGTTAAACACTCTCAACAGAGCTGACTCGGTGCTGTGCAGAGATTTAAAACCAGACTGAAACACTTCCAAGACACCATGTTCATCTAAAAACGACTTGAGTTGAGCATTCACAACTTTTTCTAAAATTTTAGAAATAAAAGGCAGGTTGGAGATGGGCCTGTAGTTAACCAGCACACTGCCATCAAGGCCAGGTTTTTTAAGTAGGGGCTGGATCACAGCATGTTTGAAACCCAAAGGAACAACTCCAGAGGTGAGACTGCTGTTAATAACGGCCAGAACCGACTGCCCTATAGCAGGAAAAACTTCTCTCAAGAACCTAGGGGGGAGAACATCATGGGGAGAACCTGATGGCTTACTATGGCCAATCAGATCTTCTAAAAATGACAGAGACACTGGCTCAAGCTCCTCAAGAGCTGCAGGACAAGAGACTTGGGTAGAGGGGTCAGATGCAGGGGCAGAGATGAGAGTCCTTGCAGTAGCAACCTTATCAGTAAAAAAGTTTGCATTTAAACACAGACTTAAAAACCACCGCCGTCCCACCTCCACGACCTGATGTCCGTGGGGAGTTAAAGTAATAACAATTGGAGGGTAAAAGCTCGACCAGAGCGCTGGACTCACCGGCACCGATCCAAGTCTCTGTCACGCAGAGGAAATCCAGGGCGCGGGAGCTGAAGAAATCCCTCAGGATGAAAGTTTTGTTTGCCAGGGATCTGGCGTTCACCAAGCCAATCCGCGAGGGCGCTGGGGACCACAGTCCGGTAACATTCAAACTTGTGTGATTTAGCTTTAGATATGCTACGTTGGAAGAGTTTCTGAGTACATATCCGACCCGAGTCGGCACACTGTTTTTGTTTTGTCAGCTTTTTTTTTCCGTCCTCCGAGGTGCCCCCAGACCAAGTGGAGGTGAAGTTTAATTGGTCCATCACTCAATTATGTCCAGTGGCACACAAAAACGTAATGAAACAATAAAGAGCTACTGTAAATAAACAAACCTGCGCCCAACAGTTCAGTACAGGGTTGTGACAAACCGAGAGTAGTGTACTGGTCACTTCAACACAAATACACATATCGTTACAAACCTAATATATATATATATATATATCGGTATATATAATATATATATATAAACTGTATATATCGTTTGTTCGTTCGTCTTCTTTTGCTTATCCAGGGTCGAGTCGTCTCATCTGGCCCCTCTCGATGAGGAGGAGCAGTGGATCTACTTTGAGCTTCTCTCAGATGACACGCACACACACACACACACACCCTACACACACACACACACACATATATATATATATATATTTGTATACACCAAATTACAATTTTTTGTTGATTTTTTTGTAAATACTAAATGGCATTCAAGTAGGGCGTAATTAACGGTAATAATTGCATAAAATCTGAAATTTTACTGTGTTCTTGCTTTATCAGTTGAAATCAAATAGCAATATATGGGTTAATATATATAGATAGCATTAGAACAGTTCTATTATTTTTGTTTGTATATATATATATATATATATATATATATATATATATATATATATATATATATATATATATATGGAGAAAACTAGTTTATCGGAACAACCCACTGAAAATTAATAAAGAATTTAATTAAACTAATACTACTTAATCGCCACAACTTTCAGTTGCTATTACATGCGTTCTATAAATGCACTGACAAATAACTTCTAAAAATGTCATGGATTTTTCATCAGCAAAGATGCCTCAAACAGTTGTGACAACCCCGGGAAACGTCCGGAAAAAATGGCTGATCTGCATGACCCGCTGTCTGTGGCAATGACGGCTGTTGCAGTTTCTGCGACTGAGGCTTCGGCTGTGACCACAAGGTCAGCATTGCAATCTTATGCCCCTTTCATTGTTAAAGGCCATGTGTCACTGGTGGGTAGTCGGATTAAGGTGCCTGTCACAATCCTGCGTGATACTGGTGCATCTGATTCATTCATCTTGTCTTCTGTCTTGCCGTTTTCTGAGAAGTCTGCCGCAGGTTTTTCATTGCCAGTGCTCAGTATGGATAAGTCTACGTTTTGTGTGCCAGTCCACAATCTTGAATTACATTCTGATTTGTTTGATGGGCCGGGGGAAATGGGTGTGCGGCCTGCGCTGCCTGTTACGGTAATCTTAGGGAATAATGTGTCCGGCAGCAAAGTCTGGTCTGAACTTCATGTTGGCCCAGAGCCTGTGCCAGAGGTTGGTGGAGGCTTGATTGTTCGGGCTCCCTGCTCTGTTATTGAGGAAATTGATTCGGTGTTGCCTGCTTTAAGTATGACGGGTTTTCCAAAGTCTGTTACACGTGAGGATCTGTGTTGGGTTGATTCTACATCGCAGCCGTGTTTTCAGAGCGTTCCTGTGGTACCCGTATCTCCTCTTTCAGCAGTAAGGCAGCCTGTGGAATATCTGGGTGCTGATCGTAGGGGATCGTTACCGTTGGCTGGTGTTTGGTCTTACTGCAAATTTACAATGTTTTGGCTGATGCGCCCTTTTTTTTTTTTTTTTTTTGTTATACTAGTCAGATCCCTGAGGGGAAATTGGGGCTCTGCATTTTACCCATCTCTGTACCCCAACTGAGCAAGGTGCTCAGGGGGTCCTCAGTGGGGTCCACAGGGGTCGGTGGCTGGTGTTTGGTCTTACTGCACGGGGTCCACCGGCGGTGGCCACGACAACGTTTTGGCTGATGCGCCCTTTTTTTTTTTTTTTTTTTTTTTTTTTTGTTATACTAGTCAGATCCCTGAGGGGAAATTGGGGCTCTGCATTTTACCCATCTCTGTACCCCAACTGAGCAAGGTGCTCAGGGGGTCCTCAGTGGGGTCCACAGGGGTCCACAGTTCACCTAGGAGTCGTGTCGGGGACTCGAACCCGGGTCCTCCGCGCCAAAGCCCACGACGCTACCACTAGGCTACCCACTCCCCTAAAGTTTTCGCTCCTCGTCCTACTCCCTAGGTGATGCGTCTTGATCTCTCCCGTCTGTCTTAATTTGCTTCATGGTACCTGTTGCTGAGGTAGGGGGTATATGATCTACAGTAGGTTGTACCTTTTTGGGGGAATGAGGTTGACTGTGTGTGGTACGGTCTGTGTTCCGGTATGTTTTCCTCCGGGCATGGCCCTGTTTTGATGGTGGGGGGTGTGACGACACCATGGGTCTTTAGTTTTGGTTTTGTTACTCATTATTCATTTCTGTCAGGTGTGCAGGACTGATTGGGGAAGTGGGAGGCGGCTGGCCAGAGTCTCTCCAGTTTCTCCATAAAAGCTCTGCCATTCTCTGGAGTAGGCCTGGTCCACCGCGCTCTTGGGCCTGGCATTTTGATTATTTTTGACCGTTTGTTTATGTTAAATAAACATTATTTTATTATACTCCTCATGACTCCCCTGTCTTTGTTGTGGCCTGCAAGCCGGCCATAACACAGTGGATATAGAAAGAGTTTGTTATCAAAGGTGAAAATAAAGTTGTGGATGCATAGTTTTAATAAAGTTAATAAGTGTTTGCTTATCAGTATAAAATCTGCAGCAATATTTTCCTAACTGGACTAAATGGGGCATAAAATTTGACATAAATCGTAAACATGCATATCAATTATTCAACATTAAAATCATAGGTTAGTCAAGCAGATAAGGTCACATTACCATAATACACCACCACTCATCATGTCCAATGAAGTTTGATCAATACACAACACAGAGAGCCAAACATAATTGCAGTGCATGATTTAAAATTGGCGTTTAATGTCATTTCTCAGAGGAAACATTAATACATGTTAAACAGTGGTTTGACATCATGTGGACCAAAATCTGGATTTGTGTTCTTTACTTAGATACCCAATCAAGCGCAAGGTTGTATTGTTGCCTGTAGCAAAAATAACATATTATACCTGATTTACATAATTGTCCACAAGTCCATGACCATATGACATATTTGACCATTCTTCCATGCATATTTCCCCTTAGACCAGTGAGAGTTGAAAATTGACTTTATGCACTGCCTATAACACTTGATCCTCCAAAAGCCGGAGCATTTTCTGACACAAACTGAAATTAACATAATTTTTTTTCTTACTCTCTTAAACAAGCAAAAACATAAATGTTAAGTATTTACTATACAGTATATATATATATATATATATACAGTATGTATATATAAATATATATATATATGCATTTGTTTTCATTATGATTGGAATTTTCTTTGAGGGGGGGGGGGGTTCTTTCTGTGTGATCACACTTATAGCCTGAACCAGTCAGAGAGATCTCAAGAGACCACAATGACATAGGATACACCAGGTGTTGTCTACCTTGAGGAAAAAGGGGGCTGTCATGAGCTGGAACTTGGGAAAATGCAGCCCACTCTGGATACTGTTAGAAGCACCATGGATTTTCAGGGATGATAATGTGCTGAAAGTCACTTGTATTCACACATTGAAGAATTCTTATTATGCTTGTATGCAGCAGGGCCAGTTTGCCTCACAAACACTTCACACTGCACATTTACACAAAAGATATTCTGGACTATATAAGAACATGCAGTATGTTTGTGCCTGGAATTTGATATTATAGAAATTAATATGGTGTGAAAGCACATGGTTGTTTTAAAGGCAATGCAGATAAAAGATCTGACCACTTCTGTTCTTTTTCTCATTTCTTTTACTTCAGACCATGCTTCACTGTATCCGAATGATTTCAACTGACATTGAACCTGACTGGCTAAGGACCATCATCAGCCATCATCATCCTTTCAAAATATATAGGCATTGTGAACACAAACATATGAAAGGAATTCAAGACAATTTGATCCTTTATGAATACAACCTGATCTTTTAAAAATATAACTTAATGGTTAATATGTCATGGAAGGTACTAGAAGGCATACCTTGGATTGGACCACAAAACTGCTTGCTTGGTTGGTTAATTTGGACTCCATTCTTAGAGGTTTGTTGGCAGCATAGTGAAACATATGATTTGAAAACATTTAAAAAGGGTGCCAGCTATATGTGTGGGGGTCAGATGTGAGTAATGTTTTGCCTGCCAAGCTCTTAGATGTTATAGCAAATGTGTGCAAAGAGGCATGATGAAAGCCTCTGGGGCCCTTATGCGTGCAATTTCTGGGACAGGACTTTAATCAAGCCACAAAAATTGCAATACAGTATGTCCTTTGTTTAGGTCTGTGACTGATTTCAGTTTCATATCTCCATGCAGAGGTGCCGATCTACATTTCTACCTTTGGGTGCTGTGAGTGAAAGCCTTACAAGACAACAAGATATATTCAGCTAAATTAATATCCCATTATTAGTGGAATTTGTGGCTTATTATTTTGTAAAATGAATTAATGAACTCACCACAAAATTAACAAATACAGCATCCATTTAAAAAATAATTTGAAGAAATTAAAATTGGTAATAAATGCGCTTGCAATTGAAACAGAAAGCAAAATTTGTAGCCAGCGCAACACAGTCCTAACTAACAGCAATTTAATCAGCAACTTAATAGCAGCTATAGTTTTTTTCACTCACCAGTCTTGTTAGTTCTTTGAAATGTTCGACTGCTTTTGGCTGCAGCTTGATGAAGCCATTGGCGATTATATCGAGGACCATGCCATCTTAAAAGTTCATAGACTACTATTTTCTCATTTAACGAGGCTGATTTTGAGACTGTAGGCTGCTTGGTGGTTTGATTAAATGAAAAACTGAAGCCACTTAAAAACACTTGATCCTCATTTATTAAGTTTAAGATATAATTGACGCCTTCTAGCCGATTCACATAAGATCTGTGCACGCCACATTCTGGCTGCACTGTTTTCATCCTGACATACCGGTCTCCATGCTGCATTCACGTACAAATGCGATGTCTGACATAAGAGTTCTACTGCTGCTGACTTCTAGAAGCGGTAATCCAGCCTCATTTAAGAAATTTTGACGTTGTCCATGTGAAAATATTTGATTCTAATCATTTTGAAGGCATAACGTTAATAATATAGCTGAGGAAGTCCGCCATGACTGAGTCAATGTAGGGAAACACTGCAGTGGATGCTGGATGAGACCAACTTTGCCATCAAGCCAACGTGGGTGCTCTGTATTTTCAGTGGGTGCTCAGGCCCCGAAGCATGGTGTCTTTGTCTCCATGTTATGAAAACTTAGATTACCCAAGCGGCAACCTCCGGTGGCCAGCAGTGATGCAACCCGGAAATGGACATTTTCTGTAATATTCCCTTCATCCGCTAGGGGCTGGCTCCAAGAGCGAGCAAATCCCCATAGACTCCCATGTTAAAAACGCCAACTTCACAGCAGAAATAAACAGGTTTACAGCCTGGTTCAAAAAATCATTTTAGGTTTATTAGGTCAAGTTTACCTTCATGTCAACTGTGAGGGGGGTGAATTTTTTTATAACTCATTCGTTTAGATGTTATTTATTCTTCAAATTACACATAATTAAGGGCGTGTCCTTATGATTGACATGCGGCAGACCGGAAGCTCCGCCTGCCGACCGGAGGCTCCTAGTTAGCTCCTTCTTTGCTCTTAATAAGGTCTCAGTTTGTTACAGAGTTGCACAACGGCGGTTTTTAGTCTGCGAATTGCAAGTCTAAGCATGTCTTACCTTAACCATGCCGCTTAGGGGGCTTATCTTTGTTAGCTCCTCTTAGTTTCGTGTTAGCTCAGTTAGCGTTTAGCCCACAGTACGTCAGCTGTCAATCATTTGCCCCGCGGCCGCGCTGTGCCCATTTTAGTGTTTTCCTGGAGTGACGACGTACGTGACACGGCAAGATGGCGACGGTAAGACACGCCCAACTGGCTTCACATTTCTCTATTCAGAAGAGACCGGAAGCTACGTCCAGTAATTATATACAGTCTATCCCTTACGGAAAAAAAATATATTTTCCATATATTTAAAATAAATATATTACATTTTTTTATCAATCTGATTTGGTAGTTGTTTGGTATGATTTCATAAATATTTAAACCATTCTGGCTTCATCAACTAATAATAATTAAGAATTGACTGCAAAAGCCAGTTAATTTTACACTTCCAAATATATGGGAATATATTGAAACTAATATATTACAATATATTGAATAATATATAAGGAATTGCCGCTTATCATATATTAGAAATTATATGGAAAAATATATTTACTTATATTTTCTAAAATATTAATCCATACATTGTTACATATATTTACACATATATGGAGACATTTATGACTAATTCTGTGTAATATATTTTATCATATCTATTCATATATGATCAGTACATTGCTGCATATATTTACACATATATGGAGACATGTATGACTAATTCTGTGTAATATATTTTATCATATATCTATTCATATATGATCAGTACATTGCTGCATATATTTACACATATATGGAGACATGTATGACTAATTCTGTGTAATATATTTTATCATATATCTATTCATATATGATCAGTACATTGCTGCATATATTTACACATATATGGAGACATGTATGACTAATTCTGTGTAATATATTTTATCATATATCTATTCATATATGATAAGTACATTGCTGCATATATTCACACATATCACACGTTCACACATATGAGAAAATATGACTAATTCTGAGTAATATAATTGGTTTATAATAAATGGTAAATATACAATTAATATAATCTATATACACATACTAATGCAAAAATGACATTGTTTTAGTGATCTTACAGAATATATATGTTGATCACTACATAATAAGTAATGCATTAAAAATAATAAGGACAAGAACAAGTTACTGTAGATTTGCAAATATTTGCTCTGTTTATTAACAAGTAAACATACAGCTTTATGAAACCATGAACTCTAGTATACTGTACTGTTTTTAATCAAATGAAAAAAAAAAAGGAACAGAGATGTGTCAATAGGGGATTATCACGCTTACCGGAACTTCCCGGTATTTTGACACTTCCTCTTCCGGGCCATGTTAACGACAGCCGTTCCTGCTCTGTTATACTGTTTAAATCGGATAAACTCCAAACATACTTAAGTTTTCATTCCAGACTGAAGTGATACTGACACCGCACGACACCGGCACTTCACAACATGCTAGCATTAGCCAGCTAGCGTTTACTGACGTGCTTAACATTGTGCGTCTTAAAACACACAAACATCTGAAAATCGGGTCTGTACCCCCCCCTTTCCAGTGGAACAACTGGGGACTGCCAAGAAAGGAGACGCTTTCAGATGCTTGTGTGTTTTCAGCCGCACAAAGTTAGGCACGTCATCGAGCTGGCTAATGCTAACCTGCCAACACGACTGTGCAGACTGCCGGCTACAAACAAACGTGTGTCGTTTTATTACAAAGTTCGGTCCTTCACCGCGGCGAATCGGTCGTTTTGATCCACTTCTTCCTTAGCATCACTTCAGTCTGGAATGAAAACTTGGCATTGGCGTTTATCCGATTTACAAAGTTTAACAGAGTAGTAGCTGGCGGACTATTGTTAGCAGGTTAGCATTAGCCAGTTCGATAACGTGCCTAACTTTGTGCGGCTGAAAACACACAAGCATCTGAAAGCGTCTCCTTTCTTGGCAGTCCCCAGTTGTTCCACTGGAAACGGGGGGGGGGGGGTACAGACCCGATTTTCAGATGTATGTGTGTTTTAAGACGCACAAAGTTAAGCACGTCGGTAAACGCTAGCTGGCTAATGCTAGCATGCTGTGAAGTGCCGGTGTCGTGCGGTGTTGTGCCCCACCGGCGACAAACAAACGTGTGTTTTATTATAAAGTTCGGCCCTTCACCGCGGCGAATCGATCGCTTTGATCCAGCTTTTGATCCAGTATCACTTCAGTCTGGAATGAAAACTTAAGTATGTTTGGAGTTTATCCGATTTAAACAGTATAACAGAGCAGGAACGGCTGTCGTTAACATGGCCCGGAAGAGGAAGTGTCCAAATACCAGGAAGTTCCGGTAAGCGTGATAATCCCCTATGATGGGATCTTGTCTAGTCAGCTTTACTGCTTCGTTGTTTTGCCTGGTGTCTCAGTTCACAGATTCTTGTGTTGATGGATTTCCTCACATCTGATGTATTGGTCCCAGGGTGATGCTTTTGGACAGCATCTATAAATGTAGATGTTCACAAAAAGACAGTTGTAATTTTAGTAAGTGATTCAACCATAATCACTGAATAAATGAATTGGCAAGATAAGTAAAAATTTGTGATGCTGAAATAGTGCAAGTCTGAGTTGGTAGTGCTACAAATGGACATGTTATGGCACATCACATTTAACATAGATGACTTATATTTAAACTTAAATATATACATTTAAAAACTGCCTGTATTTGCCCGGGCTCTTTAATTAGCAGCCAACTGCTCTCAAGTTGAACCTGAGATGGGTAAAATGCAGAGAATGAATTTCCTAATTGGCTCTTTAATTGGGATTGATAAAGTATATTATTATTATTTCCAATAAACTTTGCCATACCAAATTTTCTAATAACACTTCCATTGTTTGGTGTTAGACCAAAATGAAAAAGGAAAAAATTTCCAGATGACAAATAAAAAAAACCTAGAACACAAAGAATCCGAAAACATTGTCAGTTCATAGTTTTCCAAAGCCTTTGTGGATTTGTTCTCAGAAGTCCAAAGACTGGGTTATGACTGATAGTAAATGCTGTCTCTCTCTGTTTCCACTGAGCGGTACAGTCCGAGTCACTACAGTTCCGAAATGTTACAAAGTAGGGCTGGACGATATAGAAAAAAAGATTATTAAAAAAAATCTGTATTGATCGATATCGATAAAACACTAGATCAATAAACTTTGTTAATTCTTTACCTAGTAAAGCGTGAAGCTTTTTCCCATCAAGTGCTTGTCGTCTGTCTGCATTGGGATCCACTTTGTTTTTTCCACCAGTCAGGTTGGACCTCAGCAGAACATCGATGTCAAAAAGACCCATCAGCAGGACTCGTGCCATCCCATTGGCTGTTTTTTGGGCCTTTGCAATCTCCCAACAGTGAGCTGAGACACTGACGCCATCAGTCCCCATTTTTACCTTATCAGCAACATAAAACCAACAAAATCACCAGAATGCACTTTTTATAAAAGCAAACATGCATGTTGATAATAATCAGAAAAAAAAAAACTTACTTCACTAGGTGCAGCGTCAGCCTCAGCCTCAACCTGAGGGATGGTGGGACCTATAGCAGAAGCTTCTTTCTGCAGGACCTTTCTGATGTCCGTCAAAACAGACGGAATTTCTGGAAAATAATTTGGATAAACGCTAATTAAAAGTACATCAAGAAAATGTCATGCCTTAGCAAGTGTATCCAGTTACAAAACCTGACTATACTAACAACCAATTAACTGGTCAACAAAGGAAGGGTCTCAAGTACGTAATAACAAAGTGACATCACTAGAAGCAGCAGTGGCTTATAGTAGAGCATAGGGTTGTCATGATACCAAATTTGTGTTTCGATACAGATACCATTTTGTATTTTGATACTTTTCGGTACTCTTCTATACTTATTTTAAAATAATCAAATAAATAAGTAAAATCTTCAATCCTCTAAAACACAGAGAACCAGGAACATAAAGCCAGTAGAACATAAATATGTGAATGTGATATTTAGTGTAAAGCGCTAAGCACTATATAAGTACAGTCCATTTTACCATCATTATTATTATTATTATTTAAAGCCCACAAAGACGCTTGCAAAGCTAAGCTTTGACGTCACTAGTTTGGTTGGTGCGGCTCTGAAGAGGAAACTCTGACTCCAGATCATGTGTGAACATTTTATAGAGAAAATGAGGAAAATGATCCGAAGACTGGGAGTCTGGTAAACTAGAGGTCCGCAGAGGAAAGCCTGAAGCTGCTCTGAGTGCTGAGCTCTGCTAACCGGTATCGATATCTGCGGTATCGGTCCGTATAAACATCGCTGCATAATTCTCCAACTCCGTTCCTCTTTATGCCTCTTATTAGAAACACCTCAATCGGCAACACTCATAAATCCCTTCGCAACGGTCCGATGATCAGAACAGCTCTGCAGCAGGTTTCTCTGAAATGACGTTATAAACTGTTTCTAACCGGGACTCCCCGTAATCAGCGGCAGGTCCCGTTATACCAAACACAGCACTCTCCCTCACCATCCTGCAGCCTGGATGCTGAACAGCAGCCGCTCCCACAGGTGCAGCCAATCCGCTCTGCTACAGATCAGCCCCGGCTTCCTGTCTAGTCACGCGGCCTACGGACTGGAAAGCATCTGCAACAGGATCTGGATGCTGGACTGGTCTTTCAGCTTCGCCTTTCATTATGTCCATCTTCTAAATTGTGTTACGGTTGTTAGTTGTTGTGTAGCTGGTGATACCGATGGTTCAATGTGGAGCTGGAGCGCAACGGTGACTTCAAAGCTGCCACATGGCAGTGTCCTAACTATAAAAACATAAAATGTTGCTACGTTTTTCTCTTATATGCTCATATTTTCCATGTACTTTTAAACTGGCAAATTAATAAATTTAGTTTGGTTGGCGGTTTCATTTCCCTTTAATCATCCTCTTATTTTGCGGTTGGAAACCTTAGACCTTCCCTCCCTTACCCACCTATCCCCGTACCCCTCTTACTATCAAAATTTTTCCCTTTACCCCTGCGCCTCCTTCCCTCCATCCTGACAACCCCTCCTGCCCAGGCTTCCCCACCTCCCCTCCCCCCCATTACCACTCCCCCCCCCCCCCAAAACCCACAACCAATGAACTTTAAACTTGAATACCTGACTTCTGCAGCAAAGCAGCTCAACTGGACTGACTATGTACCCAGCACCCTACCTTACTGCCCCGATTCCCATCCACCCCGACGCCATTCATTTAGCAGCAGACCCTGCAACCCAGAACAATCTACCTTGACAGCTTTAACTGTTCTGTCTACATGCCCTATATGCTATACCCCTTTTGCCTTCCATCTTCTCTTGCTACCTCTCATCCCCACCTGCCTGCTTTTAGCCTGTGCTCTTTCTCCCTCAGCTATTTCAGTGCGTTCTTTATCTGCCCAAAAGGCAGCAAAGTCCATGGCAAGCAAATTAAAACCCCAACAGACAGATAACAGACATACTGAGATCTTTTACACAAGTATGAGAAAGAAAGCCAAACTGTTATGTTAATGAGCTTAACATTTCAAAGTTTTTCATTAAAAAAAGAAAGAAAACTTCTTAAATCTTTAAATAGTGTTGTATTTCTTTTATGGACAACCCCTGTTTCTGTTGGCCTAAGCCACTGCTGATCTTCTGAAGGATACTTAAGTTGTCACTTGAACTGCCTGCAGCAGTAAAAATGTATTTAATCTCATCCAGCTTTTTTTTGGATGACTCACGCACCATGAAAAGCTCTTAAATTGGCGAAGATGGTCTGAGCACTGAACTCAAATCTAAATCATTTTGGTCTTTGGGTGATTTTCCAAGTAAAAAAATGTGTAAAGTAATAACTCTCCGAGACTAAATCAAATGTAAAGTATTCATACAATGACAAGATATTTTATAGAGCCTGAGGAGTCACGTGATAATTCTGAGCGAAACGGAGTCGCGCCGCCATGATGTTTACAGATTTGACTGTCAAAACGAGAGCTGTCGGGAGTTTTAACATTGGAGGGAAAAGGAGCAAAGGAGAAAAGGCGTACAGAAATAATTTAATGTCTAGCACAAAGAAGACTTATTTGGAGAAACTAGGGGACATATCCGGACTGGACCCATCTGAGCTGAATGGCTCAGAGTGGGACAGTAGTCTGGACCGCTTACCTCCGTCCTCCGTGGAGACATGCGGCTGATGCATTGTGAATTATTTAGTCTTCACAATCAGTTTGTAACGTGGTAATATTTGTAATTTTGCTCTGTTAATGTTAGAGAAGTGTTATTCTGCCTTTTCCACGGTTAACTGTTATGCAGCTAGTTAAGAAAACATTTGTGAGCTGTCAGTAAACACATGTAAGGAGGACGATATTTAACGTGGTTTCAATCATTTTTTTTATAAAATAGAAAACAGTGATGAGTGTGTGTCTGATTTGTGAAAGACCAAAATATGTCAGATGTCAGTGGTGTCGAACATCACGAGTATATGACAGATAAAAGAAAGTAACCGGAGTCTTCATCAACTCATGTTAGCTTGAGTGCTAGTCTTGACAACAACGATTTAGCATAGCTACGTTTGCAAATGCACAGCAAACAAGGACGATCTTATCCAGGGTCGTAGTGTCCGGTTCATTCTCACAGCAAAGCAGCATCTTCACAGGCACACTGGTATGACTGGAATATTGTTTACCTGTTCCTACAAACACGATGACATGTTCCACATGACTGCTCCCAGCTGAGCACGGCCGTGTGTGAGGGAAGGAGCTTCATAGTGGCGCAAATCGTACTGATTGATTCCTCATTATTTAAACTATCTGCAAGGACAGAATCACGGAGTAGTTTTTAAGGATACCACAATTATCAGTCACAAAGGGATCACTAGCTGGAGAACACACGGCATGCTGCATGTTGCTAATCTCTTTCCTTCAGACTGCAGCTGTCAGCCACTTGGCGCCCCCTGTCACTTCAGCAGTTTACAATCTGATTTTTTTTTTCTTTTTTTTTTTTTTTTTCAAACCGGAGATCTTGAAAAACCGTAACTCGCCCTTGTTTGTCTTTTTTTTTTATCATCTTGACTGAGCGAAGTGCTGGCACTGTCCTTCACTCAACAATATAACCCAGCATCTCCAGTCACGACCAACGTAGCTCTCAGTAAGCGTGCAAGAAACATGCCGGAACGCCGGTTCGGAGGGGCGGGGCGACACGCTGTGACAACTCCTCAGCCTCTATACAGTAGTTTTTAATCACTTAATAATTATGATGTTGCTAACTATTAAATTATGGAAAAATATATACCATGTTCACTACACAAATTTCTATACAGAATAAAAGCACCAAAGGCCTACATTGCTTTAAAATGTACCTGTATATATTTTTTTGACGTACTAAATAGCAATTTCAGCAAATAAAGTCAGTAATGATTTTTTTTTTTCTAAAGGTATCGGCTTACCTGCTAACTGAAGCAACACTGCCTGTTCCACTTCCCATCCATTAGGAGGCCTCTTGGTGTTTGCTAGGCGGCATTCCACAAAGTAGGTTTTAGCCATATCCTCCGGATTGAAGTCAATAATCCAGCTGGTAGGGACTATACTGACTGCGTCTTTGTCCGGACCCTGAGTCCAAGAAACAAGGGCAAACTTGTTCTTCGACATTTTAGTCTAGTTTTTGCTTTATTTTTAGCTCGTTTAGTCTTTACCGCTCCCTCTTTACTTTTTACCGCTCTTTTTACGTCTCTGTATAGTGTACAAACTTACCCCGCCCTACTGTGATATGATTGGTTGACATTGCAACATTACTGTTCAATGATTGGCCAAAGGGGGAGGGGGGACCAATAGAAGCGATCGAAGCCAAACAGGCACTGATAGAGTTGCGCTAGCTAGTACATCCTGTTGCTGAGCAGAAAATGGATCGATTGAAAAGAAAAATAGGAAAAGAAAACTTAAAATCTTCTGCAGTGAAGCCCAAACAATGGTGGTCCACACTGGGGATATAATGATTCATGTTATAAAGTAAAAGTAGTGAATTTTGAAGAGATGTTGTGAGGCTAGATGACTTGTACTAATGTAAATATGCCACTGTATTTGTCATATTAAATGTATTTAGCTGTTAATGAAATAAGATGACTGAATATTTGATACCCTTATATAAACCATCTGACTTAAAAAAAACTTGGAATAAAAGAATAAGATGTAAACATGTGAAACCCTTTTGTTATTGTTGCCATATATAATCATATATCCACCAATATATTGTCATACATGTTCCATGAATATATTAAAATATATTCAAACATATATGTCATGATTAGCCATATATGGAAATATATGTTTTGATATATTGCGGTATATTTTCCAATATATTCCAATATATTTTTCTTTCATAAGG
>JALJCO010000347.1:0-32661 GCA_023101725.1 Atherinomorus stipes | reverse complement strand
TAAGATCTTCTGGGCTGATGGTATCTTCCGCGTTTCCCTCCAGGGTGTACCCTTCACTATATTGCTTTTTTGTTTGTTTGTTAATTTTACTGATTATCTATTATATTGGCAAATGTTAATAAGTTGAAGCCTTAAAGTTGCTAACTCGCCTGGTTTGAATTGTCTACCGTCTCGTAGGAATTACGTCACTACAGCGTCATCACTACAGCGACTCCTCCTCACTACCTCCTCACTATTATTGTGATTTATTATGCGTTATTACATGTGCAGTGTTTTGTAACGCTCTGTGGATTTATTAACCTGGTGAACACAAAGTGTAAACACATGCCAAGTACAGATAACTAGCTCTTTGAATTGACAACCTTTTGAACAGTTTGCCAGTCGAATGACTTCAGCTAACAAAAATGCTGAAAACCACCACGCATGGTGATGGTGGTGGGGTGTAACTGTATGGTACGGAGTCGTCGCTGGACAGTCTGTCAATCTGTGACCGTGAGAAGAGCATACACACATGCTTGATCCTCTCCGTGCCTCCATGATCGACATGTGTAGCCTTATTTTGTTATTATAATTTTTATTCCATTTTAAATTTGGGATGTGGTACATATAATGGTTAAGACTTAAGTCCTCTTCTGTGTGGCCTTTTGAGCTTATGCTGCGTTCCATTTGAACTCGGAAGTCGGAAATTCCCAGTTCCGAGTAGGAAGTTTCAACTGGAACGCCCCCATGAAGTCGGATTTCCCACTCGGAAAGTCGGACAACTTTCACAGCTCCGAGTTCAGATTTAAAGATGGCCGCGCCCCTGTGTTAGCAGTTTTAGTAGCTCCTGTAATGTTACATTTATTTACACTTCTTATTAATATTTTGTTGCATAAATCAGTCGTACATGTAGTATTGGTTTATACAGATGTAGGGGGAAGCTGCTGTCGTGTATTGCACATTTTTAATGTGGTATATGTGAACTACAATGCCAGCTGTGCTAACAACAGCTAATAACAATAGCCTTAGCAAACACGTTGTTTTGCTAGGCTGCTAACTGGTTTTCCGACCAGGGGACTGGAACGCAAGTTGGTCGGGTGTGACGTCACCCCCCAGTTCCCACTTCCCAGCTCCGAGGAAAATGGAACGCAGCATTAATAAGCCACTACAGCTGCAGAATGGTTTAGGCTACAGATTCTGTAGAGAACAGCATCAGACCTTATAGAGTAACGGTGTATTTTCTGTGAAGATTTTTTTCATTGCTTATCAACAATACACACGAGTTAGTTGGCTGACAGGGGTAGCAGGCATAATGCTGCAGTTATGCAAAAAGCTTAAGTCAAATACAGAGATAATCTGTTAAAGGTAGGGTGGATGATGTTTCCAGCAGCATTTTTTATATATATTACTTAAAATCACCTTTACACCCCGATTGCAATTATTGGTTATCTTCACTTAGCTGCTTGTAAATCATTGGTGCGCACGTTGCTGCGTGCTGGAGGCATGGTTTCAGGCGGGTGTATTTTTATTTTTAAATGTAGCTTGCTCAAACAGTTTTTAAAAAAAAGTTTACCATGCTTTTAATGTGTCTGTACTGGATTCGATTTTGGGTTCCATATGCAAAAACCTGATGCACTTCATTTTCATCTCACTTGCAGGACAGTGTGTTGTGGTTGGATATGAACATGTGTCTTACAGATGTCTCTTTCCCCTATTTTACAGGAACTTGGAGTACAAAGCAGGATCTTCATCACTGGCAATGGCAGACACCAAACAGCAGACAATGGCCGCGTTTCCCAGATTAGTTAAGACACTCTTAACGCTGAGGTCCTCCTTAAGTCACTTCTTAAAGGTGCCTTGTTTGGACGTTGCGTTTCCCAGATGCGCTCTTAACTCAGTAGCTTCTTTATTTTCAGGAGCGGCCAGACCCACTCTTTCGACCCTTCTTTAACGTTCCCCCCTGCTAAGGGAACAACAGGCCCATCTACTGGTCACTTTTGGAAACGACACTATTTCCAGTGAAAAAAAAAGTAGAAAATGGACATTATTAAAAATGGACCTATTCACGGATCAGTTGTTGTATTTTGAGTCATGTTTTCTCACTCATGTCATAATGTCAATCATCTATGATGGAAGAAAACTGTAGTTACCGAGTGAATGACAGAAAATATTGTGGTTAAGTTTAATCATTATGGCAAGATAGGCCTCCCTATACTTAGCTTACGTTAGATAAAGCTGTGGGTATCAACCACAGAAACAAAAACATTGCGGTAGTAATTGTACGCAAATTATCTATGAGGACTCGCGTCATATTTACGCATTTGTCAGCTGTTCATGATGAGATGCACCTGCTTCGCTCAATAAAAGCATGGCCATTTACGCATACCCGTATCAGACATCATGGCTGCTTTACAGCAAATTTTGGTAGCAAACCAACAGCGTCGCCGTAGACGGAGTGACACTGTGTATGTACATGCTTTCATGCGCCAGCATTTCAGTCCTCTAGATGTGCTGTCAGATCGCGCTATTCAGATGCGTTACAGGGTACCGCGCGACGAAATCGAGCGGATCATTCAAATAGTTGCTCCACACATCAGGAGGCCCACAAGGTGCAACTTTGCTCTGAGCCCAGAGGTGCAGTGCCTGGCTGCGTTGCGTTTCTACGCGGTGGGGAGCTTTCTGGAGGTAGTGGGGGATGGAACCGGACTCAGCAAGGCGCGTCAGTCGCGCACACTGCAAGGGCTGGATGGGGACATTTTCAGCGCTATTGATTGCCATGCCCTGGCCTTTGCTTCTATGTCTTTTTTCCTCCAAAGAGAATGCTTTTTTTACCTGCCACTTCTTCAATCAGACTTGTGGCTACCTCTCCTCTGGCGTGAAGGCCGGAGAGCGCTTCATCCTCTTGGTGGGGTTCCCTTCAGCCATTACGTCAACAAATAGCGTCAGAATGACCATTATTTATGGGGCATCTGTAAATTTCCAATCGCCTACACCTGTTTAGCACAATTTGGCCAATTACACAATATACAATGAGCTTTTCAATGAATATTTGCAATCACTGGCAATCACATGCATATTTTTAACAGTTTGTCTTCTTGCACAAACACATAAACGTATAAATGGGCTCAATATCAGCGTCGGAAAATAACCTCCACACTAAATGAATGGTGTCGATCGATATACCTGACCTCAATTGCTTTTTTTTCAGCACCCCCGGAAGTGGATAGCTTCTGTTAGGACCTTCTAAAGATGTAGCGTAGCCAAGACGTTTCTCAGGAAATAAGAACGCGTGAAAGAAGCAATCTGGGAAACGGGCGTATCTTTGCGATCCTTTGTTGGGAAGAGCTTCCTTGAGGCCTTCTTTAATCCAAAGAAGAATCTTAACTGGGAAACGCGGCCAATGTCTTCCTTTGCACAGAGTCCACTTGTATGCCCCAAATTCATCCAGGCAACAAGCCATTGCACAAGCCATCCTCCGGGACCTTGTCATTGGTCTCTGCCCCTGTCTTTAGAAGAAAATCCCAGTTTTAGACACTTTCTGTCTGTCATGGATTGCAGATACACTCCTGTATCAAGGACCAGCTTGACGGAGAAGCAGATACCTCATCTAGTCAGTAAGGTTAAGGATGACATCATCAAAGCTCTGGAGTGATGAAGTGATGTGGGAAGACATAGAAGACATTGAACAGCCGTGGTCATCCGGTGAACGCTTGTCTTGCTTTGCACACTCACTCCAACTGGTCATCAGTGATGGCATGAAAGAAGTGAAGGCAATAGCAAGAGCCGGTGCTAAGGCCGCCAAGTTCACAACCCTGCTTCACAGCAGTTCTAAGGTCAGAGACATGTTTGAGACCCACTTTGGGGCTAATAAATCCATCCCAGCAGCTAACACACGCTGGAATAGCACATTAAAACAGTTAAAAGCTCTCACCACACTTGATCACCGAGCTGTCACAGAGATGTGCAGCAAATGTGACACAGACAATGTTGCGTTTTCAGATCGAGAATGGACACAGCTGAAAGACCTTTGTACTGTGCTTGAGCCTTTTTCTGAGGCAACAGACCTCACCGAAGGAAATACTGTGGTTACCATCAGCGTGGTGGTCCCCACCGTCCTGGACTTAAGAACTCATCTCAGTAAGATGGAAGTGCAGCTGCCGCAGATTGTGACCATAGTTAGAACACTAAAAAAAAGTCTTTGGAGAGGAGGATTTCAGGAATTTTCAGAAGAATCAACACGGAGCAGGGGGATCCCGAGGGGCCATTTAATCATCAGATCTACTTCCTTGCAGCCATGCTTGATCCCTGGTTTGGTTTGAGCTGGGTAGATTTAGATGTCCATAATGGGGACATGGTGTTATCTTGTTCTTGTCCCACTGAACTACAGGCACCATATCTTGATATAGTGTGATATAATTGAGATGCTATTGCACACATCAAGGTGGTAAAATCATGAGATCACCAGTTCTTCTTGTTAATGTGCAATTTTGTACTATTTGTTATATAAACTATTTGTATTTTGCATTTGATTTAATGATTTGAACATTTTTTGGTGCACCCGAGTGTGTGTCTGTATATTTAATTACAGTATGGTGCTTATAATGGCCTTGTTTGAAAGAAAAATAAATATATGGCATCATTGGCCTTGAATAATATTTGCATATCGTGACTGATTCAGCATTAGGCCTATGCCATTTCAGTGATGCTGATATTATACAGTGTAATTTGGCTACTATGATGGGAAATAATTCCATTTCAAGTTGATAATTGTGTATCTTCAATATTTAGAATTAATGTTTCATCTACAAGTACAGTTTAAATCGGTAACATATTTCAAATTCATTAAACTTTAAGGTGCATGGTGGCATATTTTGTTAGATGACTTTAGTCATGCCTGTCCTTAACAGTACTAAAGAGTCAATCCTGAAATGGTGTAGAAATAGCGGTCATGCAACTACTACACGTGTTTTTTAGCCAATTGATGGGAACATTTACAGTGAGTTCACACACAAGACATGCACTGTCTCTACAGTATATTATAATTATTATATATTACACTGCCTTGCCCCAAAAAAAGTTGCCACCTGGATTTAACAAAGCAAATAGGTACGAGCCTCCTATTGGATAATTACTGCATGGGCGATTATCTTTCAGCTGGCAGCAAGTTGTTTAACCCCAACTGGTGCAATGACTTGCTTCTCATTTCCTAAACAACCATGTGGAAAGACACATCCGTGGTCTTGGAAAAGTTGTTAGTCTGTCTGAGAAGGGTCAAATCATTGGCATCAAGAGGTGAAAACATCTAAGGAGATGCAGAAACTACTAAAACTGGGTTCAGAACAGCATTATGAAAAACTGGAAGGATAGTGGACCATCATCTTCCAAGAAGAAATGTGGCCGGAAAGGCAGATGAAGTGATGCAGCATCGTGCCTAGTGCTACTGTATGAGCCTGTGGGGGCAGTGTGATGATCTGTGGTTGCTGCAGTTGCTCAGGACCAGGTTCAGCAAGAGTATGAGCTCAGTTAATGAGGTCAGCTGATACCTGAATATACTGAATGAGCAGGTTATTCCATCAATGGATGTTTCTTTCCTGATGGCACGGCTATATTCCAAGATGACCATGCCAGAATTTATCGGATTCAGATCGGGTTCATTTTCACACATGGATTGGCCACCACAGAGTCCAGACCTAAACCCCACTGAGAATCTTTGGGATGTGCTGTGGTCAGACTCTACAATCATCATCAAGATCTTAGTGAAAAATTGATGCAACAGGATGCAAATAAATCTGGTGACATTGCAGAAGCTTCTGGAAACACAGCGAATGCTGCCGCAATCAAAGCTAAAGGCCGTCCAACCAAATGTTAAATGTTTGACCTTTTTTTTTTGCTGGGGACTTTTTTTTTTGGCCGGGCAGTGTATATTGTGACTGTAATTGAAATAATACATTCTCATGCAGTATTTATGCTTGGCAACTGAACCCACTATGGTGCTGATGCAACTCATTCAAAATGGCAAAAAAAAAAAAAAAAAATCCTGGTCTTGACTTGGTCCATCTTGGTCTAGATACTCACTGGTCTTGGTATTGTCTTGGTCTCGGATTAGGCAGTGACTAAATGGTGACTCAAATTAGATAACTTCCATAAACATTGCAGTTCTACTGTTATTGTAGCAGTCATAATAATTGCTATATTAAATATCACACACTGATTCTTTACACTTTTACGTTTGAGGTTATTGAGAGAATTTCATGAAAAATCCCCTCTGAAGTTCTTCTAACAAGCACATATCTACACTGAACACATTAACAGATTTTTAGCAAAATCCTGCAACCTTTTCCCCTACGAGCTTCATGTGGACACGCATGTGTACTTTTAAAGATCTATTCCATCTAAATAATTCACCACAAACCTCACAAAGAAATGGTTTCGCTCCTGTGTGGATTCTCATGTGTGCGTTTAAGGGTCCCTTTTCTCTGAATCTCTGTCCACATTCATCACAGCTGAATGGTTTCTCTCCTGTGTGGATTCTCATGTGCGTCTTTAAGTGTGTCTTTCGACTCATTTTTTTCCCACATTCATCACAGCTGAATCGTTTCTCTCCTGTGTGGATTGTCATGTGGGTGTTTAAGTGTGTTTTTCTACTAATTTTTTTTCCACATTCATCACGGCTATATTGTTTCTCTCTTGTATGGATTGTCTTGTGTTTTTTTAAGCTTGCCTTAAGACTAAATTTTTTTTTCCACATTCATCACAGCTGAATGGTTTCTCTCCTGTGTGGATTCTCACATGTAGGTTTAAGCTACTCTTTAGACTAAATTTTTTTCCACATTCATCACAGCTGAATGGTTTCTCTCCTGTGTGGATTTTCACATGTAGGTTTAAGCTACTCTTTCGACTAAAATTTTTTCCACATCCATCACAACTGAAAGGTTTCTCTCCTGTGTGGAGTCTCATGTGTTGGTTTAAGTTGGTATTTCCACTAAATTTTTTTCCACATTCATCACAACTGACTAGTTTCTCTCCTGTGTGGATTGTCTTGTGGTTTTTTAAGCTTGTCTTTAGACTAAATTTTTTTCCACATTCATCACAGCTGTATGGTTTCTCTCCTGTGTGGATTCTCATGTGTGTGTTTAAGTGCGTCTCTCGCCTCATTTTTTTTCCACATTCATTACAGCTATATCGTTTCTCTCTTGCATGGGTTTTCTTGTGCTTGTTTAAATTGGTGCCTTGACTAAATTTTTTTCCACATTCATCACAGCCGAATGGTTTATCTCCTGTGTGGATTCTCATGTGTAGGTTTAAGCTACTCTTTCGACTAAAATTTTTTCCACATTCATCACAACTGAATGGTTTCTCTCCTGTGTGGATTCTCATGTGTTGGTTTAAGTTGGTATTTACACTCAAATATTGTCCACATTCATCACAACTGAGTAGTTTCTCTCCTGTGTGGATTGTCTTGTGTTTTTTCAAGTTCCTCTTTAGACTAAATTTTCTTCCACATTCATCACAGCTGTATGTTTTTTGTACTGGGAGGATTCTCATGTTTTTACTAATATCCGCTTTATGGGTACAGATTTCACCACAAACATTACATTGAACTGTTTTTTTCTCCGTGTGGACCATTCCATGCAAATTCACATTTTGCATTTCTTTAAAACATTTATGTTTCAAACAGCTCAAAGACCTTTTTGTTAAGTGTTTCTGGAGAGATCCTTCGTCATGAAACTCTTCCCCACATTCCAAGCAGCTGAGTGAAATTTTGGCAGTGTTACACATCACATTATTGTTTACACCTGACCCATGAGCCCTGTTGTCATTCCAGCTTCCATCACATCCTGATTGACCCTCAGATTTTCTGGTTCCTCTTTTTTGTGGAGAGGATCTGGGTCCTGCTTGTCCAGATTCCATTTTCAGGAGACCCTCTTTGTAATCACCAACTGCTGCTGCACCACTGCAGGGAACACTGAAATAAGAAAGAAAGATCAAGTTGGATTTCAAGACCATGCAGTAGAAAAATTTCCACCTCTTCCCCTCAGAGCTCCTTCAAAGTCACACTTTTAAAATGTCAGCATGTAAAAGATACTTAGGTCAACAATATCAGTAGAGTATAAAATACCATATAATGTTGCAGAGAAGACCCTGAAAAAGAAAAGCCTATTAGCTCCACAACTTTATCCGTTCATCAAACAACGCAGCACTGAAGAAAACAAGTGGTTGGTGATCCTGACACATTCATGTCACCCTTTTTTACTGGTTCTGTGGTTTGTCATGGGCATTTCTCTCACTACCTATGCTTACATGGATCAGTTTTGATCCGATCAAACGCCAATCAGAATAAAAATGTGTCATGTAAACAGTCAGCTGATCTGATTGGTTTAGATCAGGAAGAATTTTCAATCCAATTGAGATGGGTGGTTTAAACCTTCTTACGATCAGATCAGAAGGGAAAAAATGATCATGTAAACAATTATTCCGATCATTTCTGTGGAATGTTGTGTTGGCATATGCTTCCACCTTGGGGGGGTTGCGTGACGTTGCAGATTCAGGGAGGACAGCGGAAGCAAAAAAGAACGGGACTGTGGTGGACACCAAAAGAGATTATTGACCATTCTGATGAGGGCTTTTGACTTTTGCCCAGAAATCAAAGTCGAAGTGTAGGAGCCACAAATATTGTATTGGTGTTTGATCATGGGCTTGATGATTAGTTTAATTTTGGTTGTCATGGTGATGACTAACATGGGTAACGTGGTGATGATCAGTGACAGGCTGAGCTGTCAAAAGAGTTGTCACAGACACACAGGCGCTTTTGTCAGAGAGAGGAGAGCTGGGTAGCCATAATTTTTGTTGACCGCTGCACAAAGCTTGTGGGGGCTATGTTTAAGAGTGCTATTGACTTCCTCCCGCATCCTGTGAGCCATAAAGCATGTAAATAAAAGCAAGAAACGCAGCCGAGCCTTCCGTGATTATTAAGAAAGCGAACAGCGCGTCATACAAATAAATCGGACTCATCCCCTGCCTCTCCAGTGACTGTGGAAGTCACTACACGAAGTTTGTTTTTTTCATATCAAAACAAATTTGTATTGGCATCAAACTGAAGTTGTACATGCTTTGGCCAACAGAGGGCAGTTTAGCTCTATCAGTGTCAATGGACTACGTGCACAAAAGGCTTTTTTTTAAGTATTTGCATGTTTAAAACCGTTATTGAGTAAACAACGTATTCAGTGCCATAGTGAAGATGTGATGAGCAAACAAAAAAAAAAAAAAAAAAAGAAATGAAGATGTAACGAGCAGAATATAACAGAAGATGCTGATATGACACAGTTAATGCTCCGTCGGTTGCAATTCTCAACATCACCAGACGTGAGAGATACCAGACGTTTCACTTCCAGATCAGAACTGCCACATTACAATCCGGACAAAACGGCATTTTACATGTGCAGTTTTATTAAGACCTGTCGCACATCATCATGGACGATGTCCACCGGATTTATCAGAAACACACAGCAATGTCTGCCAGCAAGCAGTTGAAGCGATTTAAGCTGTATAACCAACTTTATTCACGGTTGATAAGGTAAGTGTTAAGATAAAAGCGGTAGCTCAGTAGCAGCAGCATCATAAGATGACAGTGACACAGATAGATTAATATGTTAGTCTGATTAAGACACCGTGTAGTAAGAACGAATATTAAGCTCACTTATTTTGTTTTCTTCGGTTAGCACTAGCTGGATTTGCTAATAAGCCACCACTATGAAACGTTATTAATTTCCGACGACATGAGCACGAACTGCCTCTCCAGTTTCCATCTTCTCTGGTCCAGCTGTACGTTCCCAGACACAGTCTTCTCTCGCCAAGAGGTCTGTAGCTATAATGAAATAAAACCAGGATAGCACCGGGTCTCAGCTCCTTCCTCCTCCCTCACTCCGCTCTGTAATGTCCTGGGGCCTCATTTATAAAACTGTGCTTAGGATCTTTACTAAAAGTGTACCTACGCCCCAAACCTAAAGTTTGCATACGCCAAAAAATATTCAGATTTATAAAACCGTGCGTACACACAGATTCAAGCAATTTCCCCTTTATAAATCACACTCTTCCTGGGAGTTTGCGCAGGTGAACTTGGCCCATATGCTGCCCCCTACACGCCCACATTCTACCATGAATGGCCAATGCAGGGATTTTGTTTAGCTCAGTTGGTTGAGCAGCCACCCCATGAACGGAGACTTCGGTTCCTCAGCACAGTTGGCCCCGGTTCGATTCCCAGTCCTGGTCCCTTTGCTGCATGTCACTCCCCACTCTCTACCCCCTTCCTGTCGCTATACACTGTCATATAAAGGCCCAAAAAATCCTTAGGAAAAAAAAAAAAAATAGATAAATGGTCAATGCAAAGCACGTGATGGATGTTTCTGCATATAAATGAGCCAGCTGATCTGAGGCATTTAAAGCTTAATTTTGGCAACCTAAAAGAAAGTAAAATGTAATTTCGCGGCGACTGAGGCGGAGATGCTTGTTGGTGAGTTGGAGCCTCACAAAAACATTTCATTTGGCGTCACAGTGGAATCACAGATAAACTAAAGTCTGCTGATGGCAGCAGGTTGTTGTGGCGGTGATGATGTAACAGAGGTCTGTAACAGAAGTTGCTGTGGAAGAAACGCCGTGTCAGTGTGACTGTGTGCACCCCCTCCCTCCTGCATGTAAACACCTCTGCTGGTCTTTGGTGAGGCTGATGGATCCACCACGGAGCGCGCTGTGGTCAGCAGCAGCTGATGCATCGGGGTGGACACGGTTTCGGTAGGTCGTCTATCTGGGTTCAGTTCATAGACAAAAGCGCTGCAAAAGTGAATCTGTTTATTAACCAGTCATCATCATCATCATCGGGCCAGGAAATCCTGGTAAATCTCTGAAAACGCGTTCTCTTCTAACCCCCTGATTCCACATACTCGCTCCACACCAGTCTGTTCCGCTGCGCATAGCAAACACGTTGCTATCTTATTCAATGAGCTGCAGTCCACATGCTCCGTGCAGCTCCATTGACGTACTGTCTCTGCGTTGCACTGCGCCCAAATTGCAGAGCCGGTCTGATTTTCTGCTCCGTCAGCGCAGGCCGGATCGATCCCCGCAGCTCAGATTGCACCAAACAGGAACATGGACTACACCCGGATTGTCAGAGTAAACACAATGCGAATCAAGATGTAAAATACATGAAAAACCATAATTTGATTAAAAATCACCACCAAAATTGGAGTTTTCCGTACCGTACGCATTACACATCGGCCTACATACATTATAGGTTACAAATCAGGACATTGATATGAACAAAAGTGGAAAACATGAAATTCCCCAATGTAAAGCACTTGTTTCTATTGATCGTGACATTAAAGAAAAAAAGGCTGAACTCTGTTGTCTGCATCCTCGTGCAGTTCATGTGTGCAGGGTTTGCTATTCATCAAATAGTACATGTTTATCATTGTGAAAGGCCATTTGATTCATGTCGTCACAACATGCCTCGCGCATGCTCTCCTCGGGCTCCCAGACCTGGCGGAAAGCAGCTGGACAGAGCTGGGTGCACGGAGCTGGGTGCACGGAGCTGGGTGCATGTAGTGGGCGTTGCACTTCCCAACCTGTTTGCTGCGCCATGCAAAACGGAATGGAACGGTGCGGAGCGGAGGATGTGGAATCTGGGGGTAACTCTCTCATCTGTAGGTCCTCCAGCAGCACCGATGCGCAGCCTCACGCACAAGTGTCACCACGATACTTAAAGGTGCATTGCGCAGGTTTAAATGTTAACTACTATTCTTTTCTTTCCTCCACATGCCTGATGTGTAGAATGAGCTGATCTGTCTTCACTGCGGTCTCTGATACCGTTTCTGAGTTCTTAGTTTTTGTACTTTTAACAAAAAATGGGAATATTCTTTAAAGTACTAATGAACAAATGATGACGACTCAAAAGGCATTGCCCCCCATCCCAAATGCCATGCATTTTTTCCATGTGTCCCATGGTAAATGTTTGGGTGCACCACTACGGTGGTGGGATGGGGGGCTTGACATTATAATTTCTGATGAAATGGGGGCCCTGCAAAAAAGTTTGGGAACCACTGTGCTAAAAGATGGAGAGCAGGTGCCTCTCAAACCCCAACTCAGACTCCAGTAAGACAAAGAAGAAAGTTTTGTCTTGTGAGACGAAGAGAAGCAAACTAGAGTCTGACCGGTCCCCACGGCGGGGGGCTTTTTTTCGGCAGTAAACAGCGAGCAGCTTTTTTTTCTTTTTTTATTGAAGGGAGCTCCGATCCAGTCTGGGAATAAAACGGGACCCACAGTTGGCTTTCTTCTCACTAACAAGGTAAATGTGATGTAAATGGAAATAAGGTGCATAATATTGCAATGCTAAGTTTTTAGCATGTAAATGTAGCAGTATGACAGCCATATGACTGTTCCTCGGGAAGAGATACACTCTGGCCACTCGTTAAATTTAGTTGATGCGGTAATTTTATAAGGTAATCGTGGTCTCAGCCTGTGAATTTAGATATTTGAACTACAAGCCAGCCTTGAGGCCTTTACACACCTTCTCCGAATATTTCGTCCGAAAGATTTGCACGACAAAAGCTTTAATCAAATTAATATCAAGTCAACGGGAGCGTTCACATCAGTGACAAAATTTCGTCTTGCGATTTTGCGACGTTTATTTTTTCGAACTGAGGTCGATTTTCTTAATATTCGCATCCGACAGATACACAATCCACCAATCAGAGAAGGCGCTCTGACCGTCACAGAGCTGGTTGCAAGCAAAAGAGAAAGGAAAAAGAGAGAGGTGTCGCTTGGTCGCTGTTACTGCATCATTATGGCTCAGGTGTTATCACCTTCGTGTTGCAGCACTATAGGGGATTATCACGCTTCCGTGTTCTGAACTTCCGGTTTTAAACAGTTAGACGGCCCACTTCCGGTCCAGTTCAATGTCCCTGCTTTACTTCGTAGATAACATGAATAAACGCCAACCCTACTTAAATTTTCACGGATTCCAGACTGAAGTGATACTAAGGAAGAAGTGGATCAAAGCGATTCTCCAAAGTGAAGGGCCGAACTTTATAATAAAACAACGTAGCATGTTTGTTTGTAGCCGGTGGGGGCACAACACCGCTAGCGTTTACCGACGTGCTTAACTTTTTGCGTCTTAAAACACACATACATCTGAAAATCGGGTCTGTACCCCCCCCAACTGGGGACTGCCAAGAAAGGAGACGCTTTCAGATGCTTGTGTGTTTTCAGCCGCACAAAGTTAGGCACGTCATCAAGCTGGCTAATGCTAACCTGTTAACAGTAGTCCGCCAGCTACTACTCTGTTAAACTTTGTTAATCAGATAAACGCCAATGCCAAGTTTTCATTCCAGACTGAAGTGATGCTAAGGAAGAAGTGGATCAAAACGACCGATTCGCCGCGGTGAAGGACCAAACTTCATAATAAAACGATACACGTTTGTTTGTGGCCGGCAGACTGCGCAGTCGTGTTAGCAGGTTAGCATTAGCCAGCTTGATGTCGTGCCTAACTTTGTGCGGCTGAAAACACACAAGCATCTGAAAACGTCTCCTTTCTTGGCAGTCCCCAGTTGTTCCACTGGAAACGGGGGGGTACAGACCCGATTTTCAGATGTTTGTGTGTTTTAAGACGCACAATGTTAAGCACGTCAGTAAACGCTAGCTGGCTAATGCTAGCATGCTGTGAAGTACCGGTGTTGTGCCCCACCGGTGACATACAAACGTGTGTTTTATTATAAAGTTCGGCCCTTCACCGCGGCGAATCGATTGCTTTGATCCAGCTTTTGATCCAGTTTCACTTCAGTCTGGAATGAAAACTTAAGTATGTTTGGAGTTGGGAGTCACGTGGGTGCAGCATCCAAGATGGCCGCAAGTTAGAGGAGCTACTGGTCTGCACATGCTACTTTTTAGGTTACTAGTTTAAAAACGCACATATTTAAGTAAATACCCGCTCACTCGGCACACGCTATTTGCCTAAGCAAAACATCTGTGGTCTAGAAGAGGTTTAGAAGACATGGCAACATCGAAATACTTTAAAGGCTCTTCTCGCATGTCCACCCGGAGAAGCCCAGAGCATGAGGGCGACCGTGCCGCTACCGATGATCCCCAAACATCCTTAGACACGACGAAAAGTCTGGAAAAACTGTTTGCGGAAATTTCGAAATTGAATGGCGTGCTGCAGAACGTTGCGGCAGACATTTCATCTATTAAACAAGCCACAGCGGAGCTGACTAATGCGGTTGCGACCATGCAGGAAAGGCTGGGTGAGGCCGAGACCCGCATCGCACACCTGGAGGAGACCTCGGAGCAGTTGTTGAGTGACAAGGGGAGCAAGGATAAGCAGATGGAGGTCCTGTGGAATCGAGTACAAGCCTGTGAAAACCAAAACAGGCGAAATAACGTAAGACTGGTTGGATTAAAGGAGACCTTCGGCACTAATGGGGCACTCTCTGAGTGTGTTGGAAAGATCCTTACTGAGGGGCTTGGTATCGAACCCGGCGGGGAGTTTGAGATCGAGAGGGTGCATAGGCAGCTGGCGCCGATGCCCAATGAGGGTCAGCCCCCTAGGTCGGTGCTGATCCGCTTTTTGAGACAGTCGGCGAGGGACAAGGTGATAAATGCAGCTAAGGAAAAGCGTGGATTTGTCTGGGAGAAATGTCGCCTGTCTGTGTTCCCGGACATGTCTAGAGAGCTGGCGCAGAAGAGGAAAGCCTTTGTGCCGGTGAAGCGCAAACTGCAGGAGCTTGACGTCAGATACACGTTTGCTTTCCCCGCAATGCTGCACTTCAAATGGAGAGGAAGGAATGTGAGTTGCAACACCGTTGAAGCCGCGGAGAAAATTATTAACGGATAATAATGGAGATGAACTGGCGACGGTGAACGTAGGCAGGTGAGCTACTGTTTATTCTCAGGTGAAACTGTGCGTTTTGTACTGAATTGAATGGGCCTCTGTGCGGGCCAACGAGAGGCTTCTCAGAACGGCTACCATGGGAGCGGCGTTAATCCCACGGACCTTAGGAGTGTTTTTTTTTTTGGTCTTTCTTTCCACATCGAGGAGCGTCCAGCACTCGGACACTGGTTGCTTATGGCAGCCGGACATCCTTCGTTACATCTTCATGGACAAGTTCGGTTTATATTATTATTTTTTGTGTTCATTGTTTGTGTTAAAAAATCAGGCAGGTACATGGCCGCAAGTGTTTACTTTAAGAAACCAAAGGATGATAATATTTTTAATTATTAGTGGTGGCAGACAGACACTGGATTATTTGTTTTTATGTCTAGTAGACTAGTTAAGTTTCTCTCTTGGAACATAAATGGATGTAGTAGTCCCATTAAAAGGAGGAAGATACTTTCATTTTTGAAAAACAGCCAAGCTGATATTGTTTTTATACAGGAAACACATATGCAAGACTTAGAGGTGGAGAAATTTAAAGTGGGTTGGGTGGGACATATATTCCATAGTTCATTCTCAAACAAACGTAATGGTGTTTGTATTTTGGTTCACAAAAATGTAAGTTTCATTTTGTTAAAGCAAACTAAAGATAAAGAGGGAAGGATTGTCTGTGTCGAAGCAATCATTGAGGGAGTTCCTCTTGTATTATGCAACATTTATGCACCCAATAAGGCAGACCCCAATTTCTTCCATGAGGTTAACAAAATATTGGGAGATGCTGAGGGTGAAATTGTTTTAGCTGGGGATTTTAATGATGTCATGGATCCAGTCCTGGATAGGAGTTCATTTAGACCCCTCTCATGACTAAAGAGAGAGAAGCCTTACATATGTTAAGTAGAGACTTAGGACTCATAGATATATGGAGGCTGACAAATCCAAGTGTTAAGGACTTTACTTTCTTTTCTCACTGCCACAAAACATTTTCCAGGATAGATTTTTTTTTAGTTAGTATGTCCCTAACAGACAATGTGGCTAACAGTGATATAAAAGCTATTACCATTACAGATCATGCACCAGTTGAACTATTAATCAAGGCCAACCTGAAAGCAGAGAGGAAAGGTAGATGGAGACTAAATATTGGATCATTGTTAGACCCAACTTTTAAAAAGACAATAGAGGAGGATTTGAAAACCTTTTTTGAAATCAACATTGGTAGCACTAAGGAAATAACTACTGTGTGGGAAGCCTCAAAGGCATATATAAGAGGAAAATTCATTGCCCAAGCCACTAAAAAGAAGAGAGAAAATAACAGTAATGTTAAAGATTTAGAAAAGAAAATAAAAGATAAGGAAATGGATTTATCTAAACATTTTTCTGAGGAAAACTTTCAGGAACTCTGTAAACTTAAATACTCTCTACATGAGATCTACAATAAAAGAGCAGAATATGCACTTTATAGATTAAAACAAGCTTTTATGAAGGTGGAGAAAAAATGGGTAAACTGCTAGCTAGACAGTTAAAGGAGAGAAAATTCACTAATACTATACCAGTTATAAAAAAGGGGAATACTCAATTCTTTGCTGCTAAGGATATAAATAATGTATTTCAGCAATATTATGAAAAGCTGTACTCATCGTCCATATCTCCGGATTGCTCAAAAGAAGATGTAGAACAGTTTCTCCTTAGCATAAATGTACCCAAGCTTCTACCCCAAGAGGCTGATGGATTGGAATTACCCATAACTGAGGCTGAAATAAGAGAGGCAATCTCTACAATGAAAAACGGGAAATCACCGGGATATGATGGACTCCCAGTGGAGTATTATAAAACCTTTGCGGATATTGTTGTACCAATTCTACGGAAGGTATATCAGGAGATGTTCGACAATAATAGAGTAGCTCCTACTTTTAATGAAGCTATAATCTCACTGATTCCCAAAGCAGGCAAAGATGTCGCAGACCCCTCCAATTTTAGACCGATAAGTTTGCTTAATCTTGATTGTAAGATTCTCACAAAAATTTTAGCGACACGTTTACAATTAGTTTTACCAAGTATCATCCACCCAAATCAGGTTGGCTTTATCAAAAATAGAACTTCAACTGATAATGTCAGACTCCTGCTGCATTTAATGTGGTTGAGTCAATCTCAAGATATTCCTATAACTGCTATTTCTTTGGATGCTGAGAAGGCTTTTGATAGGGTGGAGTGGCAGTTCTTGCTCTCCACCCTATCCCATTTTGGTTTTAATTCTGGTTTTATTAAATGGATAAACATGTTGTACAAAGAACCTAACTGTACGTTCAGACCAAAGGCGACAAAAGCGGCAAAGACGCCCGAGGCTGGGCGACAAACAGGACAGCTTCCAAAGCGGGAAGATATTCTGGCCGCTTTAGTCGCTCATCACGTGACTGACGTCAAAGTTAAATCGCACTGCTCATTTAAAGGAGCCGCACAGCGACTTCTGGACAGCGTTGTTGCTGTTGCTCACGTCCCACTCAGTTAAAGCAGAGCAGAGCTGCAGGACGTTTGTGTGGTCATTATAATACAGGGGGAAAAATCACAGAGCAATAAGATAAATTAAAATGTTTTATCTATTTAGTCACAAGCGGATTGAGTTGTTTTCTGAGGGAAACAAACAATTGGCGTTATGATTTCTCCACCACAGCATCATCAAACTTTGATAACTTTGAAATACATTAAAATATGGCTGAAACAAAAAAGCAGTAATGACAATAAACTCAGAATATGGCTTCAAACTGCGCGCGCTGCTGTTTCTGTGATCTTTGTTTAGAGAAAAAAAAAAAGGAAGAATCTCCGCATCATCCAGCGCGTTCAGCCCGGTAGAAATAATCCAGCCACAGTTCGTCTGCTAGTTTGGTGAAGTGGCTTCATTTAATGTGGAACAACTTCGCATTATTTTCTCTACGCTGCCCAACACTGACATTTAAACTGCTGCACACAAACAACACAAATTCACAAGCTGTGCGCAATATGAGGAGAGCGTGCGTGTGCATCCCGGTCACTTTCTCATAATTATGCAGAGCCGGTGCGTTTTAACACATGTTGATAATGATTTCAAATATTTTTAGTTTATATGTTTATCACAGAAATGCATAAAACACTGTGCAGGAACGAAGTCCTGTATGACACGAAACAAAAGACAAGCAGAGACACGCATATGCTGCAGCCGAGACAAAGTCAGGAGAGCGCACGTGCGTGCGTGCGTGTTCTAAAGAAAAATAGCCGGAGCAGGAGGCGAAAAACGTTTTGGAAGAACGGGGAAAGGGGTGAGACGGTCAGTAAATGACATCAATTCCCGTTGATAATTGTTATTTTATCATTAACATGGTCTGCCAGGACCATAAATACGCGCGTTTAACCCTTAAAATCATCTGGACTCGTCATGGATGTGGATGACATCACTGTGATGCTGCTGTTCACCTGGAGAAGACGGCGTCGCCGGGTGCAGGAGGTTTCCTCGGCGCCGGCGGGTGCTGGAGCTGCAGCCGGACAGAGACGGTTCCAGCGGGACTTCAGGTTGAACATCCAGGAGGTGTTTTCTTTTCTTTTTAAGTCCCGGCAGCCAAAAAAGAAGTACATTTCCAGGGATGGACCTGAACAGGTAATCAGCCTCTCGGCATCGGCAGAACAAGTGTGTTGTTGTCGGAACCAAAGTCACATGCGTTGTTCTTTGGGGCTGCTCCACAGTAGGACACCTCTACTCTGATTTGCTGCCGCCTGTTGCCGCTGAACCGCGTCATAGCTAATTAGCATAAAGTTAACCGAAGTTCAACTTCTTATCTGGTGCCGCTTTGGACGCTTTAGCCGCTTTTGTCGCCGAGGACGCGCGGCAGAGGGCGGCAGACGCTCTTGTCGCCCAGGACGCCTGACTCTCATTGAAAATGTATGAACTTCCGGCGTCTTTGCCGCTTTTGTCGCCTTTGGTCTGAACGTACAGTAAGGCAGCAGTGATGACAAATGGAATAATCTCCCCTTTCTTTAATCTGACTCGAGGAACTCGACAGGGATGCCCATTGAGCCCCTTATTGTTCATCATCTTCCTTGAAGTTCTGGCAGTGTCGGTCAGAGCACATCCTGGAATAAAGGGGGTAGTGGGAGGAGATAGTGAACATAAACTATTGTTATATGCTGATGATATCTTAGCAGTGGTCTCCGAGCCTTTAACTTCCCTGCCTCATCTGATGAATACCATACAGTCGTTTTCAAAATTTTCAGGCTACTCCATCAATTGGAGCAAGTCTGAAGCAATGCCTCTTTCTAAGTCATGCACTTCATTCATGGTAGAGAAGTTTAATTTTAGGTGGGTTCGCAAGGGAATAAAATACCTAGGGATCAATCTCTCGGAGGAGATAGACGAAATAGTGGCTCTAAACTTTAACCCCTTAATTCAAAAGATAAAGACAAATCTTGATAAATGGGAAAAATTAAAAATTTCACTTTGGGGAAAAATTAATGCCATTAAAATGATCATTTCTCCACAGTTCAGCTATGTGGCAATGATGTTACCAATGAACATACCATGTTCCATCTTTAGACAGTTCGATGATGTAATAAAAAAAAAAAATTTCTATGGGGTGGAAAAAGACCAAGACTGAAACTAAGAAAGTTATGTGCACATAAAGAAAGAGGAGGGTTGGGACTCCCTGATCTTAGAATGTATTATTTAGCTTTTGAGATGGCCAAAATAGCAAGATATTGGCAAACTGCAGAGAGTAAAGCAGTCTGGATGGAGGTAGAAAAGGAGATATGCTCACCCTTTCAACCCTTGGAAGTATTGTCACAGAAAAGGTCTAATATCACAAACCCAATACTTCTACACTCAAAAGATGTCTGGTGTAGGGTGCATAAAATTTTAAAGCTTACACATACTCTACAAAGATACTCATCATTGTGGTACAATCCTAATGTCTGTATCGGGAAGAAACCGGTGTATTGGAAACAGTGGCACTCTAAAGGTTTAAGCACCATTAACGATCTATTTGAAGAAGGGGTGTTTTTGCCATATGATAAAATGGTGTCAAATTTAATTTGGTTGGAAGAGAGAATTTTTGGAAATTTTTGCAAATACGGAGTTGTGTTATGTCAAAGCCATATAAGATTATGGATAACGTGGTGGTAGACTATATGAAACTTCCTCTTGGAAAACGAAAAGCCTCACAATTCTATAGAATTATCAACTTCTCCCTCAGCAATGATTTGAACCAATTGAAAATGATTTGGCAGAGAGACCTCAGTGTAGAGATTGAAAGTGATAAATGGGCAATAGTTGTTGCTGATTGTGGTAAATATGTAAGGGAGGCACGGAGTAAACTTACACAATATAATATATTACATAGGTACTATTACACGCCATCTAGATTGTATAGGATGAAGCTGATGGGGGATGATCTGTGTTGGAAATGTAGAAAGGAAACTGGAACTTTCCTTCATTGTATTTGGGAATGTGTCCTAATCAGATCTTTCTGGATTCAAATTCTGAACATTTTAAGTAACTGGCTTGGAACAGAAATCTCTACAAACCCAGAGCTCTGCTTACTGGGAGATAAGTCTCAGTTACCCAATGTAACGAAATGTAATTTTTCAGTAATCTCAGTTGGTACAACAACAGCCTGTAGAGTAATTTTAAGACATTGGAAGGGACTGGAGTTACCACAAGTGAAGGAGTGGGTTTGTGCAATGACTGAATCTGCATCCTATGAATGTATGCTTAACAGATTAAGTGATGACAGGGGAGAGGGGAATACCCTTGGAGCAGTTTTTGGGACTACATAAAAGTGGGAAATCATCAGTAATGTCTGCATGTTGTACAGTATATGCCGAAATCTTAGTTATTCTCTGTGTGGACAATTGTGAATGTATTGATGAATGTATCTGTGTACATGTGTACTGATACATACATATTACTTGAGATTATGTATCCCACTTTTTGTGTCCCCCCCCCTTTTTTTTGTGTATTAGTAGGACCAAAAAGTATGTGCCTGTCACCAGGATTGTAAATTACAGAATGCCTGTTCCTAGATGGAAAAACATATTAAGTTTGCCATGTACCAAGTCTCTGAAAAGTTCAATAAAAACTTGAGTTATAAAAAAAAATAAATAAATAAAAAAAAAAAAAGTATGTTTGGAGTTTATCCGATTTAAACAGTATAACAGAGCAGGAACGGCTGATGTTAAAATGGCCCGGAAGAGGAAGTGTCCAAATACCGGGAACTTCCGGTAAGCGTGATAATCCCCTATTGTTTGGCAAACGGGGCTGTGTGTGTGTGTGTGTGTGTGTGTGTGTGTGTGTGTGGGGGGGGGGGTCACAGCTGAAGTAGCAGTGTTTTCCTACATTTTGTAGCCATTAGAGGTTATTAGCTACAGGTGTTGTATTTAAAATCCCCATTTGGCATCTGCACGGTGAGATCAGCTGTTTTCAGCGTCCAGAAGTTTCCCTGCAGCTGCCTCTCCCTCCGTCACTACTGCATGTGCTCATGTTCCTCTGGAATAACGGATGCGAGTTTGTTCTTGCGTCATCGTAATTTCGTGTCGGAGCAGGTGCGTATAGACAAATGCGTAGATATTTCTCCTCCGAATTATTCGCAATTTCGTGCCGTTTATTCGCAGTGTGAAAAGGCCTTTAGCCTGTTGTTACCGTTAGCATACAGTCCGTCAGTTTACAATCAAACCGTAAACAACTGCAGATTTATAACTTTATTACTTAAGTAGACATCGTGTCTCTGACTCTGGGCTCAGACTGTGTGTAATGTGGGTTAAATTAGAGACCAACGCAGTCAAAGCAGCTCATGTATGAAAGACATTAGTGTCACTTCCACTTGTCACCAGAGGGGACGAACTTCTGGAAAAAAGCTGGAACTTGCGCTGTACTCCTTTAATATGCTTAGATCAGTCACTGACTGCCGTGCATCTTGTCAGAATCTGTGCGTTAATGCAGTAAATTCATCACCCTGATGATCATTGGGTAGAGGAAGATGATCGTGACAAAACTTTGATGAAATGTTGATTTAACATATAAGTTTGCTTACGAACCTTTTTATTAATTTGAAAGGTTCTTACAGTTTCAGCTCACCTGCGCAGCATAAATAATGCTGCTGGTTTGAATCCTGTAAAGTCAATCTTTGATAATTTGATATGAGGGAGGAATTAAATGTTTGAGTGTGACAGGACATACGGAGAGCCTGCACCAGGCTCGATCCCCACCCAGAGGAAAATTCTACTTCAAGTCTTTCTCTTTTGCATCAGGAAACAAAAAGCGATCTCATCCCAGCCTCATTCAGGTTTCACATCGTTCTCATTAATGTCTCTTTTGTTTCTCCTAAAATTCATCAGGAGAAATCGGCTTATTTGAGACTTAATTCAGACATCCTGAGAAATTATTTGAGAAGTGATTGAGATCTATTTTGGAACTGAAAGTGAGACTATAGGTTGAGATTTTGTGAAGTTTTCCATCTGGAGACGAGATTGAGAAACAGGAGAAATGAGCCATTGTCTTATTTAGCTCTCACGTGGATCTCACATTTGTCTAGAAGTAAATGAGACCTTTATGAGATCACCTTTCCAAAATTATTTTCCTCTGGGCAGTCTGCAAAATGTGCGTAAGCAAGGTCTGTAGTTTGCTTAAAGTTACACACATTCCTAAGTTAGTTTTAAAAAAAAAAGAAATCCCTTCTTGTGTAAGAAGTTGCCCACGCACTTCCTAGCCCTGTTTTGACGCATGCTTTATAAATGAATCCCAAGGACTGTAAAGTGTGGACCTCAGACATGGTGTGATGACAAATGATGAAGTTTCCTTTCTAATGTTCACAATCCATCTTCGTAGTCGATCATCTGAGAGAAATGTGTGAAAACTGACTGTAGGATTATATTATCTAGCTGACGAGGTCGGCTCTTCACGTCGCTAAAACTTGTAAGATGCTTTATCTCATCATACTGCTGTTATGTCAGCCTGCTCAGTGCTGGATGCTCTTACTTTCTAAACCAAAAGTTGTCTAGAAAGCGCCGCGCATAAACCCTGCTGAAAACATTTACATGCTAACACGTTTGCAAAAAAAATAATACCCATAACAGGTTCGAATATAAAGGGCGGCCTAAAATTAGTTTGAACATTGTTTATTTTTTAATGTTCAAATTATATTAGAATAGGGGATTATCACGCTTCTGCGTTCCGGTTTCAGAAGTTGAAACATCTGAAGCTTCCTCTTCCGGGCCAGGAATGGCTCAATCCAAGTCTTGATGTTGCTGCTCTGCTCCATTGTGTACATCTAATAAACAACGCCAGCCGTACCTAAGTTTTCATGGATTCCCGACTGAAAAGACACTAAGGAAGAAGTGGATGAAAGCGATTTGTCGGAGTGAAGGACCGAAATTTAAAATAAAACAAGGTTGCACGTATGTCTGTAGTCATCACTTCAATGATGCAGACTACACTACAGCTAGCGTTAGCAAGCTCGCGTTTGCTGACGTTACCAACTTTTCGCTTGTGAAAACATACAAGCGTCTGAAAACTGGGTCTGTACCCTCCCGTTTCCAGTGGAACAACTGGGGACTGCCAAAAAAAGGAGACGCTTTCAGATGCTTGTGTGTTTTCAGCCGCACAAAGTTAGGCACGTCATCGAGCTGGCTAATGCTAACCTGCTAACATGACTGTGCAGACTGCCGGCTACAAACAAACGTGTGTCGTTTTATTATAAAGTTCGGTCCTTCACCGCGGCGAATCGGTCGTTTTGATCCACTTCGTCCTTAGCATCACTTCAGTCTGGAATGAAAACTTGGCATTGGCGTTTATCCGATTTACAAAGTTTAACAGAGAAGTAGCTGACGGACTACTGTTAGCAGGTTAGCATTAGCCAGCTTGATGACGTGCCTAACTTTGTGCGGCTGAAAACACACAAGCATCTGAAAGCGTCTCCTTTCTTGGCAGTCCCCAGTTGTTCCACTGGAAACGGGGAGGTACAGACCCGATTTTCAGATGTTTGTGTGTTTTAAGACGCACAATGTTGAGCACGTCAGTAAACGCTAGCTGGCTAATGCTAGCATGCTGTGAAGTGCCGGTGTTGTGCCCCACCGGCGACAAACAAACGTGTTTTTTATTATAAAGTTCGGCCCTTCACCGCGGCGAATCGATCGCTTTGATCCACTTCTTCCTTCGTATCACTTCAGTCTAGAATGAAAACTTGAGTATGTTTGGAGTTTATGCAATTTAAACGGTATAACAGAGCAGGAACGGCTGTCGCTAACATGGCCCGGAAGAGGAAATGTCCAAATACCGGGAACTTCCGGTAAGCGTGATAATCCCCTATAGCAAAGTTCAGAGTCATTTAAATCCCTAATTCTGATGGTCAAAATAGGGCTGAACGATTTATCATTTTCAGATTGAAATTGCGATTTCAGACCACGTAATCACGTGATCTCCAAAGCTGCGGTTTTTCAGCGCTCCTGACTGACCCAGGATCTGATCTGTCAACTATTGTACACACCCGCTACATGCCGTCTCTGTACCAGCCAACTAAAATCACCAATCAGAAGGGGAATGTTACTCATGGACAGGTCAGCTAACCAATCAGCATCAGGGCTGCGATGCGGCGTCTCCTGCTGTCTAAAATGTACACTATGTAGAGGACACGTAGCTTGGTAGCATTCGGTACTCTGTGTGTGTGTGTGTGTCTGCTGCCCTGGTGTGGAGAGTATGTGTGTGTATATGGACGTAAAAGTTGCACACTCACCTGGGTGAGATGAGAAGAGGCAGGTTGGGTAGCCATGATTTTTTTGTTGACCACTTAGGCTTAAGTGTACGTTTTGCTGCCAATGTTTTATTCTGGCTTTCTTTTCTCTCAGTTCATTATTCGTTATTTTAATAACCAATGCCGTCTGTTCCTGCCAAGTGCCACTGTGATCGCTGCATATCATAAATAAATTCATGAAAACACATCTGGATCCAGCGTTTCTGTAGGTTTAAGGACAGCGAGTCATACAAATGACACAGGACCGTTTGTTTGCCTCTCTCAGCGGCAAATAAACGGATAAGGAAGCCGCAATACACAAGAAAACGGCTTCAGTAGAACTTCATCCAGTTTCTAACTTTGGGTTCTGTTGTTGGAGAGAGGCTGCAGAGGTAGCGGAGAAACTCGGGAACACACAAGCCTCCGGAAACACTGAAATAGAACAAACGTGCTTTATTTCACCTTATAAAACGTGTGTTTCTCATTCTTAAATGTGATTGGCTGAGCTGCGTTCCAAGCCCGTGGTAAAACAGACTGTAACCCACACGTAGATCCGGCAGACCTGCAGCATAAAATATCCCTGCGCCAGCATAAACAGATGTTGCGTTGCCTAGCAACCAACTGCTCTGTGTTTGACCCAGTCGTTGGATTACATCTGTTTTAAGACTTTTGCAGACTTTGTGGTGAATTTTGATATTCTGGGTGTCCTGAGCCTGGATGACAGCGCAGATTTCACCGCGGACATGTTGCCTCATTTGCAAAGCAGCCGTCATATCTGCACAAAAACACCTGCCGCCAAACGCACACCACCGTTTCTCCAAACATTATTTTTACAGCACTATTAATGGAAGTAACAACATTAACGAGCCCAGACAGCCTGAACTGATGAGAGCGAATGGCCAATGTGTAGCCGGATTTTTTTTAATAAAACGAGTGTCTTCCCTCCTTCAACTAAGAAAATAAAAATGGGGGGGCTGCCTTGTTTTTGGAAGAAAAATCCTCATACCGAACTGCAGAAGTGCGTTAAGCACATTCACAGAGATTAGCTGTTTCTGATGGTTCGCTCCTTTACCGTCGTCAGCCAGGCGATGGCCCGGGAGAAGTGCTGCTTTATATCCACGTTTTAATACAAATCGGCTATATGGAGAAATATTAATATGGATGGATAAATGAAACGGGGGGGAAAAGGAAGTGATGACGGGCAGGTAGGAGGAGTTTGCTGCTTAAATGGAGGGAAAGCGTTTGCAGGCGGAAAGAGGGTTTAAAGGGATATTGTGTAAGTTCTCCTGTGTTTTATTCACAAAAACTGATTATTTGGTTCAAAAGTGTTTTTTCATTAATCAGTAATCACTCCCATCAACAAACTGAAGTGCTCCTCTAAGTTCTAAATTTGCCGTTCGTATCATTCATTTACACATCGAGCGGGGCGGCTCGGTGGAGGCTGCCATGTCGTATCGCCATGTTTTTACGTTCAGGAGAAGCGTGACAGATCCGGCAGCAGCGGGCTGTCCTCTTTTTCCTCTGCGTGGTTTCCTCTCAGTTTCGGTTTTATGACCAGCGGTTGGTTTGATTCTGCCTCATGTGAACCGCCCCGTCCTGCACGCAGCTCAGTGCTGTTTACAGCATCACCGGGCGGTGCAGGAGTTTAAATGTAACGCACCAGCAGGCAGCAGCCTGTTCACTCAGACATAACTACAGGGAAGGCGGCTGCAGCTGAACTGATGAGCCGCTTTTAAAAGGTTTGATCCATTAATCAAAGCAAACAACAATAAGTCAACGTAACGTGTAACACGTGGTTCATATTTAGCGAAGCAACGCGACAATGTGCTGGTTTAACGTTAGTTGTGCAGCGCGTGCATCGTTGCGGGTTTGACGGGGCTGCTGGTTGACGTGACCCGCGGAGAAGTGACAGAAAAAAGAAAAGAAAGCTGCTTAAACTTTGTTTGCCATTAATGAACGGAGTAAAACCGAAGCACACATTACATTAGGCCTATCTGTTGTTTCAGAGTTTATTTGAAATCTAGTGTTGGTTTTATTTGCTGTCCAAAAATAATCATGTGTTTCCAAGCTTCAGAGAAATGGAGAAATAACCAGCTTCCTTTGTGATTTCCACAGACATGCATAAATGATTACTTACTCATTAATTTGACGTTAGTTTGGTATATAAATGTATGCTAAATATGTTTTCTTTTTTAGAATATGGCTGGAAGAATGTAATTGATCAGAGGAGGTGTCATAATAAAGTAAAATAAGAATAAATAAAACGAAAAAATACAACAAATATGGCACCTCCTGATTCCCCAATTGCACCTTCGAGCTGATAGGATTCAGAATCAGATTAGGCAGCAGTGTTTCCCCTACAGACCACTGCTGTAGGGGAAACACTGTCTTTTTCTCTTAAATTTTCATTTTATTATAGAAGTATCGGATCGGGACTCGGTATCGGCCGATCCTCAAAATCAAGTGACTCGTACTCGGAATCGGGGGCAAAAACCCCGATCGGGACATCTCTATTAGCAACCATACTGTCCACTCAATCTTATGTGTTGGGAGAACAAATAGTTCTCTATTTTATTATTTCATTATCACTTATAAATTGTTTATTTTTGTATGTGTGCATTTATTTTTATTTATTTTATAGGCAATATGTGAGGTAACCGTTTTATAAAAGCAATAAGCACTTTGAATCAGTGGGTTACAGCGGTTTTTACAATGGCGGAGGGGCACAACGCGAAGCACAGTTAATATCGAACTAGATACTAATTTTTAGAGTCGATTAGTATCTGAGAATTGATTTTTTTTTTGACAACACTATAAGGCCCCGTCCACACGAAGTCAAACTCCGGGCTAAATTCATAAATTTTTACCAAACCAGCCTCTCATCCATATGAAGCCGGCATTTCGGGGGTCTGTAAACTATCTTTTTTTTTTTTTAATCAAGCCTTCAGAGTGGGGAGATTCTGAAACACTGTTTTTGTGGTTCCATCTTTAAGCTCTGACCGCATTTATTTTTCTTACACGCATGCGTCATAGCTTTGTCTCTAAACACACATGTGCTACACTCTCAGCATCACAACAACGGCGCCGGTTGAATGTTTGCTGCTCGTACCTGTTTGCCTATTCGTACTTGCTGCCATCTTTTCCGTTTGGTTGTTCAACCTTCTTTTTGTGGTTTCTGGGGATCACAACCGTAGATCAGAGCATTCGCTTGGTTGTTTAACATTGTAGACATATTTCTGCACATGCATTTGCGTTAGGGCTGGGCGATACACCGGTATGACGAGGTAGATATGTTATTTACATGAGAGATATGATATTTACATATACTGTTATATCGGTATCAGTTGTGCAAATGTTTTGGTTTTATTTTCTGGTAATGACCCGGCTGCACCTGACAAACTCCAACAAGAAACAGAAGTCTGGAGTTCTGCCTCGCGGTGATTGCGCTCCCGCTCCTCTCTCCCTCTCTTCCTGAGTGCAGCCGGCTGCTCCCTGCCCCTCCCCTCACAGAGAGTAACGTGCTCTCTGCACCCCCTCCCCCTCCTCACACACAGAGCTTCAGCAGAGAGAAGAAGGCAACGGTGAGCGGTGACTTTTTCCAAAACAAAATAACACCACACTTTTAAACGTCCTCACAGAAACACGCTGTTAGGCCGCATTAAGGAGAGCAGTCGGGTTTTATAGGCGCTAGTTTTAGCGACCATGTTAGCATTTTAACACGTGTAAGTTGCTTCTTTGCAAGAAAAACAGAGATAAGAGCAACTTAGTTAGTGCCACCGTCCTCTGTCATCTAATATCAAACCAGCAAGCAGCGTTTTAACACCGTATAAGTTGCCTCTTGATGAGATAAACAGAGGTATATGCAACTTTTAACATCATTGGCCACTATTAATATAAGACTATTATCCGGTGTCTGACTCCACTTCATGCAGGTTTTACTGCAGCTCATGGATTCAGTTGTTACTGTTTTCATTAAACTAATTTTTAAAAGGCTCCAGCTTATAGTAGTAATTCTGTGTTTAGATGTTTTAAAAGCTGCCACATTGTAATCTACAGTCTGTGTTCTTATTTTCTTTACACTGGTCCATGTTGGATACTAGCCCATATCAGCCACTATTGGATATCAGCTTATCGGATATTGTTTTTTTCAGACCTCAATATCAGTATCGGAATCTGCCCCAAAAATCCCACATTGGTTGGGCTCTCGTTTAGATACTAAAAAACAGGTGCTTGATATGAAATGAAACATTCAGACAAATTAGGATAAAAATACCGCGATATATCGTATATCGTCATCTTAAAAAAAAACATATTGTGATATATTTGGTCCATATCGCCCGGCCCTACGCTGCTTTGACAAGCCGGAGACGAGTTGCTGCTCCTCACTTCAAGTCTGTCATTAACTTTTAACCTGCAAAGGCGGCAGTGCTGCAACACTGGAAGTTATGAAAGCACTGGTGTGAACATTTCAGTAGTTACACATTAAAACAAGATTTATTTGCAATTAGCCGACTCTGTTGAACGACCCCGAAGCAAACGGGCTGTCAGCTGGAATCAAAGAGATGCTTCCTGTCACTGTCACAGACTGACAGTGTAGCTGCGCTGAGAGGAGGAGAGAGAATGTGATTGTAGGTCTGTTTGTAAACGGGGATTCTCAACAGTCATGGATTTCCTCCAGAAACGTCTCCTGAATGCACAGTAGAGCAACGTTTTTTGGTTTTTATCCTAAATCACCTTGATAAACAGCAAATCACCCATTACCAACATACGATTTGATGGGTGATGGTTCCAGCACTAGTTCACATCTGAGCATAGAAATGTGGAAAAGAGCTGAAACACATGTTGGAATAAAAACTGTTCACACTGACTCTGATCCAACATTTACACCCAGCTCACCTCCATTCCTCTGACTTCACATCAGGAGGAGGATCGTTTGACCCGTCGCTCTTAAAGGACACACAGCTGGATCCTGGTCCTGGTTCTGGTTCTGGTTGGTTTCTGTGAATAAAGATGGTTTAATGATTTCACTGCTGGATTCTGAAATTGTTCAACAACATTTTATTAAAACAAGAATCTGGAAGACAAATCAGAAACTATCAGATTCCAAACATGAAGCAGAAATTAGTCTCAGCAGAGACGTCAAGAAATGATTCAACTGAAACTAGTTTTCATCTGAAATATGATCCAACCTCCACTGAACACTGACAGATACTCACTGTTGCTCTGAGGAAACACCAGCTGGGAAACTAACAGGCAGATCCATCCACCACTCAGTCTTTATGGACACACAGCTGGATTCTGCTTTGACTTCAGGTCCAGGTTCAGCTTTGACTTCAGGTCCAGGTTCTGCTTTGACTTCAGGTCCAGGTTCTGCTTTGACTTCAGGTCCAGGTTCTGCTTTGACTTCAGGTCCAGGTTCTGCTTTGACTTCAGATCCAGGTTCTGCTTTGACTTCAGGTCCAGGTTCTGCTCTGACTTCAGGTCCAGGTTCTGCTTTGACTTCAGGTCCAGGTTCTGCTTTGACTTCAGGTCCAGGTTCTGCTCTGACTTCAGGTCCAGGTTCTGCTTTGACTTCAGGTCCAGGTTCTGCTTTGACTTCAGTCCAGGTTCTGCTTTGACTTCAGGTCCAGGTTCTGCTTTGACTTCAGGTCCAGGTTCAGGTCCAGGCTGGTTCCTGTGAATCCACATGTTTGCTGTGAGTTGTGATCTCTGACATGGAGAAGAGTCATGGACAGTTAGAGATGCTCATCTCACCTCTGAGTGCTTTTTTAGAGGGAGGGGCTCCCTCCTCTCTGTCCTCACACTGATCCATGATGATGAGGAAGCTGCCTTCAGCTGCTGGACTTCTATCAGGACACTAGATGGAGGGATGGAGTCAGACACATATCACTAGATCAACATATGATTCACACAATAATGCTAGAAAACTAAAATATGAACAACAAATACGTTTTAAAACTTCTCAGCTCAGAAGACGACACGCTTCTTCCTATTTTCTAGACTTAGAATATATTTTTATCTTTCAAAGTTTTGGGGAACATGGAGTTAGAAACGGAGCCTACTGAGCTGATGAGGATGTGTTCATAGTCTTTTAAAACCTCCGGTGCATCGAGGGTTAACCTGCTTCATCAGTTTCTGGGATATTTATGCTGGTGACTTCATCTCATTAGTTAAAAACTAAAGATGCTGTGTACTATAGCTAGTTGTACTACAAATGAACGTATATTATGAATGCAAAGGTCATAAACTGCTGGTTTAACTTGGAAAATGCAGAAAATAAAAGTGACTGAGCTGATTTGATGGAAACACATTCGTTGTACAGGTGATTTTTCCTCCCTTTGAAATAAACAGTAAAAAGTCATATGTGAGATGTGGGAGATTATCCTGTAGGCTTCATTCTACTTGATAAGAAAGTATTGCAGCAGGATTATGTGCACAGTAGAACTACAACGACTGTGTACCATTATTTACCATTATTTACAGGTCGGAAAACAAGATAGCAGCCTAGCAAAACAACGTGTTTGCTAAGGCTATTGTTATTAGCCGTTGTTAGCACAGCCGGCGCTGCAGCACATGAAAACTGTGAATTACACAACAGCAGCTTCCCCTGAAACCTGCTTCTGAGCCCGTTGCTGCGGACAGCTGATACCAACGAGACAAAGATTAAAAACGGCTTCACCTACCTTCACACGGACGTTTTTTAAGGGAAACTCTGCTCGAGCTTCTTCCTCGATGTGTTTTCTGTCTTCCTCTTCTTCTTCTTCTGGTTTAATGTCGGTTGGCAAACTCATTAAAGGTGCATTACCGCCACCAACTGGTGCGATTAGACCAGGATGATGCATATAATCTAAGATGATAATAAAAAAAACAATAATAATGATCACAAAACTAACTATTTAAATATAGCACACACTTTTCACTAAATATTTACTATATTAATTTGATATGTGATAATTTCATATATTTTTGGAGGGAAATTTTCATATCAGCCAGACATGATGGTTCTTCATATATCAGCCTCTATATGTCATATTGTTATGGTGATAAACAGCATTACAGTTCACCTCTGTAAGGTTATAAGGTTTTATTTTATCAGGAGTTGTAAGGGCTTTCATCTAACTAGGAAGGTCTGTTATGTGGTTGCACGTAATGTCAGCAACTTTAACTCAAAGACACAGAAGATCCCCTTCAGACAGATCATGTGGAGACCAGGAGCCTCATGGATAAAAGGGTGCTCAGCTTTCACACTCACAATTGTCATGGGGACAAATCTAAAACGCTTGCTGCACAGAAATATTCAGATGTATAACAACGTGCGCAGAATGCAGCTGCTGCTGGCACGTGGACCACCCTGTCCCCACCCATAAATAAACATGCAAATTAGTATAAATACAATACAGACTTCCACTCTTTGTCCAAATAACCATGGAGAAGGCTTTGGGAAAGACTGAGAAAAGAGTTTCACTGAATGTAAAATAGAGGTGTTGGTGTCCGAGGCTGAGGCAAGAACAAATGCACGTTTTCTGAGCGTACAGAGGTTTTATACATGAGGCCCCTGGAGACTGAACAGAAACAATGGAGCTTCACAACATCTGGTAGAAAAGTTGGAAACAAATTCTCACATGTTTATTTACATCTAAATTCATTCACATATCAGCCAATCACACGGCAGCATCTAGTCACGTAGACGTGGTAAAGACGTACTTGCAGAAGTTCAAACTGAGCATCAGAATGAGGAAGAAAGGGGATTTAATGGTTGTTGGTCTGAGTATTTACTGGGATTTCCACCAAGGGCGCAGCACTGGGGATGGAGGGGACAAGTCCCCCTCAGTTTTTTAATGACACTGATCTGTCCCCCCCAAATTTCCCCAGGTAAGGGCCCATTTATGCTCGACGCAGAAGACAGATACTCAGACGGATGGACAGTTTTTGTCCATCATCTGCTTCAGTTATGCACATAATTTGGTGCGTTTTCAGTCCGTCACCTCGACGCAGAAGCTGAGCAATACCACTGGAAACCGC